>OY776084.1:23655253-24255253 GCA_963675205.1 Catocala nupta | reverse complement strand
TAGAGACACAGGGATATTATTTCAGTCATAAGTTTTATGTTTTTAAATCCCTGCCATGTAAGGCGGATGGCATAATTGGATATGATTTTCTAAACAAATTTAAATCATGTATTGATTTAGAATGTAAACAATTGTCTTTATACACCTCTTCGAATAATAAAATATATTTACGTTTAAATAGACAAGAGTTGCAATCTTTTAATATACCGGCGAGATAAGAGTCTATACACTATGTAGAAACCAGCTTGACAGAAGAGTGCGTAGTTTGTGCGACTGAGTTGCGTAAAGGCATCTTTATGGCTAGTAGTTTAGGATTACCCGTAAATGGCAAAATTCCAGTTAGAATTCTGAACACAACTGAAAATTCGCTTACCATAGATGAAATTAAACCCACTATACAAAAGTTAAGCGATTATAATATCTGTGCATTTGAGAGTTGTTTACGTAACGCCGACCGTGTGAAGGCTTTATTACCTCAGCTTAATTTAAAACATTTAAACGTCGAAGAGCAAAGTGCTATTCGAAACATTTGCGCTAAATATTCAGATATATTTTATTTACCGGGTGACACTTTATCTACCACACCTATATACAATCATGAAATAAAATTAAAAGACAATGTAGATACAGTATATGTTAAGCCTTACCGATTGCCTTTCTCTCAAAAGACAGAAATTAAAAAACAAATCGACGACATGCTATCACAAAAAATAATTGAGCCATGTCAAAGCGAGTGGTCCAGCCCTGTACTTTTAGTACCTAAAAAACATGACCCTACCGGCGAAAAGAAATGGCGGTTAGTTATAGATTATAGGAAACTTAATAACTGTATTAAAGATGATAAATTCCCTTTGCCAAACATTACAGACATTCTTGATTCTCTTTCAGGATGCGTTTACTTTACACATTTGGATTTACATCAGGGATTTTATAACGTCAACCTCGGTAAAAATAGTAGAAAATATACTGCATTCTGTTCGGGACAATACCAGATGACCCGAATGCCTATGGGGCTAAAAACTAGTCCTAATTCATTCTCAAGAATTATGAACATGTCTATGGTTGGGTTAACTTATGACAAATGCCTTATTTATTTGGACGATTTAATCGTTTTCGGGAAAAGCTTAAATTCAGCAGTGAAAAATTTTGTAGATGTTTTCGAAAGGTTGCGTAAAACTAAACTTAAACTAAATCCAGTTAAGTGTGATTTCCTGAGGAAAGAGATTTTATATTTAGGCCACGTCATATCCTCACAGGTGGTCTACCAAACTGGGCACATCGCTAGCTTTACCGACTTCTTGGTAAAAATATGTAGCAATGTGAATAAGTAATTGAATTATGGATATTGTGCATTGTCATAAATACCTACTATAAATTCCTTTAAAAAATTAAGTTAAAGTAAGACTGCTTGCCATCCATATCATGAAGATCGCTTTGCGCTACATTGCTACCTAGTTTTAAGGCCTTCTGCTACTTTTATTATGTAGTAAGTTTTTGATGCTCCTTTAAAAAATAAAATAAGCGTTAAATCTCTAGACGCGCAGTCTGCCTGCGGTCTGTCCTGTCAGTCTACGTGCAGCACATACATAGATAAAACATTATATAACTAAGAACCAGTAAACTATAAAGCGATATTTGCTTGGAGTTTCTTTGAAGGACAAACTTCGAAATTCAAAAGATTATCCAAGAACCAAAGTAAGTATGTAGGTATCTTACAGATAAAGGTAAATTAGTGGCAATGAGTTGGCATTATATGATAAAGGACTGATAGCTGCTAGAACAAGTACATAACTAGAGCTAGACGAGAGGCAGCAATACCTATGTGCTCTTTAAAACCTATACGTCATTAAAATGATAAGGAGTTAAATAAAGATATTAATACTCCACATAAGTATGTAGCGGCTGCTGACGCTACAAATTAATAAAGGATGTCCGGTAATTAATAGATAAGCTGGATAATCTGAAATGTCTTATAGTCGAACTGATGGCCGTTCAGAAAAAAATATGAAAAGAAATCTATCCTAACTACTACCTGAGGTATGTGTTTTTTTTTTAATTACCATGTATAACTTTCTTGTAAACAACGACCATAAATGAATGAAATCCATCGGTTTTTTGTTGTTTTATTATTAAACACTAATTATGCTAATAGATAGACAGTCAAAAGTATGCTATGCTATATAGCTTGCACATTTAATTTTTTTTCTTTTTTTCTGTACGGCTTGCGTCATTCAGTTCTACTATAAGACATTTCAAGGTTATCCATTAATTACCGGACATCCTGTATACAAGGCGCGCTATTATGTGTGCGCAGCGCAGCAGTCGTCTTGAGTCGTCTCCATACACCCGCTCAGCTAGGTCGCGTAATTATGTAGTTTATTTTTGTATATCTAAGTTTCTTGTACCAGTAAAGAAAATATATATCAATGTGACCATCATTTCTTCCACCTCACATCATTCCATCGCTCCCCACAAGTATAATCATTTTACGCTTATTTCAAAATGGCCTCGATGGCGTAGTGGTTAGTGTAACCGACTGCCACGCCTGAGGTCGCGGGTTCGATTCCCGCACATAAACATTTGTGTGCATGAACATGGATGTTTGTCTTGGTCTGGGTGTTTCTATGTATAATATGTATGTATTTACAAAAAAAAGTATATATGTATGTTTATCCATTGTCTAGTACCCATAATACAAGCTCTGCTTAGTTTGGGCTAGATGGTGTTGTGTGTATGTGACAGAATATTATTATTATTATTTGTACTAATATTATAAAAAGGAAAGATTAGATTTTTTGTTTCTAAGGATTTAACACAAAAACGTATGAACCGATTTTAAAAATCATTTAGTACACCATTATAAAGCTATTTGATCACCAAGTAACATAGGCTAGGGTAAGGTATCCAACAGTGAGCCAGTCGTACACAGTGGCTCACCGCCCTACAACGCAAACGCGACGTTGCCAGATTGTAGTCTAAACATGTAAGTTCGTAACATACCGCCTCGCACCCTCGCCAGCATAGATTACAATACTGCTCTCCAGTCAAGAGCGAGCTTGCGCTAAACACGCACGAATTAAGTAAACGACAGCGAAAGAGTTTAAAAAAATAAATTTATTCAAACAGTATTACAGCGTTTAATTGATTTTACAAATTGTTCATCTTATTTACTATCTTAAAGCTAACTCGACAATCTGTACCTAGTGACGCATGTCCTAATTAAAATTGCTAATTTAGCAATCGAACCTTCTAGAAACTATATAAGAAATGATGACACCGCAATCGAAAGTTACAGACTATTAGCTGACAAAGCTAATATTAGTAGGTTAGGGGCATCGATCAAATATACCATAGATGCACGTTCTTGTACTAAATCGTACCCAAATAATGTCTCCGAATTGATGTGTACTTATAGTTATGTTTACTCGTTCGACTGTTTAAAAATAGTCCTAAAGTGAATATAAATTTAACTTAATATAAACCTTAACACTTAGTGATAGTGTCGTAATACTTATGACAAAGTATCATAAATGTTTTCTTCATTCTCTCACTGCGGTAAAAATATCATATTATGTAAACAAAACATTCTGAAATAAACCTTATATTAATTACAATTAAGTGTAAACTCATCGTAACAATTATGCGAGTATTATTATTTTGACTATAGGCATATGATATTCTTACCGCTCGGAACATAGAAAAAAGGAATGATAGAGTCGTTATTCATTTTAATATATTTTTTAAATCTTTGGACGTGTAACTAAATTTTGGTTATTCAATGACAACAATTTGATAATAAGCTATTGTTATATTCTTTAATTTTAATAATCAAATTATAGTAGGTAACTGTAAGGAAAACGTTATATAACTTTATAAAAAGCAAGTATATAATATATTTATATTAAAGTAGGCCAATCATTTATATTACTAATAATTATGCTCACCTTCGTACATTGTATTACATGTTATTTAAAATATTGGTATGTGTGTTTTCTATGTAGTTTCAATAAATAATAATAAATCTATATACTCTTAAATGGTCGAATTAGCTAACAAAACTAGATATATTTTACCAGGATACTTTTGTTGATGTAGATGCTAAAAATATAAATTTTAATTGTTCTATCGTTAAGGAACTAGGTAAAAAAATTAACAACTTTACTAAATTATGTACCTTTAAACAATATCAACTTATTTAACAATAGCCGCTTAGACCGATCTTTTGTTTCTGCATTTTTCAATTTTGTCGCGTAGTGTATGCATATTATGTGAATATATTTTTCAATTAAAACTTTTATTAACGTTACGTTATGACCAAGATTCGGTGATTCTACTTGGCAGCGTTCGTCTATCCCAATGAAAACATTGGTATGGTTATATTGTAAAAATAATTGAGAAATGCAGAAAAATTAAAAAATAATTTACTTATATTATATATATATATATATATATATATAACATTACTTAGTACCTGAACAGTATTTGAAATTTTAGGTGTTTCATTATTTCTATCTAAATTTAAATGTAATGTAGCTTTCTCCAATGTGGATATAGATCCTATGTTTACTGTCAAATGGGGCGTTATTGCATTCACTTCAGATTGCACTATTGACTCTTCTTGCTATAAAAATAACGAAAACAATAGTTAATTAATCAATCGTATATAAAATTAACTAAATTTAACATAATTTTAAAATTAATTGGCATAATACTTTACCTGTATATTCGGTACGGCTATATTTTTTAGTTTATTAAACCCTTTCTTAGTTACATATATATATATATATATATATATATATATCTTCTTCATTAAAATGCTCTGAACAAATTATGCTAGAAGTATTTGGTTGGTAAAATTCGTCATCTCTATCTCGAGCTTCATTTCTCCCTTCGAATTTAATTTTGTGGAAAGCTAAAATAAATTGATACAAATATTATATTAATAATATAAAACAACTTATAACGACTCCATGCCATTTCATAGGGACTTTGTTCCAAAGTAGTGGTGTCGATTCGCTTTCGCTTACGGGCAGCGCACTCAAGAGTGAGCGGGACAGGTGCGTAACACATCCATTTAAATTTAAACGAAAATATTTTCAAATATATTATTTAAAGTGTATATATTCATCAAAATTTATTAAATATTTCATAATAAAACTATATTTACCGAAAGTACGACACTCCATCCTTTTTTTGCACTTTTAGAGTATAGTTTTTGCATTTTTTACTACACACTTTGGCATCGTGAAACGTCACACTGCTAGCGCGGTCGTAAAGTGACTGCGAGCGCAACTGTGCATATAACTGATTTATGCACAGTTTGGATGGTGCCGTTTTTCGAGCGACGATCGTGCATCTATAGTATATTTGATCGATGGTTAGGGGTGCTTAACTCACGCGCAGCGGATCGATTTCCGATATTTCACCAAAAAATAGGGAAAAACGTGAGTAGTAACATTTTTAATTAAACCTATACAGATTGATTGGTAAAAGACTGAACATATTGAAGGACGGTATTCAGTACTCGATTCTGGACCCGAATATCTAAGCGCCTTGCACAGTGAACCGGCTCACTGTGTACTGCCCGCTTTTGTGAAAGTTGCGATTTCATTTTTAAGTTTAATTTTTTCACGGCTGCCCAAAAATGGTGTGTAATGTTTTCAGGGTATTTGTATGTATGTATGTATGTGAATTTCTTTGTACCCCCATAACTTCTAAACGGTTGAACAGATTTGGATGTATGGGGTATCGTTAGAATCCTTACACGATCCCGAGTGACATAAGCTATATTATTATTTTGTTACTACCGGGGCAGTCGTATTTTTTATTTTTAAATGATTTCTTGTTCTAAGATGTTTTTAATCTTGACTATATATTTGGTATTTTATTTCAAGATGGACCGACAAAAAGACCCAAAGAGAAAAATTGGGAGCATACAAAAGAAGACATGCTACGGGCCATCAAACTAGTCAAAAAGGGCGGAAGTTTTAGAAAAGCGGTTAAATAATGCTCGTTGCCATATACAGGGTGTAAAGGGAACGCTTCCGAAGCCGAAAGGCTAATATTATACTATCTAAATACTATTGAATACCGATAATAATTTAACTAATATTTATTTTTTTTGGAATTTGGAAATTTGCAACGCCGCAATGTACATCTAACATAACTCGGGTTCAATGCCACGCATATCAGCGCGCACGATAATAAATATTATTAATCTCGGCCGCCCTAGCCCGCTTGCCGATACAAGTTCGTAGCTAAATAGAGTGAAGGTTTTGGTGTAATCACACTTACCTAGTTAAATCCGCTGTGCTCTTATGAGATGCGGCTCAAACTGCGCCCCATTCACCTCCAGACAAATTCGGGCTCGTCGCAGCGTCTCCTTGTGAAGGCGGGGCATTAATGTGGGGTCTTCAGTACAGTCCGCAAGAAGTTTTTCAAAGACGCTCACTATTCGTCGACGCATCTCGTCAGCACTGTCACACTCCCGATCAAACACTCTTTCTTTTACGTAACCCCACAAAAAATAGTCTAAAGGGGTGAGATCGGGGGAACTGGCCATGCGTGCGGTCCTAGCCTCCCAATCCATCGGTCACTGAATAATTCAGTGAGACGCTCACGGACGGACCTTACGACGTGTGGTGGCGCACCGTCGTGCTGGAACCACGTTAGCCGATACTGACCCAGCGGTAAGTCATCTAGTACGCCATTTAGATGCTCGTTAATAAAATCAAGACAACGTGGTCCGTCGAGTCGCTGCGGGAGAAATACTGGTCCGAGTATTCTATCATTATAAACACCAGCCCACACGTTAACTGACCATCGTGTTTAGTGCCCGGTCTCTTGGAAGGTATGTGGGTTAGTCTCTGACCGCACGTGAGTATTCCTTCTATTCCACAATCCGTTCCTTTTGAATGTGGCCTCGTCCGTCCAGATAACGTGCTCGACGAAATTTGGTACTTGATGTTGCTGGTCTATAAACGGCAATAAGCACGACTGCGCTCATGGTCACCGGGTACCAAAGCTTGCACTTTATGTACCTTGTATGGGCGCATCCTATTTTTCCGCAACACCTTATGGATATACCAGTGCGACACAGTTATTCCGTCCCGCCATCGCATTAATTTCGCAGCACTTCACGTGCCGAGGCATGGGTTTCGACGAATTACATTAATTACGCGTTGTGCCGTGTGCATATCTACTTGTCTGCCATCACCTGCCGCCGCTGGAGCTATCGGTCGATTCTCTAACACACGTTGAAACGCTGCCGTTATCATACGCGGATCAGAAGGATGCCGGGTGGTCGGATGTCTTTGGCGGTAAATCCTCAGAGCATGAGAAGCATTTCCTCGAGCTTCTCCCAAACACATCAACATATTCCCGTACTCACGAGCACTATACACATACGCCTCAGGCATTATTGTTAGCCAACGCCCACAAAACTAAAACGATTAGCAGTAATAAACTAACAACTAAGTAAATAACAAAAAACGTAACGAACTATAAAAAAACTTAACAAGAAACCAAACAATAACAATTTTACAAGCAAAAACGTAATCTAACAAATGTTTCACTCCCGCGCGGCCAAATTGCAACTAAGACAAACGAAGAACTGAAAACAGTTCGGGAATTAAGTTACCATAGATCAACAAAATACATGTAGCATTGTACCTACGTTAGGTTAGTCGCTAGGTAGGCACCTACATTGTAAAAATATTTTGTACTCAGTTTAATAATTTAAAATAATAATTAGCAGTGTACGATAAATTTAAGACAGGTAGACAGTATGTTATATATTATAAACTTTATTATTTATGAATTACGCCGTAAAGGCTACTCGAAAGTAATAGTACCTAATAAATGGTTTTTAAGATTGTATTTTTAAATGATTTACAGTTAAGAACCGATATTCTTCGAACTATCTAAAATTTTGGCCTTTGTGAAAGAAGACTTAACAGTCAGAATAAAATAAATGTATTATTTAGAAGTCTGAATAAAAAGACGATATGTCCTTATTAATAAGAGGTACTTATCGAAAAGTTAAATTATAAATGTGGACATACATAACATTATTTTACGTACCTACTTATATAACGGATTGTAGGTAAAATACTGCTTTTTTACCGACACGTCGGTTTATCTAATCACTGCAGGGCGCAAACGCAATCCGTTTTGCGCATGCGCGAATATCGCGATGTGACCGCGAGTCACGCGTCACCATGGCAACGTGGCGCGGGTCGGTTGCGAGTAGCGAGTAGAAAAACAGTCGATAGGCATTGTAACTTCGTTTATTAACACTATTTTAATAATCGCGTAGTGTTTAAAATCAGAGATGGTTTAATTAAATTAAAATGTGTCATCAATGTCATCATAAACAGTCCACAATTCTGGTAAAACTTGCAAAGTACCTAAACATAAACGTGTGAGGTTATTTGTGTGATTTTAGGCATCAAGTAGGAATTATTTGGAATTAATTAATAGAAGTACAAAATAATAAACGCGATAATAAGTTTTTAATGTCTCCGTGTCAGGGTTAGTTACGCTTATAATCAAAATTAAAAATTGATTCTCAGGACTTACCTAAATGTATGCCGCGGCAGAGTCGACTCCTATCTAGGGATCTAACTAGAATAACTTTTACTGAATATTGCATCAAGTCGGCCGACGAATTAAAATTTATTATCTAGAATAACTAAAATTATCGGGTGGTACTATGGGAAACGTAAGACGCCAGTGCATGCCTGTTTCTTGGATTTGTCCAAAGCTTTTGACCGAGTGTCATATGGCAAGCTTTGGTCAAAGCTAAGAAATGAAAGAGTACCAGCTGACCTTATAGGTATTTTTACTTACTGGTATAACAACCAAGTAAACTCAGTAAAGTGGGGCAATACATATTCTGAAGAATACACTTTGGAATGTGGAGTAAGACAAGGTGGTCTTACTTCTCCTAGGTTATTCAATGTATATGTTAACCAGCTCATTGAGGAGCTCAGCAGTAAACATGTCGGCTGCCATATAGATGAGGTTTGTGTAAACAATTTAAGTTATGCGGACGACATGGTGCTGCTGAGCCCCACAATGAACGGTTTAAGACAGCTGGTGAAAATATGTGAGAATTATGCTTTGGAACACGGCTTGGAGTACAATGTGGGTAAGAGTGAGTACATGATATTTAAATGCAAAAGTAATGTATTTGATAGGTTCTCTTCAACACCACTCTTGCTCAATGGGGTACCTCTGACCCGGGTTTCAAAGTTCAAATACTTGGGTCATATGTTGACAGAGAGTCTTACAGATGATTGTGATGTTGAGAGGGAGCGTAGGGCGCTGTCGATTCGGGGTAACATGTTGGCGCATAGGTTTGCTAGGTGTACAGCGCCTGTCAAGGTTACGCTCTTCAAAGCGTTTTGTCAGGCGTTTTACACCTGTAGCCTGTGGGCCCGTTTTACGCAGAGGACCTACAGCGCCTTGCGCGTCCTCTACAATAACATCTTCAGGTCACTGTTTCGCCTACCTAGATACTGCAGTGCAACCGGTATGTTTGCCGACGCCGGCGTAGATGACTTTTATGCACTGATGAGGAAAAAAGTAGCTTCCTTAGTACAACGCGTACGGGTGAGTCGGAACAGTGTCTTGAGGATGGTGGGTGACAGATTTGACTCTGTTCTCCTCGGTAGGTTTACTGAGCTCCACGTAAGGGGTGCGCAGAGGGGTCTGGGGAGGAGGTAGTAAAATTATTGTGCTTGGCTATGGACTGTTTTGTCTGAAATTAAATGATTTTTATTTTTTTATTTATTTTTTATTTATACCCACAGGGATTATTTCAAGGTATCTAAATTTGAGCTAGGTTTTAATTAATCTTCCAACAGATAAAATAAGAAAGTGAGAAAGAGAGATAGAATTTAATAACAACAATGCAGTCGGCGCGGCGCAAGCGACGGCTGTGCATAGTTTGCATGTCGGTAGCGGCCGGCATTAATGCCTACGGGTGACGTAGCGCGCGAATCATTGACCCCTAGCGTCAGCTGTGCAATTTAATTATGTACATTGCAGTTCCTTCTAAAATGGGAATTAAATTTATTTTCTTTTTAATATCCGTTTTATTTGGCTGTCCGAACATAATACAAAAGTAAAAAAGGAAAAAAAAAAACATAAAAAAGGAATTTATTTTCGTTTTTTTTGTGGTATCCTGTCAGCCATCACTAGCACTACCACCAGTCTTCGTTTTCGGGAGTGTTTCCCTGACACCCTGTTTATATTATATAAATATATTATTATATTATATTATGTTGGATATTATCCAATATTTAGGAGATAATTATGTAAAAAATATGAGAATAATGATACCACCAACTTAGTACCAAATTACAGGTACAGAGGTAAATGCTGTTTTCTTACCTGGTGAGGAGAAAGAACTGAAGAATACATTCTTGACTGTACTGATAAGTTTTATGGTCTAACCGAGAAAGAAACCCGTAGAGTTGCATACCAAATTACGATGAAATAAAGGTGACTCCTTCCTGGATAGAGAAGAAAATTGCAGGAAAGGAGTGGTTCAGGACATTCAGGAATAGATACCCAGAATTGAGCCTCAAAAAACCCAAACCATGCAGCTTAGCACACACACTTGCCTCTGCGTTCAATAAAGTAAATATCGATAGATTTTATACGAAATTGAAAGAGGCAATGCTGCGGTCCCCTAATTTTGGCAACGGAACTCGAGTTTACAACTTGAATGAAACCTCAACCACGTTGGTGCAACGTCCGCCAAAGATCCTGGGTCTTAAAGGGGAAAATATTTCTAAAGTAACAAGCAGGGAAAGAGGGGTATTAGTCACAACATGCTGCATTGTTTCCGTTTCTGATCATGCATTACCATGGTTTTTCCACGAAAGAAGTTTCAAACCCATATGCTACATGGTGCACCTTCTGGTACCCTTGGTTTAGCCGCGTCATCTGGACGGATAAATTCCGAGATTTTCGTAGATGTCATGAAGCACTTTGTACAGCACACCTTCGCCTCAAAAGACAATCCAGCACTGTTGATTATGGATAATCATGAGAGTCATTTGTCCTTAGAGGACTTGAATCTTGCTAAAGCTTCTGGTATCACTGTATTAACATTGCATCCACACAATACTACTCGTTTACAACCTTTAAATTATGGATTAAATGGACCATTCAAAACATATTATAACACAGGCGTTGATTTGTAGCTTCTCCGTTACCCAGGACAAACATTCACCATAATTATATCATGTAGCTGAATGTGTAGAACAAGCTTATTTGAATAATATTGTCTTATGTTTACGCGAATGTTATACATTGAAATTAAACACTTTATACGGATTTTATCGCGTTGTTTATTTTACTAAGATGATAGACTAGACTAGACTAAGATGGTAGTTGTCCCAACGTTCTGAAGTCTCCCCGTGAACATGGCTGCTGTAAAGCAACCGAAACGTCGGGGCAAAGTGTAAACTTAAATACAAATAGTTTTAATTAGAAATAATATATAGCTTAAATAGTAGTAAAATTCAATAATAGTAGTGTTAGAGTTTTCAAAATTATGTAATAACAGTGTTTAAAGTAAAATAAACAACGCGATAAAATCCGTATAAAATGTTTAATTTCAAAGCTTATTTGAAAGCAATGACATCGATTAACATAACAAACGCATTCCAAAAATGTGGAATTTATCCGTATGATGATTCAATATTTACGAAAGAAGATTTCCTACCAAGTACTGTGACGGACAGACTAAATCCAGGCGAGGAGAACAAACCAAATGAAGATTCAGAAACAGACGAAGATCGTAATTCACTATTAATATAAAATAAACAATTTTAAATGATTTCCTTTCTGCACAAATTCCAGCTATTTCTAAGGAAGGTTCTCAGCCAGCAGAACTCCCTCAAGTGTCTGAGATAGCTGAAAAACACAGTTCGCCCAAGCAACAGGAGTCAAAGAGTTTGAAGACATTTATTTCTCCAAAAATATTTAGAACACCTTTAAAAACAGGTCCTAGGAAGACTGCTATAAGATCTAGAAAGAAACATCTGAAACATCTGAAAATAATTTGATTACAGCAAATAAAGCAGATAAAGTCAAAGTAAAGAAAGTGAAGACAGGGGATCTTTTTGGAGGAAAGAAAAATCCAATAAAACAGAAAACAAATCTTTAGCTGACAATGATTCCAGGGACTACACTAGTAACTTGAGTTTTAGTGAATACAGAATTATATTTTATCTTTTTCTTGGTTCACTGTTGAACACCTTACCATATATTTTATTTTTAAAAAAGTACTCTCACTAACATAACCTAATGTACTTTTACGCGAGGGAAGCCGCGGGCAAAGCTAGTTAATCATATTTAGAAACAGAAGTGGACCCAACACTGATCCCTGACTCACGCCTGAGCGAGTGTTGTAGGGCTTAGAATCAAAGCAACCGTGTCTGACGAATTGCCTATGATCTCTCAAATATTCGGCAAAGAAAATGAGATGGCCTCGTGTGAAGACAATGTTACCCAACTTCGTCAGAAGCACATAATTATCCACCCTATTTAATGCTTCCAGGAAACCAAAATAGTTGATGTGCTATCAACTTGCCCTCTCAAGCCCAGGCTTCTGACAATAAAGTCCGTGTGGAACTGTGCAACCGTACTGAGTATTGAATAGGCTCGCGTCTATTGGTTGGTAATGTAGTGTGGAGTAGGTCCATGTTTGAAAAGCTTCGCAACAGTTAGAAGAATAGAGATTGGTCTATGATCCTGTACCGACGTTTTATCAGTGGTTTGGGATGGTTATAACTCGCGATAGTTTCCACTGCTTAGGGTACACACCAGTCTGATGGGCTAGTTTGAATACATGACAGAGAGGAATAGTTAATGTTTCCTTGCACCCTTTTTAAGGATGTAAGCTGGAATGTTATCAGGGCCTATTGAGCTATGGGATTTGAGCTTTTCAATTACCTTTACTGCGTCGTGTGCAGTTATACTTAACGGGTAGGGAAATATTATCTTCTCCAGTAGGTACTCAAGTTTTGATTATTGCGATCCAATTTAAGTATGTATATCAGGCAAAAAAACAGAGGCAAACTATTAGGCAAATGCTTCAGCAGCCTAGTTGGCAATAAGTGGGTGCAATACATCTTTGCCTTTCCCCTTAGGCATAAAATAATACCAGCTGTGTATTAAACTGTACTACTGCTGGGAATGGGCTTCTTCTCAGTGTAAGGAGGGTTAAGTCATAGTTTACCACGCTGGCCCAGCCTAAGTTAGCAGACTTTACATATTTTCGAAAACATTGTGTAGAACTCTCAGACACGCAGGATGTTTTGTAAGCAAGCTATAATTAACAATTTAATACGCACATAACTTCGAAAAGTCAGAGATGCGGCGCCTTGGGATCGAACTCAAGACCGCTGCATGGTAGTCCAACGGTCTCCAACTAGACTATCGCGGCAACAGGAGCATATATTCATATAAAAGAAAATTTTAATACCTAAATAACTTATAACTACTTACCTATATAATTGATTTAGATTAGATTAATATATTCTGTTCTTATTTTTGATATTTCCATAGTTATATTACAATTCAGATAAGTTCATTATTGCGATTTTAAGCAGTTACATAAACCATGTCATTCGTTAAATTTATTTTATTAAATCATATGTTATATGATTTTTTATTTTACATGAATAACGTAATATTTTGTAAATAAAATTATTAAAATATTTTCAGTCTTATTTCACAAGTTCGTAAGCCTTATATATTGAATGACATTGAATGATATCGTATAATCTGTATTATGTTTGACATTTCACAATTGACATTACTGTCTTGTAGCTATTTTTTTATCTGTTCAAAACGGTGAGCAAACGGAATCAGGCGACACGCGTACATAATTCTTAATTTTATTGACTTTTGCATGTAATTTAGCTGTTGTTACTTATTATAATCCAAAAAATAATTAATAGGAACATTCGACGTAAGTATTTTTGTATTTACAATATATTTTATTTGCCTAATCATGAGTAGCTTTATCCAACATTTTGGCGCGGTTCTTTTACCGGAATCATCGCAGTTTCTGCTATATTCCAGATCGTTTTCATAATAAATCTAGATATTTACAGAATGTTGGCTTATTTCTCAATTAGAAACTTACTTTATGGTGTTACACGTGGGTATTCATACATGTCTATTGTATTTATTTATGTGTAGGTATTGTTAAATTACCGCCGACCGTTAGCATCGTGGACATGTACTTAGTAAAAAAGAAAGTTATGCCTCTTTCACTGCGTATTTAATGTCCGGTACCGTAGTGTAGGTGCTTGAAACGTGTTCTTATATAATTGTGCCCTTTACATATATTCTAAATATGTAGTAGGTAAATAGGATTCGTATTGTGAACTGATGACTAAGATAGTATTGTGATGTTTTCTTTGTTTTGGTCATAAAATCATCTTACGATTGTATTTCGTAAGATGCTATTGTATTTGATTTGTTAAGACTTCTTAATATTATTTCCATTGTCAATTGTCATGTTACAATATTTTTTGTTAATACTTATTTTTATTTTTCACTCATCGAAGTGATCTTTGAGTAGCTATGCAGCAGAAGTACTAACCTTTTATTATTAGGATCAGTCATGTCCTACACTTCTTCAAACATTTAATTTAATTGCTAAAAATAAATTTGTTCCTTAGATGGCAGATACAGCTGAAGTGTCCACATCATCTCCTACTGAGCTGTTGGCTGCTGGCCGCAGACATCTTGCTGTGAGAGACTACAGTGCAGCGGCTAGCACACTAGCCAAGGCCTGCGAGGCCCTTGCTAAGGAACATGGAGATACTGCCGATCAGTGTGCTGAAGCTTACTTGTGGTAGGTGATATTTAAACTCTATTAGTTGTCATTATATAATTTGTGGGCAGTACTTTTGTTTGTTAGACCATTTATAAATAGCATATGACTGTTGCCATAGGGTGTGTGTATCTTCAAATCAAATTGTTTCAGCCATTAATTAGCAATGAACATTTTGACATTTATCTGATTTAAAAAGGAGGAGGTTCTTAATTTGACCTTAATATTGTATAAATTAAAATTGTTTTATTTTTATTTATCTTGCCTCATATTCATTGCATTTATAAACCAATATAGAAATTATAATTTAAGTAATAAATAAGTAATAATATATATTTTAATATAAAATTGTGTATATAGGTATGGAAAAGCTCTGCTGGGGTTATCTAGAGAAGAGAGTGGTGTGCTCGGAGATGGCATGCCAGGAGGTGGTAACGCTGATGAGGAGGAGGAAGATAATGAAGGTATGTTTACTAACTTAGTTGATATTTTGACTGTCAAACATTGTCAAATAATAAAAAATTATTATATTTTCCATTATCTATTGTATAATGATCTTAATTAAAAAATCTTCTTAGATCAAATAGAATTACAGTACTGTAAACACATATAACTATGTAAGTGGTTAAGGCTGGAAACACTGATAGGTGTAGTAGTTTTAGTAGTTACTGCACCGCTGCCACTATGCTGAATGTTGGTTGTTGGTGTTTTTATCCTGTGTTGGAACTAAACTGTATTCCAAAAAAATGGATGACATTGTATAATATATGTATTTTCACATTATGTACAAATGTATGTTTTGCGAGCTTTATTATTTGATTCTACAATAACTCTTCTAATAAACTACCTAATTCTAAAATCAAACTCAAGACATTAAGACCAATCATAAAATAAAGTAATAATCAAATAAAGTAATAATAAAATATGGCCTCGGTCTATGGCTTCTTACAACTGGTGATACATCCCACTCATATCCCAGACAACAAGAGTCACGAACCTTCTTTGCTGGATCTTCTGCTGACTACACATCCACTAGGATACAGGGTGGAGGTCGATGCTCCTTTGGGATCTTCGGATCACTGCCTTACCCGCAGTGCAGACCCTGTTTCATGACCAGATCGCTCTTTGGTGGCTGGTTACCGTAGAGTCTGGCAATACAAGTTAGCAGATTGGGATGGACTTCGAGAATTTCTGGCATCCTACCCATGGAAGGCTTTGCTTCTCATCCGGGGATCCTGGCACTTGTGCTGACTACATCACAGATGTGCTTCACTAAGGGATGGAATTATTCATCCCTTCTGCCAAAATACTTATGGGTGGCCGCAGCTGCCCCTGGTTGAATAACGCCAGCAGGGATGCTGCACCAGAAGCAGTCGGCATACTTAGCCTGGAATTGGGCTAGGAAGTGTCGGAATCCGGAATCAAGGAGAGAAAGCGAGAATTTAATGCCGCTTTTAGATCCAACAAGAAGGCTATTGCCAAGGATAAGGCGGAACACGTTGCCAGAATTGGCGAGCGCCTTGGAAGACATCCTTCAGGGAGTCGTGTTTTTTGGGCGCTAGCTAAGGCTGCGCAAGGCAATTTTTGCCAGGACAGTCACCCACTACTGCGTAAGTCTGATGCCAGTCTGGCCCATAGTGCAAAAGAGAAGGCCAATCTTTTGGTACAACTCTTTGCCTCAAACTCGACTTTGGATGATGAGGGAGTCACACCACCTACCATCCCAAGGTGTGAGAGCTCTTTGCCTGAAATCCGCAACATGCAGCGTGCGGTTAGGCGTGAGCTCGAGCTCCTAGACATCCATAAATCGAGTGGGTCTGACGGCATCCCTGCAGTGGTACTTAAGACGTGCGCCTGCCACTGAGTTGACCCCTGTTTTAACGCGCCTATACCGTCTTTCCTACAATTCCAACAGTATTCAATCTTCGTGGAAGTTCGCTCATGTTCACCCGATCCTGAAGAGGGGCGATTACTGCCTTGCTCTCCAAAGTTATGGAGCGGTTAATAAACCGCCTTCTGTTGCGGTATTTTGAAGATCATCAGTTGATTAGTGACCGCCAGTATGGCTTCCGCCATGGTCGTTCGGCTGGTGACCTAGCGTATCTTACACACAACTGGGCGGAGGCTTTGGAGGGCGCGGGAGAGGCTCTGGCCGTTAGCCTCGATATCGCTAAGGCATTTGACATGGTCTGGCATAGGGCCCTTCTATCGAAGCTACCATCTTATGGAATCCCCGAGGGACTCTGCAAATGGATTGCCAGCTTTCTGGATGGTCGGAGCATTACATGATATATATGTATATATGATACAGGAGAGACGAACACAACTTGTGTCTGAAGTCGAGGACTCTCTTGGGCGGGCCTCTGAATGGGGTGAACAGAACTTTTAGTTACTCTCCGTATCTCCGAAAGTGTTGGGCTTCTCGGCGTGAAAATCTCAAATAAAGTCCAGTTTGGGAGTCATTGGAGGACAAAGCTAAATTAGCGAGCAAAAAGGTGGGTATATTGAACAGGGCGAGGCGGTACTTCACACCAGGCCAATGTCTTGTGCCTTACAAAGCGCAGGTCCAGCCGCACGTGGAGTACTGCTCACATCTCTCGGCAGGGGCCCCCGAATACCAGCTTGATCCACTTGATTCCCTTCAAAGACGAGCGATGTCGATGATCCAAATCTCACGGATAGATTGGAGTCGTTGAAGCAACGGAGAGACTTTGGGTCTCTCTGCGTGTTCTACCAACTCTGCTCTGAAGAACTGTTTGATTTGACACCAGCGGCCCTATCTATCATTGTACCACTCGACAACGAAGCAGGGTTCATCCATATCACCTGGAAGCGTTCAAATCCAAGACGGTACGCTTTCAGCGATCATTTCACCCACGTACGAGCAAGCTCTGAAATGAACTGCCTGCTTCGGTGTTTCCCGAGCGCTATGATATGTCTTTCTTCAAACGAGGTTTAAAGAAAGTTCTTTCACGGTAGGCAGCGGCTTCGTTGTGTCCTGATATTGCTGAAGTCCATGAGCAGCGGTTACCACTTTCCATCAGGTGGGCCACTTGCTCGTCTGCTACCAAGGGCAATAATTTTTTTTTTAATTATAAATTCGTAGAACAAGAGGAAAATGGAGAAAATGGTGAAGAAGCACAGAACGGAGAAGCAGAGGCTGCTTCAACAACATCTGAGGCAAAGAAAGAGAATGGAGAAGTTGAGATGAGTGAAGCACAGTCTACTACCAAGGAAGAAGAGCCTGGCAGCAGCACTAATGCCGTGGAAAATGAGGAACCGGTGAGGCAAAATACATTATTACATAAATATGCAAGTGAAATAAACTACCTGTAACGAAAATAAATATATTATGTACCATTACTTACAGTCAAACCTTTTAACTACTTTGTCTGTAATATGAAGGCCAGAATGTTCATAAAATGTTTGGTCATTGAATGCAGGTTGAATTGACATTTGTGCATAAGATATGCCAGCAGTTGTCTCTTTTAGCGACTAACATATCGAAAAGTCAAGGTTGTGTACCCAGGTCATGTTTGTAATGTGACCAGTTGGATTATAAGCAGGACAACTCTCCCATGTATAGTATTATATACAAAACTAGGCTGATTAGCTACAACTGCAAAGTATGGATGTTCTATGTGATTATTGTTTAAATATTTGTAAAGTGCCAGAATTTAGAAACATTTAAAGAATGGTCACAGCGCCAATGGTGCCACAGTGTAAGTATATAATTCCGACATGTACTCTAGTTCTAAATTACATTAAGAGCCATTTCACATTTTTAGGCAAGAATTTAATATTTCAGTCGTTAAATTGACAGTTAGATAATATATTGATGGCATTGAACACATGTAAATAATAGATCAACTCTTGATCTAGTATTTTTGTTTATAATATTTACAAATACTATCTTGTATGTTTAGTATTTACCGATACCCTGCTACTAGTTTTTACGAAAAGCCGCGCAGAGCTAACTTTGAAGCCTGAAATCTATCACTAACTTTTATATATTTACTACAAAAATAACATTTAATGTCAGAGCTTATACCCTTCTTGTATTTGTGTTTATTAGAAAAGCCATTTAATTAATGAGTTAATTGTAAAAAAAAGATGATCTTGGCGCAATTTTAACGCTTTGTCCCAGTTTTACCACGTCGTTTTGGTTTCAATAAATTATAAATAATGTAATATTATATATACCAAAAGAAGCTCTGTTTACCAATGAATTTAGTTCAATAGTTGTATTGACAATCCGTCCGTTTAATTAGTCACAGTAAAATATTTACTAACCCTCTAAATTAGGATAAATTACTATGCGCGCGAGAGTATTCCTCAGTACGGCGCGAGCGCCTATCGAAGCAGGACCTGTGTCACTTTTTTGCGCATCCCGATTTACGTGCTTTCGAGCCGCGAACGCAATATTATACTACGACTGCAACAACTTGATCGATCTAATATATTGAAATAAGCAACCGTAATTTTTCTGTGTAAAATCATTATAACTAGTAGTTTTACTATAACGTGCAGTATGGTTTAGTGATTTATTATTCATTTTTATTATTGTTATTTATTATTACTTTTAGTAATGGGGCGTAAAACTTCTGGTTACCAATGTGTTAAAAAAAGAAACGTAATTTTGAAAATATCAAGAAGGCATTAATAGCGAGTTAGGTATTTTGGGTTTATTAATTTTAATTATACAGACATATTAATGGTCATCGGACGCATTTCGACTAACGTCAGTCCCTGACTCCCTGATTAAATAAAATTAAAATAAAATTACACATACAAACTCACGCACAATTTAGGGTTCCGTAGTACCCCTTACCCAGTGACCTACGGATGGTAGGACTCAAGCGCAATATGCATTTTATCGTTTGCAAGTAGAAGTTTAAGTTAGTTGTCTATTACTCGTTAATTAATAAAGTCTAATGAGCCGTTATAATTTTCATTAAAATTTTTTGGTATATATGTTACTATTTAGCATATTTTAATACATACCTAAATACTGCAGTTTAGAAGATAGAGTGGGGGGAGGACACTTTGCGTATGATGGGTTTTCCTTCTTTATATGGAACTAGAGGATGCCCGCAGCTACGACCGCACATGTTTTTTAATTTATCCATTTCTGCCCAATGCCATGGGAATTTCGGGAAATCTCTTCTTAGTGCACGCCAAGGAACATACATGTCAAATTTCAGCTTCTTGCGCCCAATATTTTTGGCTATGCGTTGTCTGTCAGTCAGTCAGTAATGCAAGAATTGTATATACACAGATATTTCGCAAACGGATCCCTAAATTAAAAAGCGGTTAAAATAAACCCTATACACTAGTGTATTTAAAATACCTGTCTAACGATAACCCATACAATGTTGTAGAAAAATTAAAAAGACCACTTTTCTATTTAGATGTATGGGAGCTAGTAGCTCCGATTATACCACGTTTTTCAAATTTTGTTGTCTAGTTTTGTTCACGTGGTTACAATGTATAACCATGTGTCAGCTCTCTAGTTTTTGCGTTAAGCCGCGGACGGACAGACGGACGGACGGACATGGTGAAACTATAAGTTTCTTGTGGTTTATTACGAAACCATAAAAATGTACGTTTCGTGGCAAGTTACGTAACACGTGGTCGCTCTAGCAATACAAAAGCAAAGGGTTGTTGCCCGGGTTTGCAGGCGCTTTGATTTCAACTAGTTATTTGAACTGTTTCCTGCGCGCGCTCGGTATATATTATTTTCAAAAATTAAGGCCTTATGATTTTATTACTATGTAACTATAATCTAACATGAAAATTCGTCCGATCACCTACAAAACATCCTGTATAAATGATACAACGTTATTTTCTTTAATTGTACCACTTTAGTCCTAAGACTTTGCCGAAACCGCGAAATAAATACCTATCAGTTGTTTCATACATTTTGTCGGGGTCATAGTTAAATTTTATATAGAACGGGTGATTATATTTTCTTGACTTTTCCAAAATCCCACAACAAAAGTTACACCCTAAGAGCTTTGCACTAAAGATAAAATACCTTTGTATATTTCTTAGACTGCATTGATTTTGCTGAACATTTTTGTGTGGATTGTCAAGATACTTTTAATTTTAGATGGAAGATAACTCGCTCAGAGGCTGTAATAAAATCGGTAACAGAAAATGTGAGTTTATGTAAACGTAACAGTTATATTGTACATCAGTCATAGTTCATTCAAATAATATAAAATTTATATAATTATTTGATTTATATTCAAAGGAAAAGCGGCCACTTAAATTACACGCTGGGATAGTAAATTGTGACGAGGAGCAAAGTACTTCTGCATGCGATGCCGTGTTGAGTACATCTTATAAGCAATTAGATTCGGTAAAAGAAACTGTAAGCTATATTTTATTTCAAGAAGTGAAAAGTTATTTAGTGAATCTACTTAGTACATGTTAAGAACCCGTTGCTTTAGCTTCTGTATTTGGAGAATCTGAGAATGAATCTCTTACTTTAGGCACTGAATTTGGCGAATCTATGAAACTGGATAAATCAAAGGAACAGCCTGATTCAATTGTAACTATAATTTTAATTTTTACAATTGTATAATGTCAAATTATTATGTACAACATAATTATTTTTATATTATCCAATTGTAAGTTATTGAAATTATAGTTATATTTGTTTCTTTTGTTTTAGAAGGATTAAATTGTTGAAGGTAGGCGAATTGTCGACTTTCAATACTTTTGGAACCAATTAATACATATAAGTGAACATAGCTATAAATTCGGCGGCAGATTGGATTGCGTAAAAATTGAAAAAGAGAAACAGGTTGGCCTCATATCTAAGTTCATATTGAAGTGCAAGATGCACATCTTGCACTTCAATATGAACTAGTTTTGACTTCAAAACTTCGAATATGGACATACAATCAGGACTCGACGTTAATGCTGGTGCGATAATGTCAGGCATTGGGCTTTCAAATTTAAATGAGATCACTGCATCTATGGATTTGCCGATAATGCCCTTTCGGCTGTATAGTAAAACACACAATGCTATTTCTAATATGTGGAAGACTGCCGCCGTAGAAACAATGACAAATGCTGCCAAACAAGAAATTGACGCTGACTGCACGGTTGGCGTAATGGTTTAGACGGCCGCCTCGCCGCTTGACACTGCGCCGAGTGTTGTGGGTTCGATCCCCACACGAGACAACACTTTGTGTGATTCATAAACTGTTGTTTCGAGTCTGGGTGTTCATTGTGTCCGTTAGTTGTATGTTTGTAAAGTCCCCCGCGACACAGGATTTAGTCCTAATGCGGGAGTTGTCTTTTTAACAAAAACAAAAATATATTTATCTATAATTAATACAAATATGTTATTTGTTTTGAAAACTTACATAATGCAAAAGTACGTTTAATACAATTCAAGCAATAGGTACCAAGAAAAGTATCAAAATGTAAGTGTAGACACGGTCGCACTATACCACGACGCTCCTAGACGCATCGTACTGTCTCAATCGCTCGGCGAGTCGGAATTTACCTAAACTTCACTTGCGTAATTTTGTGAAATGGCTCTTAAAACTAGAGTACATGTCGGAATTATATAGTGGTAGTACAAACAATCAATTTTACTATTAATAAATAATTATTCATCGCTAAGAACTTACAGCTGCCTTCAAAATATTGGCAGTTTTCGTAAAATTGTTCAGAAAAGATGATACCTCTGCACTATGTTATACTAATCTTATAATTGTTTTACAGGGCACCACAGATGGTGATATGAATGAGGACGAGTCAGCTGTGAACTTGGAGAATGAAGATGATGTTGATAACCTGCAGCTTGCTTGGGAAATGCTTGGTAAGTAAACATTATTTTGTTTTACTTATCAATGCGTCAGTACTGTAGTAAAAGAATGATGGAGTATGGAACCTAGATATTTCAACACTTGTTTGTTACAGACAGAATTATATGAGAATAACTTTAGTACAGACATAATACTTATAGTAGAAAAATATAAACAAAAAGTTTATTGCATAAAGTGCTAACAGTTTATTGCATAAAGTGCTAACAGTAACTTGACATAGCAGATAAATTTAATAATCATTATATTGACATTCCTAATAATATTTCTTTTCCGCCATGTATTAATAACAATATTGACATCCATAATATAGAAGCGTACGATAAGAGTATATTTATAGAACCCACTGATGAGACATAAATCTATCATATCATCATGTCGCTAAAAAATTCAAAATCAGCTGGTTATGATAATATCAATACTGATCTACTTAAACGTATATCAGCGTATATTGCAGTACCTTTAGCATATATCATAAATCTATCATTGGAACAGGGGTGTTTCCCTCATAGGTTGAAATATTCTTTGATAAAACCTATTTATAAAAAGGGGTCAAAATCAGATGTTGATAACTACAGACCAATAGCAATCACGCCTATTATTTCAAAAATATTTGAGGTTATGTACAGACGGCTGCTTAAATTTCTAGATAAAAACAATATTTTTGCCAGTCAGCAATATGGCTTCAGGCAAAATAAATCAACTACACTAGCAATTTATACATTAGTAAAGGCGGTCATGGTCAATATTAACCAAAAAATTCCTTCCTGTGCACTTTTTCTAGACCTGAGTAAGGCATTCGATCTAGTAGAACATGTGAGACTTATAAAAAAGTTTGAAAGATACGGTATTAGAGGTCCAGCTAAAGAGTGGTTACACTCATATCTGCACAACCGAAGTCAGATAACAAGAATATTAAAATATAACGAATCAACAAATAGTTTAGAACATTTTGACTCTGAACCGAGAATTAACAACTGTGGAGTACCGCAAGGTAGTATTTTAGGGCCATTACTGTTCCTTCTTTATATCAACGACTTACCGCAAGCTGTTAATCATCAATGTATTCTATTTGCTGATGACACTACAATTATTGTAAAATGTAAAGAGCTAGAAAACTATGAAAATGAAGTAAATCAAGCCCTCACAGATATAATCAAATGGCTAGATATCAATAGACTTAAATTAAATATCACGAAAACAAAATTATTACATTTTAAAACATGGAAAAGTCAACCTGTATATCTTAATATTGGATATAATGATATAAATATTGATCAAGTATCTAGTGCGAAATTTTTGGGTGACACTTGACGCTCATTTCACTTGGAGCAATCATATCGATAATATTTGTAAGAAGATCAACCAATTTGTGTTTGCTTTAAGAAAAATTAAAGATGTTACATCTAGGCAAACTTCCTTAATGGTGTATCACGCTTACATCTGCTCGGTAATTCGTTATGGTATAGTTGTTTGGGGTAATTCATCCGAGATAGACAAAATTTTCATTGCTCAAAAAAAGTGCATTCGTGCGATTTATAATTTGGAGTGGTCTGACTCATGTAGACCTATTTTTAAATCACAAAACCTCTTAACTGTACCCTGCATATATATCTATGAAGTAGCTAAATTTTTAAGATGCTATCGTACTTTATTCGAAGCAAAAAATAACACGAATAACAGAAAAGTCACCCATTTAGAATTTGATATACCTGCTCCTAAGTTAGAACTTTTTCGGCACAGCTGTGTCTATATGGCTCCTTTGATATACAATGCCTTGCCAAAGATAATTACTCAACTGCCTTTTAGAAAATTCTGTATTGAATTAAGAAAATGGTTGTTGCAGGAAAGTTTTTATTCTATTAATGAGTATTTTGTAAAGTATCCGTGCAAATATTTTAGTCTCGACTTTGCCCTGAAGTATAAGCATAAGTAAGAATTATCAATTGATGTTGTCAATTATGTGTTTTCTTAGCCGTTTACTAATATACATATATAGTTTTCTTGTGACTGTTTAATTTCATTAGATTTGTTATTAATGTAATGTTATAATGATTTAAATAATAAGATTTGCATGCCGCTGTGCCGGCGAAACATGTCGATCTAAAATATATGTAACACCTTTGTACGATGTTTCTAGCAAATAAATTATATTCTATATATTCTATTCTTACAGTGGTTTACAAATCTATGCGCAAAAGTATGTGGACAATGTAGTGAAAGGTAAAATGAATAATCCAATGAATGGCCATAAGTCGCTTACGTTTATGCATCTATCAATCACTATATGGACAGAACAACAGCATTAATCAATAGAAAGCGACTGAGCGTCGAACCAACTCATTCTTCTATAGTTCTCCCTTAAAAGTTTAATAAACTACCATTTGGTTTCTGAAAGGCAGACAAAAATATGTTAACAGACAGGCATATCGCATGTTAACAAATGATTGTTACGAGTCAGGATGTTGATTGTGTCTTGCCTTTGTTTGAATGTTCGTAAAGTCTCCCGCGACAGGATTTATTCCTAGTGCGGGAGCTGTATATGTTGAGTAGCTTTTAGAGAGCAGGTGTTACTCAGTTCACTATTGATCTGACTTGTATGTTCGACGCGTCCAGACCTAGCGCGCAGCATCCTGTACAAGCGCGCGCAGGAGTGCGGCGGCGCGGCGGCGCGCGCGCAGCTGGCCGACGTGCACCTGGCGCTCGGGGAGGTGGCGCTCGAGAGCGAGACCTACGACAAGGCCGTCACTGATATGCGTTAGTACTTCACTATCACTTGTATGTACGACGCGTCCAGACCTAGCGCGCAGCATCCTGTACAAGCGCGCGCAGGAGTGCGGCGGCGCGGCGGCGCGCGCGCAGCTGGCCGACGTGCACCTGGCGCTCGGGGAGGTGGCGCTCGAGAGCGAGACCTACGACAAGGCCGTCACTGATATGCGTTAGTACTTCACTATCACTTGTATGTACGACGCGTCCAGACCTAGCGCGCAGCATCCTGTACAAGCGCGCGCAGGAGTGCGGCGGCGCGGCGGCGCGCGCGCAGCTGGCCGACGTGCACCTGGCGCTCGGGGAGGTGGCGCTCGAGAGCGAGACCTACGACAAGGCCGTCACTGATATGCGTTAGTACTTCACTATCACTTGTATGTACGACGCGTCCAGACCTAGCGCGCAGCATCCTGTACAAGCGCGCGCAGGAGTGCGGCGGCGCGGCGGCGCGCGCGCAGCTGGCCGACGTGCACCTGGCGCTCGGGGAGGTGGCGCTCGAGAGCGAGACCTACGACAAGGCCGTCACTGATATGCGTTAGTACTTCACTATCACTTGTATGTACGACGCGTCCAGACCTAGCGCGCAGCATCCTGTACAAGCGCGCGCAGGAGTGCAGCGGCGCGGCGGCGCGCGCGCAGCTGGCCGACGTGCACCTGGCGCTCGGGGAGGTGGCGCTCGAGAGCGAGACCTACGACAAGGCCGTCACTGATATGCGTTAGTACTTCACTATCACTTGTATGTACGACGCGTCCAGACCTAGCGCGCAGCATCCTGTACAAGCGCGCGCAGGAGTGCGGCGGCGCGGCGGCGCGCGCGCAGCTGGCCGACGTGCACCTGGCGCTCGGGGAGGTGGCGCTCGAGAGCGAGACCTACGACAAGGCCGTCACTGATATGCGTTAGTACTTCACTATCACTTGTATGTACGACGCGTCCAGACCTAGCGCGCAGCATCCTGTACAAGCGCGCGCAGGAGTGCGGCGGCGCGGCGGCGCGCGCGCAGCTGGCCGACGTGCACCTGGCGCTCGGGGAGGTGGCGCTCGAGAGCGAGACCTACGACAAGGCCGTCACTGATATGCGTTAGTACTTCACTATCACTTGTATGTACGACGCGTCCAGACCTAGCGCGCAGCATCCTGTACAAGCGCGCGCAGGAGTGCGGCGGCGCGGCGGCGCGCGCGCAGCTGGCCGACGTGCACCTGGCGCTCGGGGAGGTGGCGCTCGAGAGCGAGACCTACGACAAGGCCGTCACTGATATGCGTTAGTACTTCACTATCACTTGTATGTACGACGCGTCCAGACCTAGCGCGCAGCATCCTGTACAAGCGCGCGCAGGAGTGCGGCGGCGCGGCGGCGCGCGCGCAGCTGGCCGACGTGCACCTGGCGCTCGGGGAGGTGGCGCTCGAGAGCGAGACCTACGACAAGGCCGTCACTGATATGCGTTAGTACTTCACTATCACTTGTATGTACGACGCGTCCAGACCTAGCGCGCAGCATCCTGTACAAGCGCGCGCAGGAGTGCGGCGGCGCGGCGGCGCGCGCGCAGCTGGCCGACGTGCACCTGGCGCTCGGGGAGGTGGCGCTCGAGAGCGAGACCTACGACAAGGCCGTCACTGATATGCGTTAGTACTTCACTATCACTTGTATGTACGACGCGTCCAGACCTAGCGCGCAGCATCCTGTACAAGCGCGCGCAGGAGTGCGGCGGCGCGGCGGCGCGCGCGCAGCTGGCCGACGTGCACCTGGCGCTCGGGGAGGTGGCGCTCGAGAGCGAGACCTACGACAAGGCCGTCACTGATATGCGTTAGTACTTCACTATCACTTTTAATGAGTAAATTGCAGGCTTATAGTGTGACGTCACCCTAGATGATGATTAGTATGTGACTCCAATAAATAATCTCATTTTCGAAATATGTATATCTCAAAAACGGTAAAGTTAGCAGTTCACTTTTATCACATTGAGTGAAGTGCCTTGAGATACGGATTTTAAAACATAACATTTTTAGATACAGTTTCAATCTCGCCATGATTAAATCTTATTAAAAATTATATCTTGATTTCACTTTCTCTGTTATTTTTTTTGCAGTAACAATCTATTCTCGGTATAATTTTTCCACACTCAAGTAGTAGCTCATTATTTCATTTTTTTTCAGAAAGCTGTCTTGATCTACAAAAAGAATTGTACCGCAGTGATGATAGGCGTATTGCTGAGACTCACTATCAAATTGGTAAGTACTTTCTGCTGAACAATATTGAATCATAACGCTGACGTCCATGCATTGGTGAACGAATTAACTTCATGTTTAACTTTTTAACGATTCACATAATCTAAGCAACAATTTCAATATTTTCACAGGTCTTGCAAATTCCCTGGCCTCGAACTTCGAAGACGCAATCACGCATTTCAAAAACGCAGCGAACATTCTCGAAACTCGAATCAAAACACTGGAGAACCCAACCGCGGTCGCCGATGATGCTACAGTCAAGAAGTTCTCCACTGCAGACCCATTCTACTCTGTCGAAGGAGAAATCAAGGAGCTGAAAGAACTACTGCCTGAAATACAGGAGAAGATTCAGGATATGATGGATTATAAGGCGGAGGTAAGACCTTGTGATTGCATTGAGGACACTAGGAAAATGCTTCTGAACATGATTGTCAAGGAGAAGACTCATTGTCAGATGGAATGTCAGTCTTAAATTGATACTAAGATTTTTGCCAACTGCTATTTTTCTCATCATAGTATTAATGTAACATTTGTTGCTTAACGAGATGAACTTAATGCAATGTAACGCAGATGACTTTTAGTCGGTCGCAATATAACATGATGCCCAAAGTAATGGGTTCTGAATTTAGCTATAGAACATATTATTGTAATCTGGCTACCTCGATCTGATCATCTGTAGGCGACATGTTGGTCAGAGACGATGATATCGATGGAACAATTTATATTATTTACTAGCTGTTACCCGCTTTGTCCGCGTGGAATTTAGCAGTTCACTTCGCAGTTTACGAAATCTTAATAATTATGTAATCCTTGTAAAGAAATACCTATGCTAAAATTAATGTCATTCTTCTACTTTGTGATATTGTTCACTATTTCATTGGTTTTAATTTCCTTCCACGGAACACAAATTATTTTCTAAAATAAAAATAGCTTAAGTTACTCCTTATAACATCAGCTATCTGGCAGTGAAAGTCCCATCAAAATCGGTTCAACCGTTTCGAATGTTAGCCGGAACAAACAGACAGACAGACAAAAAATTAAAAACTTGTTTTGGTATAGGTACCTTATATACTATGCATTAGGTATAAAGCTGTTATTTTGACATTACAAACAAACACTTAAACTTAAACCCATTTCTTTTTCTTAAATCAAAGTATCCTAAGTTACTCCTTATGACATCAGCTATCCGCCAGTGAAAGACCTTTCAAAATCGGTTCAGCCGTTTCGGAGATTAGCCGGAACAAACGGACAAATTTTATTTATTTGTATAGATCAATATACAGTATATTCTTAACCCGTCACAAGACATGCGCCCAGACTCTGGCCGCAGAAAATTTTGGCGTCAAATGTCTCCCAATGACCGGTTCGATCAAATGACGACACTTGACTTGATTTTTGTTTTTTTAAGGAAATCGCGTGACGGGTTAAACACCCTAGGTAAGCAACTAACTGGTAACTAGCAACTAGTAGTTCCACAAGATCATGTCAGTGTTAGCATCGTATATGTATATCGAATGTCACACAGATGGTGCTCTATGAATATGATTCTTATTATGTGGTTAGTGTACAGACCTAGTAGCTTGTTACTAAAAGCGGCCAGTTATAGGAGAGTATAACCCTACATCAAATTCGTTTTCACTCGTGTTCAGTTCATTGATTGTCGACGGAAACTCTAGATTCCAGCCAATCTCATGCACAAGTCGGTGACCGGCTAAAAGCGATCGCATGCGCTACGTTACAATTACAATTGATGTAATATAGTTATAATTTGTCTAACATTGTAGTAGTTAGCAATTATTCTGTTATCAATACTTTTTAAAACATGTAATCCTGTGACTTAGTGGTAAGCGCGTCTTCGAATTTGAAGCGTAAACATTCCATGACATTGTGATAATTTAAACGCAAAAAATATAATAAGTTCCTAAATTATTATGTGCCAAATTGCGAAATTCTCACTAACATTTGTGATATTATGTGACTGTTTATATAATTGTTTGACTGTTGTAATCAGTATTATTTTCTTGGATATTTTTTGTAAGAGTGAGTGCCTTATACACTTTCATGTGTAGGAAACGAAAGGAAGACTAAGGATAGGGATTCAAAGAGTATGGTACTGTATGCGAGCCATTTTAATTATTAGGATTGTATTATTTTACCATTACAAGTTCAATTTCGAGAACATTCTGGAATTAAGTATTTTTAGGCTGTAAGCCTCCCAGTAATTTTATTCATACGTAATTTTAGACTGATACTTATGTATTTTATGATAAACTTATAATCAATACAATTATCAATTTGTTGTGGTAGCTAATATCCAGCAGCATTTATATAATGATATTCTTAGATATACGGTCATGGAATTAAGTAGAAAACGTAATTTTGTCATGTGTGTACTAAAACTAAAAGACTTCTAAGATTTTGCCGATCTAAAGATGGACAAAAATAATTCCTCTTTGAGTTAAAGTGACCAGGAAAACTACACAATTTGTCTAACATTCAATTTCGTTCAAAGAAATTGCTTTTTATAATCCTAAAAACTATGTGACGTGATTCCTTTGATATAATTCGTCAAGTTACAGTATCTACTTACTTCCAAATAATTTCTTAGATATAAGCTCAATGTACTGATATTATTTGATCTGAATCATGTTAGTTGTTAAGCAAACATTTTTACCACAAGGCCATTTTTGTATTGTGTTTTGCAAAATTTTGAAATAAATACGTTCAAAATTGTACCATGTGTTGTTATTTCAGCTCATACCTAATACATTAATGGCCATGTGTTTGATGTTTTGCTTGTGTTTGTATCCTCATGGCCATTGATGTTATATTCATGGTTTTTATTGTAAATTGTTAAAGTATAGAACCCCACCACCCTACGCTATCGTTCTAGAGGGTTTACCACGATTTTTTTTGGCTCTTGTCATATCTCGACATGTTTTCGAATCTTGTGTATGCATCGGCATTTCATCATTATAAGTACAGCATTTCACTGCTAGGGGCGCTTGTAGAAAATGTTTTTAAAGGCATCCTGACGGTCAAATGTGCGTCGACCATCGCGGCATCGGTAAATATTAATACGTGAAGCAAAAACTTTGTACCTACCCCTTTTTACGAAAATTGCGCGGACGGAGGAGTATGAAATTTGGCACAGTTACAGTTTATATGGAGAAGGAGTGGCGAATCCTAATATTTTTATAAAATATGCATTAGAACTACATTAAATTATTGAAAAAACACTACACGCACACAACCATGCATTTGACACACGCAGTCGTAGTATTTCGAATTTCGACCACTAGACGACCGCTAGTTAATATTCTACGAGAATGAGCTTTCTAAGGCGATTTGGATGGCACTTATATACTTATTTAGTTATACCACTGATATCTCTTGAAATAGATAAAAGCAATAAATATAAGCACTGGTACTAAGGTCTGATGGAACTGGATAAGAACATAAATAGTAATAATCTCATATAGAAAATTTACAAGGTTTGAGTTAGAAAAACTTATTGCTATATTTAAATTTACTAAATTTGTTGTAATAGTTCCTTGGCTTAATTTTTTTAGATATAGACAATCTTGTTAAGTAGCTTACAGGATTTTATGTCACTAGTACAAAATGTAGGTATTTAATTGCTGTAGATGTTAGAAACCCGATCATACAAACAGGACGAACGTATTTATTCTTATGATGATTTATGCTGTATTATTATTTTTAAATCATAAACATGCTTGTCGAATATTTCATTTCAATAGACGATTAATGATTATATTATTTACTTTATTTCTGTGATAGTGAATTAAATATTCAAGGTTTTGTTAATGTCTAATTGCCAAATAATAAATATGTTATTAAATACATACCCCAGTTAATAAATGTATCTAATATGTATATGTATTTAATACATATGCATAGCAAGCAGCGATAGCCTTGTGGGAGACCGTAGGACTGCTATGCAGAGATCTGGAGTTCGATCCCAGGAAGCGCAAACTTTTCGAAGTTATGTGCGTATTAAATAGTTATTTATCCCTCACTTCAATGGTAAAGGAAAACGTCGTGAGTAAACCTAAATGTCTGAGAGTTCTACATAATGTTCTGTAAGTTCTGATGTGTAAAGTCCGCCTACCCGTATTGGGCCAGCGTGTTGGATTATAGCCTAACCCATCTCACACTGAGAAGAGGCCCGTGCCCAGCAGTGGAACAGTTTAATACTTGGCTGATATTATTATTATTAAATTTACTTTAATATCTCTTACGCGGTATATACAGACAATAGATATTAAGGACAGTACAGTAAGTAAACTTATTACTTAACAACAACCGATCCGACATACAATTTTAAGCCCCTACTTTGTTCCAGACTATAAAACGAGTCCGAGAGACCTTATGCCCTACCAACGGGGCTAGCACCAGCGAAACTTCATCTACCAACGGCGCTGGTGCCAGTTCAAGCTCCAGTTCAGCCGAGCCGAAGCCCGCGGCATCAGACATCTCTCACCTCATCAAAAGGAAGAGAAAGGCTAGTGACAGCGAAGCGGACTCCTCCGCATCAAAGAGAGTGAACACGTGAATGCGGTCAACAATACACTGTTGCGAGTCTGTGAGGGTCTTGGCGCGAATGTAAATTATTTATAAAGTATGTTAGTGCGTGCTAGAAAATGTTTGTATGATAATAGATTTATTCTGCACTCGTATCAGGTTTTGTTATTAGGAGAAAGCTAGACAAATACATGCCACTGTTTTCAAAGCAATTGTCTTTTAATTTTCTGTAATACAGGCAAGCCAGTATATAGGCCGTCTTATAGGAACCGATTATTGTAACGTTGCCTAACTTGCAAACGAGGCGCTCTGCAAGGAGACTGGGACTGGTTACTATTCAACTGACCATGCGGCGTTTACTTGAGGAGCGTTGGCAACCCATGAAAAATATTTCAATAAATTATTTCATTTTGATATTATATAATATCAAAATTAAATAATTTATTGTAATATTTTAGTATTTAGGCCACAGTCTAAATACTTTTAATTAAGCTGTTGTTTATAATTTCATATCGTGGATGTGAAAGATATGAAATTATAAAGATACTAAGAATCAAAGTTGAGTATAATGAATAATATTTGAAGATTTTTAGAGGAATAACATTCTGTGCCTGTTAAAGCAACAATGAGTGGGAATTATTTGACATTTTCTGTAAAATTTCAATTGTATAACGGCCTAACCAGCTTTTCTAATTTTCCATGTCATTAAAGTGTACAACATCATCTTGCCTTCTCTATGCATATTTGAAGAGAATAAATTGCTAACACAAGCTGTGGTTGTTATAAATTTTATTGGATACTCGAGTAAATCTGTCATAGTAAATAAATCTTCTAAATTATTTATAGTGTAACCAAAAATAAGATACCTAGTTATTAGGCAGAATCGCGCCAGGACCCGAGCATGAAGTCTTGTGTACAAAGAGTGATGGTCAAAGTAAACAAGTAGGTCAAACGAAATGAGATTTGTTAGAATGGACTTAATCTATATTTAAGAGTACATGGTGTATATTTTGTACTAATCTTAAAATGTTTTCTCACGCAATTGTTATGTGAGGATCTAATTATTAAATCATTCGTTTCATTAATACTGCCGAGTGTGTTAGAAAGTTATGGTTGTCTTTGCCTGCCTTTAATTTCTTAACAATAGAAAAAGATGGTATAATGTTAAAGCAATGATAAAACGGGGTTTCAAAATTAAATATGGAACTGAAGTAATCACGATTATAGGATTTACATTAAAAATAAAAACTCTTATTAAAAAAATAGTTAGTAGTATTAGTTATTTCAATTCTTATATTGCATAATTTTGTTAACAGTAACCCATGTTGTATAAGATCATAGATTTAACAAGTTGAACATATGTAAGTATTATTTAAGTGAAGACCGTGGACCTATTTCTTTTTTTAATCAAACACTTATGTGCATTGTGCGTATCTGGGTATATAGATCTTATAGATACGTTTCGGCGTGAGTAACAAATTAACTAGAAATCTTATCTCTTGTGTGGTATCTGAGATACGTATCTTTGTTATCAATTAGTTCGATAACTTATACAAGTATCGAGAAATAATGTAAATACGTGAATCAGTTACGACGCCGCGTTATACCGTAATTATACACATAATGCACTGCCTAAATAGGGTTACCATTTCAAAATGGACGGCACCCGATCTACTGCCAGAGATTTCATGAAAAGAAAAACGGAGGATTGAAGAATCTTATTTAATAAATCTATAAAATATAAATATTTCAGTTACTACCTAAAAGTGGTTATTTTTGAAAACGATTTTAATTAAGATCGTTATTTATAACAATATAGATACATATTGTAGTCTTCACAAGGATTGGCTTAAAAGTTTTCTTGAATCACTAATTCAAAAATATTTACTTCAAATCAATGACGGTAATCCTGTACGCCTACTAATACCTGCCAGATGGTAACCCTACATCTACATAAGTAATCGTTAAAAAAGCTAAGTACGAAAGAATTACTCGCCTTAAACATCATCACAATATTTTCTTTTTATATTTATTTAGTGTGTAATTTCCTAAAAGAAAAACTAAAACTATGGTAAGGTAACCAACCTGTTGCAACCAATATCAAATCAGCACATAGAAGTCCAAATTATCTTTATTCAACAAAGGTCCTGGTCGAACAGATTAATTCAACAGAAAACTTCACAGGCCAAGGCGTACTTAACTGTATATTGGTACCAGCGGTGTTCTATATTGCATTCGATTTATATTAGAATGTATTGACGACACTATAAATTAGTATGCCATGCCAAGTAGCTATCGCATTAGGCACAAATTCGAATACTTTCGCGCATCTCTGCATAGTAGGTAGGTACTGTTGCAGATTTTTATATGATTGATTTATAATCAAACTGCCGTAACAATTAAAAATAATATGTTGTTAACACCTATCGTTGTAAAGCGATGCAAATTAATATACGAGTAATTTTTTTTGTTGCTGTTGAAATCTGAATTGGTATTATCCTTATTTCACATAACGGAGTTAGTTCGTTGTAAACCTTTCTTTTTTTTGTTGGTTGTAAAGCTTTTGTCCATGGTCCGATTGTATAATTTATAATGGCGCGAATATCGCCTCGTGTTAAGTGTGAGTGGTGAGTGACAGACTGAATAAATAAAACCTACTGCCTACAATATAAGTTTAGAATAAAGATTATTTCTTTCTTTTATTTAAATCATTTTTTATAATTACATGACGTGGTAACAGCTTCTCATTAATGGCATAGGTACCTAGTGCTTAATTATATAAATATATACCTACTACCCTTAGCTGCCGAAATATGAGTTTTATTATGTAACACATAAGTTTCTAAATCCCCTAATATTTAGGCGTAAGTCTTTGTAACATAATACTTTTGCGAATTAAGTTATCTACTTACTTAATCAAAAATAGGTATCTGTTTATAAAACAATTATTTCATTGTAGCGTAAAATTTGTACCTAATCTATTTAGTCATACATTGTTGTTCATTTTAATAATTAATCGGCATCAAACACAATATATACTATTACTTTATTATGGGTTTTATGATAGGCAGTTGGTGTTACAATACTAGATAACCCGTTAAAAATAATAATGTTAGGATATAAGTTATTGTTAATTTATGTTGTACGATCGTCATTTCAGACTTGGTTTTACAATAAAATTAATAATTTTGATATATTTGTGGTGTTTTCTTTTCTTTTATTTGCTTTTATATATTTTATAGCTTTTCAGCCGCTATGGGTCAAAGTTTAAGTGTAAACCGTTCGGTTGATTTATACATCGTTGCGTAAGAAGCACGCGACAAACGCACTTCTATTGCTGCGACTAGGTACGTCGTTCAAAAATTCGCACGTATCACACCGATTGCCGCTGTGTACAACGAATAAACTAAAACTACGCTTACGTTATTGCTTTAACTATCTATTAATTTAATAAAATTGCAGGTAACAGGGCGATGTCTGCGTAGGAGATATTTAAGAAAATAAATAAATAATATGTTTCGTCTTGATACACCGCCTACCACTCCAGTATTACTAAGAAAGAGTTAGGTTGTGTATTGACTATTTATAAATGAGTATATCTATCTACAAATATGTTTTATGTGTGTACATCAGCTTATTCTTACCAGCAAAGAAAGAAAAATCTAGATAGGTACCTAAGTTTAAATTCCACGCTAATGGCAGTATGTAATGGATGCCACAAACGCAATGCTTTCAACGCGCCGTTTAACGCTTAAACGAACTAAGCCCTTAGTACTTTTACTGTCTTTGCTATGGACCATTGATTAATATCTGCGTAATAGTCCATATGTTGAAACGTACAAAATTAAATAACAACTACACTTACCTACACTCTGTTTCTAAAAGACTGACCAATACAAACGTTTGTTATCAGACAGTCAAATTAATTTCAACTATCTACTGCTATTGGTTGACTTAATTTGTAATAGCCAATCAAAACACTTGAGATGAGTTTGATATTGAAACATCGCTGATCAGTCTTTCGAAAACCAGGCGTTAGTGATATCGTAACGCGTGTTACAAACGATTTATTTAAGTTGCCTCTTCTGGTAGGTACGTAGTACATATTCACTCAAATCTATGGTCTAGGTATCTTGGATAGGCCAAAACCTGTCCTGTTGGTCATGTGGCTGAAGTTAATGCTTGTTTGCGTGTGATCGATAGACCCTGAGCTGGTATCCGGCAAAGTTTTATTACATTTTTTGTTAGAACATTTTGCGTAACAGCACAGAGGCTGAAAATCTGTCACATAAAAGAAACAACTAGGTATTTGTGTACTGCACAATTTTTTGTTTTCTGTGGCCTTCGAAACTAGCTAACAGTACTCGACGCAGCGGTAAAAATATGTGCAGTCTTACACCTCCATCCATATCGCCAACTATGATTTTTGGTCTCACGTCATATGGGACGAGACTGTTGACCTTTACCTGATAATACCTTTATAGAAAAAGCCAATAACACTGCCCGGCCGAGGTTCTAATCGATCCTGAAGCCTCATGCACAGCAGTCGCGTTTAGGTACTAACGCTGCGCCATCAAGGCAGCTGTTTAATTACTAAATATAATTTTATTACCATTGAAGGTTAATTATATTATGGTACTGATGGATGTATCTACACAATTTATTAATTAGTAGGCCCGCTATGAGTCGCCGTCTTCCAAAGTACAATTTTTTTATTTTATTATCAAGTACCTACCCGTCCATAAAAAACCCTTTCTATAAATAAGATTTATTAGGCTCCATCCGTAACGATAAGCCTACACCTATTGCAGTCAGTTCAACTTAATAGTCTGTTGCAGAAAATACCCGGCGTTTACGAGGTAGGTATATATATTATATACCTTGGCTCCGAAAGGATCAGTCCAGTGGTTTCTGCACCTCGGTAAGAAGTCTCATACCTTAATGCTTTTCATTTTAAGGACTTATTCTATTCTAAGTGCGATAAATTCGCCTTCCAAAGCGACTTCTCTAACATTTCTCTATTTGAAAATATAGATAACATCCGGATATATCTGTAAAAGTAGGCAAATCTTTTCACAATATTTTTTATGTATGAACATACATAATATTTACATCTTCATGTCGTGATTTTACTCTTTACAAAAACAATACGTATGTAGGTACCTATGTGATAATTGCGATAATAACACGGTTTACTATCGACGTTTTTTTATCTTCGATAAGTGAAACCAACCTTTAGTTGCCGAGTCATGCCATGTTCAAAGTCTATCTATACATACATACCTGCGTGACATTGATTTTATTATAAATATTGATATAGGATAATATATATTTGCTTATACAATAAGATTATTAAAGTTTTCGGTATTTTTATGGTATTTATAGCTCTGAGTATAATGAGTGGTTAGTGTAACCGACTGCCACGCCTGAGGTCGCGGGTTCGATTCCCGCACAAGTCAAACATTTGTGTGCATGAACATGGATGTTTGTCTTGGTCTGGGTGTTTTGTGTTTTCATTGTCTAGTACCCATAGTGCAAGGTCTGCTTAGTTTGAGCTAGATAGTGTTGTGTGTACCTATATGATAGAATATTATTATTATTATGTGGGAAACAGATTTCTTTAGGCATTTTTCGAATGTGGTATACAATATTAATTATATGTGTTCGTACCTAGTTATACCTAATTAACATCTATTGATAAAAAATAATCGATTAAAGATACTAGAATTTTGACATCTGAAGACACATAGATTACATAAAAATAACATTTGGTAAGTATGTAAAAAAATGTACTATGTGATACCTATGGATAGTTTTGTACCTGCCAATATCACAACAAACTCTATCAGCATATATGTAAGTAGTAATGTAAATATAGATGTAGAGTGTAGGTATATATTAAAACTACAGTTAACGCTCTAGACTATTTGCGATGTGTATATTAAAAAGAAAAACAAAATAACGTTTTATAATTTAATTAAAACGATAACAATTCTTAATTTAAATACTTATATTAGATCTTAACAACGGCCTTGCCAACATTCTCACCATTTAACATTCCCACGAAAGCGTCAAATATGTTGTCGAAACCTTCATAGATGTGTTCTCTAGGCTTTAGTTCACCGGAGTTGATCCATTTGATGATATTTGCGAACGCCTCCGCCCAGCGGTCAATCCAACGCCATACAAGGAAACCTTCAATCTTAAGTTGGTGGAATACTAAAGAGGGTTGCAGGATACTTGCTTTGGGTGTCTTTGAAGGATCGTCATTGTACGAACTGATGCTACCACAGACTGCAACTCTGCCGAAATCGCGCATCTGATTGATAATCAAACTGCTAATCTCTCCACCGACGTTGTCGAAGTAGATGTCCACTCCTTCGGGCGCAGCTGCTTTTAGCGACGCTGTGATATCAGCAGTCTTGTAGTTGTACGCCTTGTCGAAACCGATTTCCTCCAACCACTTAACTTTCTCGTCGGTGCCGGCGAAACCGATAACTTTGCAGCCTTTGATCTTCGCAATCTGACCGACAAGTGAGCCCACAGCTCCAGCGGCGCCAGTCACAACTACTGTCTCGCCAGCCTTTGGTTTGCACAGCTCTAGAAGTCCGAAGTACGCCGTCGCACCTGGCATGCCCACAGCGCCGACACCCAAGGAATTTGATAAGTTCTTCAAATTTGGCAACTTGTACACTTTGTCGACTGGGCTGTTTACTTTATTTGTATCAATAACGCAGTAATCACACCATCCTTTATGCGACACGACTCTAGTGCCCACCGGAAACCGGGGATCTTTGGAATCTTCCACTAATCCAACTTGAAAGGAGAATTGATTGTACGGAATTGGATACCGGGAGCTGTAGGCGCGTAGATACGGATCGACGCTCACCCACTCAGCCTTGACAAGTATTTCTCCATTCTGCAGTGACGGCAACTCTTCTTCAACAATTTCGTAGTCGTCACGCTTTGGTAAACCTTCGAAGCGTTTTTTAACCACGTATCTGCGTGCCTTCACCATGTTGCTCGATCGAATGCGGAGCGATAGAAGCGACTGACTGTATGAGCGAGCGACACACAGCTAATATCTATTCATTCAGTATTGTGTTATCATTGTTAGGTCATGTGGTTTATGAACGAATGTTAGGTTATGTTTTTATCTTTAGGTAACTCGCATATCTTAAGTTGTATAAGCGTCTTCGTACCTACATAATAAACTGTTCCAAAATATTTTGTTGGTTAATAATTAACCTACTCATAAATAGGTAGGTAAACACGGAATATAGCCAAGCGCTTAAATTTTTAATGCTTGTACGGTTTATAAATATGGAGTGTATAGAATTATTCTTAGACATACAGGGCAAAGGGCAATTGCATATCTAATTTATTATCTATTGTTTATTTACTAATTAATGAAAGCACGGTAACGTTGCAATGCTCTTTAAATATCGTTTGATAATATCTGTTTTAAATTATGTACGTTTGCCCTGCACGGTCCCCCAGAATTTGCATTTTAGATGTGCACCAATGCTATGTAGGTACTCGCCTCTAGGAGTATATTGAAGAAATATGCAAAAAAAGGACTCCGTGCCAGCCAAACGTTTTCAGCACGGGCCTCGTGTAACTTAAAAATATATAGCGTATTAAAAAGTTTCTTATACTCGAGGAATGTGCTCTATTAACACGTTATATGTGCCGCAACAAATACTGTGAATTCGTAATAACAAATTATATATCGATGTGGATAGAGGGCCGTCCTGGAAAACTATAATAAGAAAATATCTAAAAAAGGCAAAACAACCTTAGCCAAAAACTATTAAAAAATAATTGATGTTTGGCGAGTAACATAATTATGTAAAGCATTGGTTTTTCATGAAACTTGCTAAATTTGAAAAATAAACTGCCTCAAAAAATAAAAATCTGAAAAATAAACTTCATCCGGCACGGTGCTCTATAGACGCCTATATCTTTTTAAATATTTCATGTTTGTTTACAAAATTCGACTTTCTGAATTACATATTGGAGATTCGTTCCAAATGAATTGCGATTCTGCTGTGTTAGCATTTTAAAAGTGTAAGTCTTATATAGGTAGGTACCTATAATGGCCATACGTTGAGTATTGTAGTAGGTACTCTACGTTTGGCCATTATGGTTATTTGAGTAGCCATTTCACCACTGCCAGTGCGCTGAGTGTTGTGGGATTCATTATCACAATCCAAGATTCTCATCAATAGTTATTCAGAACTTGGGTCTTCTATGTAGCCGGTTCTAAATATTATTGAAGTACCCTACGACACAAGGATAAACCCTAGTGTGAAGGCTGTATATAAAGAAAGTACTTACGTTAGTAGACATATAAGTAGCAACAGCTTATTCCATAAACATGAAGTTAGTGCTGAAGTACCTAACATGTATAAAAGTAATGCCTTTTGAAAATAGACTTGGCCATGAACGTGTCACCGTTTGTGGACATCCTGATTTCAAATGTGAGCGTACAGAGATGGATAGATTGAATGAGACTGGAACTACGTGGATATAACAGTATTAAAAATGGGTTAATATAGAAAAATAACATTACTTTTTGTCTTGTGATTAATCTAATGAATTGGCTAGTCATTATATGCAGACCGCATACCATAAAATATTCCAGGCAGGTGAAGTTTTTGAATATCCATCCCCGAAGCCCAGATGATTTATATATCTGCCGCTGTCATGAGTAGGTATATCGGTAGGTGACTATCGCACTTTAGGTTAAAACTCTTGGGAACCCTCTGTATGTTGGACACATGCCGTCATGTAAGCCTCGCAAAGCGTAAGATATTTACGTAACATATATAAATCATATGAAAAATACCCGTATAAATCACTACTACCCTTTACCCGCGATTTCGTTCGCGGGAATTATAGTTCATGTACGTGGCTCCCACTATGAATATTTCCGGAGCGAATAAACAGAGTTAGATGAAACGTGATTTAGTTGAACTCCACGCTACCAAAATGTAATATGTAATTTAGCCAGTTTTCTTATGATGCTTGAACAAGACAGAATAATTCTTAAAGCTTTTATATTATAATATTTTGCAGTCGACTCCTTTAAATAATAGATACCATAGTTCGACAAAATAGCTGCAATGTGTAAATTCATTTTAGCTTATATTTATTCGTGGTAATAAACATATACATAATACCTATATTTTACTATGTGCGCACTACTAAACAAGGACGCTCACACAATTATAGGCTTTAAAAAAAAAACCCTGAGAAACTGAATACAAAATTCAAAGTATTTAGCAGCACGGGCATAGAAAACATAAAATAACCATTCAAATGGAAGACGTTAGAATTCAAATTTATTGAATTTCCGGTAAAAATATATGAGTATATAAAAAAGAAGCGCTCGGCAATCTATTCAACAAAAAAACACATAAATGTGAATATGGTAATACCTACTTACATTACGTTCAAGATTATCTTTGCCATTATTATCAATGCCTCATCTAGTCTTTCTTACCTTTGTACCTACCTGTTATTGTTGATACCAAAGGTTGATACATGTTTTTATGATTACTTACTAGTTACTTGTCTACTAATCTTCACGAATTTGCCTGCTAATGTGCGTGTAATTAATTTATGATGGACGTATGCATGATTACTTATTAAGGAATAATTGATAGTACCTACCTACTTAATAAAAGAAAATATTTTTATAATTCAGATCAGCTTCGTTTTATCTAAATATACAAATAATTTAGACATTGTATTTTAATGGAAACTATAACGTCTATTGCAATAAGTACATATTAGATTTTAACAACAGCTTTGCCAACATTCTCACCATTTAACATTCCCACGAAAGCGTCAAATAATTTATCGAAACTTTCAGTGATGTGTTCTTTGGGCTTTAGTTCACCGGAGTTTATCCATTTGATGATATCTGCGAATGCTTCCGGCCAGCGGTCGAGCCAACGCCAAACAAGAAAACCTTCAATCTTAAGTTGATGGAATATTATAGACGGCTGTAGTATACTCGCTTTAGGTGTCTTATCATCATTGTATGAACTGATGCTGCCACAGACTGCAACTCTGCCAAATTCGCACATCTGTTGTATAATCAAACTGCTAATCTCTCCACCGACGTTGTCGAAGAAGATGTCCAGTCCTTCGGGCGCAGCTGCTTCCAGCGATGCCGTGATGTCAGCCGTCTTGTAGTTGTACGCCTTGTCGAAGCCGACTTCCTCCAACCACTTAACCTTATCATCAGAGCCAGCGAAACCGATAACTGTGCAACCCTTAATCTTCGCAATCTGACCCACGAGTGAACCCACAGCTCCAGCGGCGCCGGTCACAACGACTGTCTCACCAGCCTTTGGTTTGCACAGCTCCAGAAGTCCGAAGTACGCCGTCGCACCCGGCATGCCCACCGCGCCGACACCCAAGGAATTTGGTAAGTTCTTCAAACTTGGCAACTTGTACACTTTTTCGACGGGATTTTTAATCTTATCATTGTCAATAACGCAGTAATCACACCATCCTTTATGCGACACGACTCTAGTGCCCACTGGGAAACAAGGATCTTTGGAATCTTCCACTAATCCAACTTGAAACGAGAATTGATCGTACGGAATTGGATATTGGGAATTGTAAGCACGTAAATACGGATCGACGCTCACCCACTCAGCTTTGACCAGTATTTCTCCATTCTGCAGTGACGGTAACTCTTCTTCAACAATTTCGTAGTCGTCACGCTTTGGTAAACCTTCGAAAAGTTTCTTGACTACGTATTTGCGTGCCTTCACCATGTTGATTAATCGAATTCGAAGCGTTTGTATCGACTGGCTGTATGAACAAACTCCTCACAAGTAAATGTTTACTCTGTACCTACTGTAAAGCTAAGCGCACATTGCAGTCTTGCCGAAGTTGCCGGACCTATCTGCATGCGTATTGCAAAAAAGTTTATAGAAACGTGTATATAGTAGTAAACAAGGAAAGCAGGCAGTACTGCAACTGTTATTGAAAATAATAAAATCCATAGCTCTAAACCAAAAAAATAGGAAAAGGCTGTTTGTTAAATTATACAACCTGTTTCGAGATTTGACAGAAAGTATGATTGGAACTGATATTAAACATCAAATTTCAAGAAAATATTACGTGAAACAGCTAAATACTAATTGATTTAAGTCTTCATCAGTAGAAACAATTTATCTGTTGCATGGAAAACTACTTAATCCAACGATTGCGCCAGTGAATGGGCGACACGGCGACGCTTACAGTAAATTTAATCACAAAGATAGCCATTCTCACATATGTTACACTTCTGCCCGGGTCGTGCGGCATATGGCATGTCATATAAGATGTTCAACATTTAAGTGGGCGGGTCTTTGCAGTGCAATACGTTGCAGTGCGATATTCCTTTACATGCGCGAGCCTTTAGCGAGCTCCATTGTTAAATTTCGTCGAGCACACATTGGACTATGTTGCTATTGTTCAGTTGAGTATCTTGTTATGCATATTCAAAATTGTTTATGCAGCTTCGTACGTCGAGGAGAGAAATCGCGTAAAATTTATTAATGTAGGGATCTTTCGTGTAGGAGTATTGAATAAAGAAGGCAAGTAGCATACAAACAAATCAAATAAGTTGCATCCTAAATGAAAATTTCTTTTTTGTTATTTTTTTACGTGGGGGAATTCAATGACGCATATCCCTCCACGGGGGCGGGCGGAGGGATTATGTCGGACTCGCCGGGGTAAAAGAAAGATGGCATAAGAATAATGTACCTCCCGGAATACCGACTAAACCTACCACGGTGTTCCTCGCCGCCTCTCGGACCTGGTGCTGAACGGATGTCGGGCAGGCCCACAAAGCCCGCCACCCCCAGGGTGGCTGGAGGTCATCGCGCGCCGGAGGGCGCGCGATGACCTCCAGCCTCCAGGCGAGGGTTTAAACGCTCCTTCTCCCGCTCCGCCTCCTCCTTGATGGAAATTACTTCCTCGCAGAAGGAGGCGCCGGCGTTCCACGACCTCTCACTCCGGACCATAGACTGAATTACGGCCGGGAGCGAGAGGGCAACCGATCCGACTGCCGCGATCAACTCACGGCGCTGCGATGCCCATGCGGGGCAAACCACCAAAGTGTGCAGCGCCGTGTCCTCTACAACGTCGCGGCAGTCGCCGCAGTGGTGACAACCGGTTACCATGTTACCCTAACTCAAATACAAAGAATTTTTGAAATCAACGAAATAAATAAGAAATAAGTCGTTGAAATCTGGTAGTTGGGGTAATTATTATGAAATGACAAAAAAACAGATGCAAACTATGACGTAACCGCGATTTAATCGCACTTGTGCGATCCTTTAAGTTACCAAGTGCGAAGATTTCTTTTAATTGCTCTTGCGTGTAATATAAATCAAACATAGGCAACCACCCTATTCAAAAGATACTGTACCTATTATCAGCATACACCTAGCTGAAAGTTGGATATCGCGATTATAAATATAAGAACGCTATCTTGAATAAACTAATGATAAATATATTTATTTATTACTCACATTAGTTAAACCGAAATATTATGAACTTTGGATAGAGTCATTACATCTAATATAAACTACTTCCTTCTAGTGCTCTGTGAATAGATAATCCTATGACGCACTCACAGTCACCGCGCTATTCACTGGGTTATTTTCTAAATGAGGTTATTATTTTAAGTGCCCCAGGAAGTTGGAAGGATCTAAAATCCCTTGCTGGATTTAAAATTCTGGCTTGTCGTGAGGTGCTGTTTTGAAGGCGACTGCCTGAATTAATAACTTGCTCATACCATAAGTTTACATTTATCTGTGTTATATGGCATAAACCTTCTTATAATGGGAAGAGGCGCGTATATAGCACTGTGACAGGTGTTTAGGATCGTGACAAGTAGAATCAGCGGCGCGCCCTTCGGTACGCCTTATACATACCTAACTCTCTCTTTCGCCTTCTGTTCCTTGTGCCCATTGTGGCTGTTTAGCAGCCCATCTGCGCACACTAAAGTTCAATACATTTATAAAATCGCAGGCAAACGAAGTTTTTAGTAGATAAATATTTTTTTATGATGAAAACATTATTACAATTTGTGGTCAAATTGTGGGCAATAGCTGTTAAATATTTCTTAGTGTTGACACTAAGAAATATTTAACAGCTATTGCCAAACAGCCTTTATTATCGTCTCGAGATTAGTTACTATATTTTACATTATAATCATAATAAGCAGCTATATGAGAGATCGAAATCTTGTATGGCTGCTAAACAACAGGTGCATGATATAAGCATAATATATAAATAGTTTCTAGGTATGTAGTCTGTATGAAGGCCGCATATCTAGAATAAAAATAGATTTTAGATAAAAATACTACTAAGAGACTAATCGCTCTTTTATGTGGAGATAAATATTATACATCTTCCTCTTTGATATAAGTTGTGCTCATTTTATGTTATTATTCGTAAGCATTTTGGCAAACAAGTTCAGAAATCGACTATTTATGTTTATATATTAAAGCAGATAGCTAGAACTTCTATGTTGGGGCTGGCATGTTGCAACTGATCCTTTAGAAAATAGATTTTGTTTGTAGAATTATTTTCATGGAATATTGTTATAATATTTTTTTAATCCATTCTTTTTTGTTCGAAGGTACTTGAATAGTATATATCCATAGGAATTTAATTAAATTACGCACATACTAAAGCTTAAAAGGTACTCTACGAGCATAGCTTCTATGTATAACAACAATATTACAATAATTAATCTAACATCATACATCAACTATATTTAGTCATACAAAATTTAAGCAAATTAGAATTTGTACTTTACGATACCTTTGACAAAGTAAAGCCGGATTGTAAAAGATTTTATCTTAAACTCAAATTAATTTTCCTGCGACTGTAGAGAACCTAGTCTGTAGTCATTATTTATTTTGTTTCTGTACTCATTTTTAAATCAGCATTGAATATTGATTGTTTTAAAATATTTATTGCTGATCCAAAAGTGAGTTAAAAAGTGCGATTAGAGTATTAAAAATAATAACTATTCACAACTTGGCAATTAAAACGACTAAAATTAAATTCAAATAAAATTGCAATATTACTATTGTCATTATTATTGCATAATTTTCGTTTTGTTAAATTCAATGGGTCCTTATTTATTTATTTTCTTAACTTTTTTAAATTTAAAGGTGGCAAACCTATGTTCTTATTGTATATATTTAGTATCAACCCTGTATTGAGCTGTTCCGCTGTTGGGTCTATAGGTATTCAGCAGACTAGGGCCTTTGGCCGAAACAAAGGGTAAAACTAGGAGATTTGATAAGTAATGAGGCTACTGTCTGCTATGGCGTCCCCGAGGGGAGCATTTTAGGTCCCACTCTTTTCAGCTATATGTCAATGACCTCTGCACAATGTCTCTTCCTTATACAGATATTTACACCTATGCTGATGACACCGCAATTGTAGTGAGTGGTCCAAATTGGAACTTAGTTAAAGAGAGAGCGGAATACTCGTTAAAAAAAATCATGGTTTGGCTTTCTAATAATTTACTTACTCTAAATTTGAATAAAACTCTTTATCTTCCTTTCTACTTATCTAAAATTAATTCTCCATTCCAGGATTTCTCTATTAAAGCCCACACCTGTGCTTCTAATAATAACTGTACTTGCCCCGATTTGATAAAAGTAACAAATGCGAAGTACCTAGGTGTGCAGTTGGATAGTGGGTTGACGTGGAACATACAAGTTGAAACCGTTAAAAACAGGACAAGAAAACTTATACACCTCTTCAAAACCCTACGCGATATCACCTCGCAAGACAAAGTACGAATGGTATATCTTGCCCTATGTCAATCCATCGTTCAATACTGCATTCCGGTATGGGAGGGTTCCAGAAAGACACAGTTACTTGAATTGGAACGGGCACAAAGAGCTGTGTTAAAAGTAATGAATAAAAAGCCGATAAGATACCCTACTAAACAATTGTACGCTGACAATAAAGTACTAACTATTAGACAGCTCTTTGTGCTCAGAACAATCCTAAGAGTGCATAAAGATGTTCCCCTTCCGGATCCTAAAAAACGTAGCAAGCAGTCGGTCTGCTCGAGCACTCGCTGTAGAACCGCCTTTGCCAGACGACAGTATAAAAGCCTTGGTTGCAAACTATATAACATAATTAACAAAAACCACATTTTGGGACTCAACATCCATGAGGTTAAATCAATCACAACCAGCTGGCTACTCCAGCTAGATTACGACGATACGGAAGTGCTCCTCAAGTTCATAGAGTAAAAATACACTTTATACACACACACCCTTTAATTCAAATTCACACACACACACACACACACACACACACACACATGCACGAACACTCACACACATTCTGCATATTATGTAGAATTTTATTATAGTAATTATATTATTCTTTAGATATTAAGTACCTTTGTTTATGACCTACCGACATCAATAAAACTACGTCATCCACTGTGTTAGCGTAAAACTTTTTGACTGAGCACTGTCTCCCAAAATACAGGCTACAGCCTAGTTTGGGACACAGGACCAGTACCGTTTGTAAAAATTAAACAACACTATTTTGTAATTACTTTGTTGGTAACTCATTTTTAGTTCAAATAAACATTTTTATTTTATTATTATTTTATTTTCTCAGCGTGGGAAGGGTTACACCATAGTCCGCCACTCTGGCCCAGTGCGGGCTGGCAGAGTTCATATATCTTCAGGATCATTATGGAGAACTTTTAGACATATGAATGTAGATAGGTACAGATTTCACTATATTGTTTTGACAGTTAAAGCAAACGGTAATTAACGATTTAATACGCACAATAACTTACAAAAGTGCGCGCCTTTGGATCGAACTCGAGACCTCTGCGTGGTAGTATTCCTTTTAATATTATTATTTATTGGTGTTATAGCTCTTTTATTGTGATAGTAAATCAGCTATATAAGATTACGAGTATAGATTGAACAAACGGAATAGTTACTATAAATGTAATTTTACATTAATATGCCTATTGCTGTCACTTGCTGTAATTTAGTCAAAAACCACTATGCCATGGCATGTCCTCACTATTGCCACTGCGCCGAGTATTGTGAGTTCGATACGGGACAAATATTTGTGTGATCTAGAATTAGTTGTGGCCGCTTTTTTAATGTTAATGAAGTGTCCGCGTTACAGGTTACAGGATAAGTGTGTGGGTAAGCCCTTGTCAAAAACAAAATGGGTGGACAACGTTGTAGTAAAAGTAGAAACGAGATAAACTAGCTACCGACACGATTTCGCTGTATGCTTAGTATGGAGTCAGTAATAATGAAGAACTTTAAATATACGAAATAAATTATTGTCAACAGTAACAGCAAAGTAGTTAAAGTAAAGAAAATTACACAGATAGTTGGCTAGATACCTATATATTTTGGTGAATTTTAGTATGTTATTTAATTCTTCTTTTATTAAACCTGACGCTTTTGCAAGGAATCATTTCATAGCATCTTTTTAGAAAAAACCTATTCAATTTCGTCAAAACATATATTCCATATTATAAGTCATAGAAAACTTGCAACAACGTCAAAATGTAAAAAAGTTAATAAATGACAAATTAAGAAGTTTACACCAGATTTTAGAAATTTTTGTTGGTTTGTGATCGGCTAGTTCATCGTTCGAGATGGCCAGTGGAGATACGCAGTGCATGCCTAACCACATGACATACTCCAAATCGAAGGTACCTCTGTTCGGCGCCCTGATAGACTATATTGAAGTCAGCGTGCAATACTTGAGAAAGAAGACTTTTGCACAAGCAGAGAAACTTCACGCCAAGACCTCACGGGCGACTCTATCCGCGAGTTTCCTTGCAGGAGTATGTTTGCTGCTTGGGTTAACATGCAATGTAAAGTTCGAAGTAGTGACCATGGATGAAACGCCTCTGCCCAATGACTTGCACTTCATGGTTATGAGCAAGAATGATAAGCTTTATATCGATGATATCGATGTGTCGAGTAAGTAATGAACGAAATTTAGCCATGCGTTTGTGATAATTGAAAAAATCCGTTTTCAGAAATCCGATTTCAGTAGCGCCTCGCCAATTTGCCAGCGTACTTAGATTTCGTTTTATTAACTAACGATAAACACTAATGTGTCACTAAGCTAACAGATAGAGATATGCGCAATTTTCCTTAATGCTTAGAACAAGCAGAAATTTTTTATTTATGGTTTTACATGAAACTTTCCGGCGCATTTAAAAATTGGCATAATAGGTTCGTTACGTTTTTCGGCGTAATTTGTTTTGTCATCATTATTTTCTGTTTTTGTTGTTATTTTTTATTTTTAAACTTCTTTGGGTCCATGTGTGGGTTGAAAAACGGTAAAAGGAATATAGGTATGAATCTAAACGAAAACATTAGGTAGATTATTTCTAGTTACAAACCCAAAACCAAAATACATCACTGTATAATCTCGCAAATGTAGTCTTTAAGTACTTACTAGTAAAGATTATATTGATCGCATATTTCAATGAGCAATAGATTTCCGTAACCGATGAATCAAAATCCAAATCACAAAATTCGCGCTATCCCTTTTAATCCGTTATGATATGGTAGGTTAGAAAGAGAGCAAGCGAATTTCTACGCATTAGTCAGTTTGCGTTTGGATACACACAATTCGATTGGTGGTAGCCATCGATTTTATTTGTCGATTCGGATTTGTTTAGTAGTATAGATCGTTAACGTTTGGTTCGGGTACATGGATTTTTGAAATTAGATATCCTAATTTGTGAATTCCATTCGAATCGATTTGTGAAATCGGATTTTGAATTTATTTTGATTAATCGGTCGCACGTCTAGTCACCAAACACAATATTCGTAATAACTTGCAAGTAATGCCGATACTAACAATCATGATGGCGTCATAATAGATCATAATACGCAAGCTTATATTTACTTAAATCGAAACCCGTAATGAGTTCTAAGCAGTTTTATGTACGTTGTCCAATATGATGTTACTTTTTCTTCTTATCTAACAGGAATTAATCTCGTAACGTTTTAAGTTTACCTGCCTAGTGTGTTGGGTTTTATCATATTAATTTTGTAAAACTCAAGAGGTTTGAATGCGCCGATATCAGGAACTACAAGTTCAATTTGAATAATCTTGCGTTTGATAGTCCTTTTACTGAGTGAAATGATCTAAGGTATTTATTAAAGTATAACCCATAACCTCTTAAATTAAAGCGTGCTTAGGTATAAAGCGAGCCTATTTACACCGATTGACGATCTTGTTATTACTGTAGATGTTATTTGCATATACAACATAAAATTAAAAGGTTCTTACTTAGTTTGTTATATCTATATTCATATTTGCCTTTTTTTTGTAGGAGTTATGTGGTGTGTGGAGGCCTCTGACTGTCTCGTCATATTAATTAGTAGCCTGCTTATATGGAATTCTTCGAACGTGGTAATTTGTTTTTTTAGTAGACATAGCTAACTGGTTAATATATAGGCAAAGGCATAGTTTTATTAAGCGTACATAAGTTATGCATATATCTATTTACTTAAATAAAATTCGATTTTACCTATTACTGCCTCGGTAGCGACTACTGTGCATTGGGTACCGAAGTCGATTTAAGAGTCATTTAATTATTATATTACTGGGATTTTCTGTTAGTAAATTCTCAGAAGCAGCATAAAGCACAGAGTCTGGAACTGTGCCTGGTAAACGACAATAGGCTCGCTCCATATTGGGTGGGATCTAAAACTGGCTGAATAACATTCAGTAGGTAATATAGTATCTACACTGACGGACTCATAAACTGCATCAAAGTTCAGGATTACTTTCGAATTAATATTTTTGATAAGTATGCAAACTTTTTAGATTAAACCAAATGAAAATGTCGAGACTGTCCACTAATCAGAAAAGAAACAAACTTTAAAAATAGAACTGCAGTAAAAGATAAAATGATAGCCGGGAAAATAAAATTTATGCATAGTCTCAAATTCGTATGTTATTAAAGTTTGAAATTAATTGCTTTGGTTTTTTCATTTGCGATTTAAATTATTGTTACTTATAGAATTGATTATTAGTCTTTTAAACTCAACAAAAGTTTTGTAAGCCGCTCAAATTGTGGCATTGGTGCGGGAAGGCTTGGATCAATGAACGATTGCTAGAAATTTAAATTTAAACCAGTCTACAGTTTCTAGAGTATACTGAAGGTTTGTAGAGACAGGTTCTTATAAAAAGAGACCTGGTACCGGCAGAACTCGAGCAACCACTCGTCGTGACGATCGATTTATTGTTTCAACTTCCCTACGACATCGTTTCCTCATGTCAGTAAACATCAAAACAGAGCTAAATAAAGTGCGTGGAGTAAACGTGAGTGCACGAACAACAAGAAGGAGGTTTAAGGAAGCGGCAATCACACCTTTTAGACCAGTAAATGGTCCAAAGCTGTATGCAGCTAACAGAAAATCTCGTTTAAGATTTGCGCGTGAACATCTTAATTGGACTGAAGAGCAATGGGCCTCCATATTGTTCACCGATAAGTGTAGGACATGTTTAAATGATGCAGACGGTCGCAGAAGAGTCTATCGTCGACGTGGGGAGAGATATGCTGAAAGTTGCATTGAAGAGCATGTTCCTTTTGGAGGCGGTTCGTGTATGGTATGGGGTGGCATTTCAATGATCGGGCGAACGGAACTTGTGTTCATCGACATGGTTCATCAAAACGGTAAAAGAGGTGGTTTGACGGCACAACGCTATATAACAGGTTTTAGAAGGGGACATGGGATTAATAGGCGAAAATTTTACTCTAATGCAAGAAAATTATGCACAAGTTCGACAATATTGCGAACAGGTTGGGATATGTACCATGAATTGGCCAGCTCGCAGCCTGGATCTTAATCCCATTGACCATGTTTGGGACAGTTTAAAAAAAGCTGTATATGCGAGAAATCCTGTGCACAGCAGTGGCAGCACTGAAAACAGCGATTTCACAAGAATGGAACAATATTCCGCAAGACTGTTTAATAACCCTAATCAGATCTATGCGGAACCGATTACAATCTGTAATAAGGGCACGTGGAGGCAATACACCTTATTAAAAGAAAAAAAACCTGTGCCACTACTTTTTTATTGTAAAAACGAATTTTCAATAAACCAACCAAAACCAATTTATTTTGATTTTGTTCAAAAAAATTGAATGGACCTTTCTAGTATACAAACATACACTTTGATATACTACGCTGTTATGAAGTTAATGAACCAAACTATATACACAAATTTACAAACAAACGATACAAATTTAAATTGAATCCTCAATTTAAATTTGTATAAAAAGTTTGAATACTTGGTTAAAATGTTTATTTCAAAGGCGTCTTGAACATTGATGCAGTTTGTGAGTCAGTCAGTGTATATATAAATGTTTCACCAATTACCTAAGTACATTAGAATACAGGACGACTGTGCAACTATAAAGCCATCATTCGCTTTCTAGAAATAAAATCTGGAGTAAACCTAAGTAGTTCTACTATATCTACAGCGCTCTCCACTAAGTGAATATCTGTTCCTGCCATGGCTGGGTGCGACTCTCCGCGGCCTGTTCCTACGTCAGGCGCCGACTGCTGGAGCCTTACTTTACACGATGGCCGTCATCAATGGCAACATCAACCCGCTGTTTCTCACCGCCTTCTCGTTTCTGTTCTGTTAGTATCCTTAATATTTATAAATACAACAGAATGTCTTTTTCTTTTTAAAATGATAACGTCCGCACTAGTAATAATTCCTGTGTCGCGGAGGGGGACAAACATTCAAACAACGGATGCAAAAACGCTCAGACTCGGAACAAATATTGTGGATCACACAAATTTTTGTCCTGTGTGGGGATGGAACCCAAAATACTCGGCGCGGTGAGTGGCGACGCGACCACTTACACAATTACGCTATCTCTGCAGTCAACTGCAGGGAATAGATTAAGTGGTTTTTTAACCGACTTCAAAAAGGAGGAGGTTCTCAATTCGATTGGTATTTTTTTAATGTATTTGCATCTATTACGCTGAGATTTATGATCCGATTTATGTGATTCTTCTTTAGTTTGATGCAGAATAGTTGCCATTTGGTCCCATAAAAATTTAACATAGTTTGGCCCAGTAGTTTTCGTTTTATGAACATATTATGAATTCAAACCTATCGATAGGTAGCACATACAAATAATAGTATTTTATTAATATTAAAGGTATTAGGTTTGCATAAGAGGTACATTAAATTAAATCTTTATAAAGTTATTTTATACGTTTTACTTTTTGAAGTCGGTTTTTTTAAACGTAGTTTATTTTATTATTTTCCTAATAACTGCTACTCATAGACACAGGAAACCCGGGAACCAGGCATGAGTCATAAGCCGGAAGCTGAAGGGCAGACTACGCATTTCAACCGACTAGAATCTGTATGCATTTGTACACATAAGTTCATATCTCAATCTGCACAAAGCCTAACATTGGCGCATGCAAATGAAAGAATTTGATGAATATTCAAATGATAAATGAATATTGTAAATATGATGTTGAAATATCAATAAGTCGTGGTTGAAAGTGCCATCGATATCTTTTGCCCAACCAGCGGAAGAAATTATATTTTTGAGGTATACACTCTTGAATCTTTAATACAAATTAAAAATGGGATCCCTCCTTTTCGCATAATGTTTTTTGTCCTAATATACTTCGGCATAACGATTTTGGCACAATTTGTTTTGGCATAATAATACTTTGGCATACTTTTTTTAGGCATACATTTTATGTTGGCATAATCATGTTAAAGACTAATTTGTTTTGGCATAAATTTGATTCCCATAACGTTAGTAGGCCTAATGACTATTAGCATAACGTTAGTAGGCCTAAAGACTTTTAGCATAATAGAAGTTAACAAAAGTTAGTCACAGAACCGAATTGCTGCAAAACCGACTTCACGTAGTCTTGTTAGTCCTACCCCTAGAGTGTTATTTAAAATCGCGTAGGCGTGTAGGGGCGAGGCGGCCCGCGGGCTGAGGAGCAGGCGGCTGCGAGCGAGCCGCCGCGGCTGAGTCTGGCCGGCGAAGCCGGCCAACAAGCCGAAGCTGCGGTGGTGAGCGAAAGCCGTCTGCGACGATTAGCACGCGTGGGGCCGCCGGAGGCCCGCAGCGCCGGAGCCGTGACAGAAACTCATTCAACACATCATCAATTTATGCTTTAGGATATTATGCTTAAAAAAGTTATGGTTTAGAACTTTATGCTTAATAAATTTATGCTTTACAATATTATGCTTAATCATTATTATGGTTAGAGAAATTATGCTTAAAAAATTATGCGTAAGCTGTTATGCGTAATTATATTATGCGAAAATATAATTATGCCAAACAACATTATGCTAAGTTATATTAGGTCTTAAAATTTTATGCTAATGGATAGGGAACCATTAAAAATCAATCAACATCTACGATAATAATTCCATTCTACTTACTAATCATTTTATCAAGAATCGGTCATCGTTAATCGTTAGCCTTGTCTAATAGGGCATAGATTATGATAATATTTGTTTTCAAAGCAAATGGTACGAGATCTGTAGTTCATGCAGCATTTAATATAAATGTTATCCTCAATCTATTTTTAGATTGCTATCGAGATTGGGGTGGTAATTAAAGATAAACAAAAACGAATTTTATGTAGGTAGGTGCCTACTGAACGTAACAATATTGTGTTTACATAGTAGATTCTTGAAAGTTTTTGTAGTCTATACCAGGGGTCGGCAACCTTTTAGCAGGCACGGGCCACATAGTGACAAAATTAAATAGAGGCGGGTCGGACATGTTCATAACTTTGTATGCCTTTATCAATTATGTTAAAAATGCAAAAAAGCAACCACAAATGTTGAAAAATATTTTCTGGTCCAATGCTGGCATTCGCGGCTGGAGTTGATTTCAGTTTTGGCGCGATGTTAAAATAATTCCAAATAATAAGACCTTATTTACAAAACAGTTGCGGGCCGCAAAGAGGAGACACGCGGGCCGCGGTTTGCCGACCGCTGGTCTAGACTATCGACACTTCATATGTATGTTCTTATGCTTATCTGTTTGGGAGATCCCGAGTTCGATTCCTGCGTCAAGAGAAGTGACATTGTTAGTAAATTCTTAGTAGTATGGTAGTAGCATGAAGTATATAAATGCGCCTGGAAGACGAACAAAGTAAGCTTACGTTAAAGGGACCTTACATTTTGCGAAATGTGAATAAAATGCACTTATCGCTTCGGGAATAAAGCCGTTAGACTATGAATATAAGTTTATTCTAAAACATTATTAAGTTGCATATTACTACGTTTCACAGATAAATATATTTAAGATCCTTTTGTTATTACCTAATATCTCCTTAATATTACCTCGTTCCCATTAAGTTTACGTTTTTGAGGCGGATCATGTGTGGAGCAGTTTGCCAGATTCAAGAAATGGTAATGAGTCGCTGAATTTTATGCATCAATATTCTCAGTAGTCTCAAAGTGTTCCTAGTATATACCTATTAATCACTGAACTCACTACTTTACGTGGGACTTAAAAGCCAGCTACAGCAAATGCAGATGTCAATCTCTGTCAATCCTCTCAGGGGTTTGCAAGAGTTAATGCATCTATGTTTACTTCTTTATTGTTTTGTGTCTGCAGTATTGGAAGCTCGCCTGTGGCTAGAGATTGCGCGCCTGGTCCGCTCACGGTGGGAACGCCGCGATCACAACAGCGCCTCTCGAGACTCACCGTACGAGGTCGAGACCCTCTGGAGTAACGACGATGTCCAAAGTATCGAAGTGCGCAACTACGTCTACTAAACCACGCAAACGGGCCGTTTCGCACGAATCTGTTCGTATGAATTGTGCGAAACCACACTTTCAAAAATAATATTTTTATAGGTGTCGTTTTGCAAACCTTATTCAGATCGGTCGGACTCAAATTATATGGATGTGTGCGAATCGACACCCACAAAAACATTATTTTTAATAATGTGTCGCTTCGCGCAATTCCTTCGTTAGGACCAATAAGCCCTAGACGAAAAGAAAAAAAAATGTAAGTATATTGGTAGAGAGGTCTTCCAGCCTCAGAATAAAGACAAAAATTTATGCAGTGCAGAAGATGTGTTTGTATGTGTTTTTTATTTTTAAATTGTATAATTTTAATAAATCACAAATATGTATGTCTTTATTTTTATATTTGTTGCTTCTAGCACATTCTATTAACTAACTTAGGTATCATCAACCCCAATAAGACGAGACAAGGTTTTTGAAACAAGTGTGATGCTGTTCCTGTTTTAATTGCCAGCTAAAACAAAGATAGCTTTACACGTTTTCAGAAACTGTTATTGTGCAAATGGGCCTTTAAACTGTATAATAGCAAGTTAGGATTTATTCCTTAACAATGTATATTGATTCATTTTAATTCTAACCGAAACATCACCGCGTTTTCTCGCTTGTAATGACATGGGAATTTGAGAACATCGGATATCGAATTTGAGGCCTCAATCTCCTCTCAATAACTTATTACATAAGAGCATAGGGAATTAGTGTAGATCGCGAAGTATTACATATTGATACAATTGTTTTTGGGTTGGGTTCAATACAGTTTTCATTTCGTCGATATTGGATCTTGTCTTGGATACTAACATACAAGTAAGGCATGCTATACCAGCGTAGGTTAACGATAATAGTGATTCTTATCTGGGCAGCACATCCGGCTTTTAACCTTAGAAAACATCACTAAAATAGTATTATAAAAGAATAGCTTTTTAGTAAGAAATACCGACTTCGAAAATACAAATACTTCGAAAATACAAAAAGGAAAACACTAAAGATTATTTTTATTTCTTTTCTTTTAGTTTTTTAAGCCTCTTTATATTTTGAATTAAGAAGTTATTATGTGACGAATGAAAAGTTTACCCTTAGTCAAGAAATACAATTAGACACAATGTAACGTAAATTAATTTATTTCAAAACTTATATTATAAAATTCTTAGATACAAATAGACTGAGGTAAACATACAGCTAGAAACGACACTAAACATTAGTAACAAAATACAAATTGCTAAAAATATTATCACAATTTAGCTCTACTCTAATGTTTACAAACTTAATATGAGTCTTAGAAACGTCTTTCGTGTAGTCAGGTTTGTTATTTAGTGCATTGATAGTGGCCAATGATCTTATATATTATAAAATAATTGGTTTTGGCTTGCGTATTGAAGTACAAAGCCAAAATATCAATGAAGAATCTATCATCGTGCAGAAAAGAAATATAATATATTTCACAAAATACATTGTCGCAATCTGTCAATATATTTATGTGCATTTTTTAACGTTACCTTAAATGTGTAGTGTAGTAATTCAGGACAGGTATTTTAATCCCTGTTTCGACTAAGTATAACCAGAGGTACTAATGTCTTGGCACATTATGGATTCTTTTGATATATTATTAACTTTTACTCTAATTTGCATTCTCTATCTGTCGATTAGGATTCTGAAAGGCCTTACCATCAATTAAAGTTCTGTCATTGCCAGCGTGAGAAAATGACGAAGCTATATACTCTGTTACTCGGTGTGCCATTCCGGCGCATACGAGTTGTTATTAAGGTCCCTGGTGTTGTTTCTAAGAGGTTTTGTGACGTCATTATCTCTACCAGACGGTGCACTTATGCGTGGGGTTCATGGGCGAGCCGGGTTGGCAGCGGAACTCCCTGGCGAAGTCATGCGAGTTGGACAACGTGCCTATAACACGGAATCTTCCGGGGGAATGCACCGCTGTCTTTAACTTGTTGCGCATCGCTTCGGGTCGCATTGCACCGCACCATACCTGTGGACGCAATATGATTGATGATATAATTGAAGGAAAGACTTTGGTCCCATTGCCTCGGCTATGCTATGTATACACAGCAAAATAGATCGGTTTGCAGAGCACACCAACATATATATTGGTGTGCGTGAAATCAACGTGTGTATTACTTCGCCTATTCATTAGAGTTTGCTACACAATAACCCGTTGTCCACGCACACACTTGCAATTTCTGGCCACTTTAATGCTGCAGGGAATATGGCAACGGAAGTTCGAATGTGCCCCATTATAATATATACATTTATATCTTTCTGTTAATACATTTTTAAAATACAACGCCTGCAAACATGTTCCCTACAGCTACTTGCTATTTAAAAAAAAACTTATTTTATTTTCTATAATCAGATACTAATACATACTAGTCCTAATAAAAGCCTAACCTGTGCAAAATTGAGGAAGAAGAGTTGTGTGTGCGTGTGGTTGAGGCCGGGCAGAGTCTCTCCCGCGACTCCGTGCTTCTTGACCCAGTGTAGATAAGCACGGAAAGCTTGCTTCACGCCGCCATTGTCAGCTATATTCTCGCCCTGATCACATAAACATAGTCAAAATTGAAACAGTACACACGTTATCCTTACTTTAAATAACATTATAAATTCGAAAGTAACTGTCTGTCTGTATGTTCCCTGTTCACGGCTAAACCAATCAACCGATTTGGATGACATTTGATATACACTTTGATTTGAAACCTGGGAAAAGACATAGGCTTCTTTTTATTAATGTACCTATGTAGATAGGTACCACGCGCCGAAATCGCACGCAAAAGCTAGTTTGACCGCCACAGTCATGTATACATGACGATTGAGATTTGTCACGACATGACAAATTAAAGGATGAAATCGTAGCTGCATGCCGGGAGCACGCTTTTGCTTTTTTATATATTTTTAAGAGAATAATTGCAATGTACTTAAAAACGAACTGATAACTTTAAGGTCTAATATCTCATTTAACCGAAACTATTTTAACTATCTACGTGAATAAAAACGTAATTTGGTAAGGTTTGCTCAAATTAGTACAACTTAGGATGGTAGGGATATATTTTTAATGATCACGATTATGTTGAATATTTCAAGAACCAGAGTCAATCCATACAAACAAAATAAACGGGTATGACTGATGAAGGTATTTATTAAAACCAGTAACGAAATTAATTTTGTTGCTCAGTGTTATATATATTAATAACAAATATCAATAACCTTTTATACCATTTGTTATTAAAGTTATAGTAGGTATAGCTTAGCGTGTGTCCCGTATTCGTTGTTTCAATTCGCCATAATTATAATAGGTACATGATGGTTGATGTTTGTGTTAATTTAAGACAAAACATAGTGGCCTAAGTGCAAGCAACTATACACGAAAAGAAAATATTATATTGGATATGGCCGTTTAAAAAAAAACATCGATGAAATAGTTAGTGTGAAAACCACAACATTATCTATTTTCTTCACGCAATTACCCGTAACTTATCGGATAATTAGAGTCATATACTAGTTTCAGACTATAAACATTTTCTGCAATATTATAGATACAAATTATTTTTACATAGCAGAACGCACTATTGCTATGAGAATATGGATTTGATGAAGCAGCGAATGACTTCAACGAGAAGAGTTAAATACCTACTATTTTTCTTTCGGATTTTCTAATGAATTACTTAAAATCTTTAATAGCTTGAATTGAGACTCTTTGCTAATATGATGATCGTAGTAGTGTTGTGTTCTTGCTTTAGTAGCGTTTCCAGAATGATTATCCAGTCCCATGGTAAATCCGCTGACAATTATTTATTGATTGACACACTTCTGTTAATATGTAACGCAGTTAAGAGGTTAAGAAGATTATGTGTCAACAGTAAATGGGAACTTACTTGCGTATTTACACCATCCAACTTCATATTAACCTCAGGCACAATATATTGCCCGTATTGATCAATCAAACACTGTGCGCGACGGTGGAAAGCGTCGATGGCAGAGTCTGACCACCAGCGATGCAAGTTGCCATCACAGTCGAACAGACGACCCTTGTCGTCGAAGCCGTGGGTGATCTCGTGACCTGGAGCATATCATTTCATTATTAAATAACTTGAACTAAACCACTGGTCCCGTAGCAGTACATGGTTCCGGCTGATAGTGAGATTAATGCTAGTGGTTGAATAAATATATAATTATAACCATTATACATGACAGTCACTTCTATTAGGAATTTCAAACTGGCTAGGAGATAAATAGGTTTAATACACCTCTTTCTATGTAATTTCTCACGAAAAATATATTGTTACTTCCTTATTATTTAGATGGCAGGTAATTCCTCCGTCACTAGAAGCTGTACTAGAACTACTGATTCCGAAAAAAATAACTTGACTGAAGGGTTATTTATAATATTTTTTACCACGTGTTGCACGACGTTGCATGTACTTCAAACATACCTATATAGTTAAGTATGCAATTAAAATAGCTTTAAACAATAACAATTATAAATTAAAAATTGCTTAAACAATAAGAAATTATTTTACAACTACTAGCAATTTCTCTGTATCTGAATACGTAAGCGTTTTAGGTACTTTGTTAAAACTATGTGAGATTGATAAAGATTAATGCTATATAAGTAGGTATATCTAATAACTTATATAGTTTATTGTACAAAAAAGGCCCTAAGAATAAGAAAATCTTTTCATGTAAGGCACCATTCGCCCCCGGGATATCGCCCATAATTTCGCCCCTTCGTATTTTAGGTACGCAAACTCGCCCCCGATTGTTGTTAGTTTGAAAGTGACTGTACTTTCAAACTAACAACAATCGGGGGCGAGTTAGAAACGTTGAGATGTATATTATTACGAAGTAAGTATAAAGTACTAGTAGTAGTAGTAGTGTGATATTTATTTCAATTAGTGGGTATGTTTTAATACTGTATACTAAATATATACACAAAACAGACTACGAACGCTCTATAAATATTATGTCAATACTAATATCATCAATTTTAACTGCAATTGAGTACTTTTTGATGCCTAAAACTTAAAACCAAATTCACTAAGGTTATTTTTTATAATCGATTCATACTGCCGATTACAGACAAATGGTACAATGAAATTAAAAAATGGGGCGATAAATAAAACAACCCAACTTGAAATTAAAAATATTTTATATGAAATAAGCTGTTAGCAACAAAATTATAAATAGCGCATGCTATTTTAATAAAGTGGCCTTATTACAATAGCATATTGCTATATAAATATAATTTTCAACAAATGAATAGGATTTGAAACAAAAACATGCTTATTAAATATTAGAAAATATTCTTTTTTTTATATAAAAAAATACAAGTAACAATCTTACTTTCATATCTAGTTTAAAGTATATTAAGTTAAGGATGTCAGTTTAGCCTGAGAGGCTACTTTGTGATACTTAGTTACTATACATCTAATTAAAACAAAATTTTTAGATATCTAAACAATCACAGTTTGATTGAGTATAATTTGATAACGTGATGATATGATTATGAATTGAGTATTTTAACAAATTCATTTTATGTGTCCTTTTTTTTTGTTTTACCTGGGTTATGCAATGACGCATATCCCTCCGCGGGGGCGGGCGGAGGAATTATGTCGGACTCGCCGGGGTAAAAGAAAAGATGGAATAAGAATAATGTACATCTCGGAATACCGACTAAACCTACCACGGTGTTCCTCGACAAAACCACTATCGACGGGGCCGCGCGAATCGCTTTCGCATGCGGTCGCGACCCCGTCGAGGTTACGGCCCGCCGTATGAAACGGCAGGCCACTACACGAAGAGACCTACCTAAAGGACTCACTTCTATAATATACCCTACTGTCCCCCCCCTAGAGAGAAGACGGACTCGAAACAGAGGCGCGCGTGGGAACACGCACGCCGCCTCTCGGACTTGGTGCTGAACGGATGGCGGGCAGGCCCACCCGAAAGACAAAAGCCTGCCAACCCCAGGTCAAACCTCAGGGTGGCTGGAGGTCATCTCGCCCCCTTCGGCGCCCGGCTCTGCGATTGGAGAGAGGGTTTAAACGCTTTCTCTCCCGCTCCGCCGCCTCCTTGATGGAAATCACTTCTTCACAGAAGGAGGCGACGGCGTTCCACGACCTTTCACTCCGGACCATAGACTGAACTACGGCCGGGAGCGAGAGGGCAACCGATCCGACTGCCGCGATCAACTCACGGCGCTGCAATGCCCAGGCGGGGCAAACCACCAAAGTGTGCAGCGCCGTGTCTCAACAACGTTGCGGCATTCGCCGCAGTGGTGACAACCGGGCGACTCTTGCCGGCGTATACGACACAGGAACTGGCCAAAACAAACGTGGCCAGTCAGAACCTGTATCAGCCGGAAGGTGAGGGCGCCATGCCGCCTCTCTAGCCACTACTCAAACACGGGACTTACCGCCACGATCGTGGCGTGCCCGATGTGTGTACTTACTTACTTTTTTCGTGCCAACTGTACATAGCTCGCGCTAGTTCCTATACAAATTCCTTAAAGGGGCGAATAAATACACCAAAATATTATTATATATATTAAATTTTTATTCGCCCCTTGCGAAGGGGCGAATCAGTACACCAAAAAGGGGCGAATCAACCATTTTATTCGAAGGGTCAAGATTGAGGGGGCGAGTGGTGCCGAGACCATGTAAGCATGCTTAGCTTAGAAACTTTCAAAAACTAAGTCTTTCCTTCTTTTGTTTGAAAGCAAAAAAGGTAGAATAAGTTAAATAGTTGTCGGACCGTTAAAATGTTAGTGGATTGGAATGGGTGGAATATGGCTACATTTAAGATGGCTCTTTGCGCACGTTCTAATGGCAATAATATTGTTTTCGATGCTCCACCCCATGATGTTACACAATAGGTTATGATTGATTGACATAATATATAACTAATATATATACATATATTAGTTTGCGTACTTTATTCCATAATAAATAAATATGTTCGCTAAAATTAAGGTTTATGTCAAGCATAATGCCTAAGTATTTTATACAATTGGTTGCTTCTAAAGTGGGGCAAGTCCATGCGGTGTCAGCAGATAGCAGACAATTATGATTGTGAGCAATAATGTTGTTTCTGTAATATGGCGTGTTTTCCGCATTGAAAAGTGAATATATTTAGTTTTTTGTGCATGTAGGGTTAAATAATTGTTTGAGAGCCATTTACTGATAGTATTGAAAACTTCTTGAGCTCGCTGATATGCTTCGATGCGTGATTGAGCGGTCAACAGTATTACTGTGTTATCCGTGTATAATATTGTAACCCCGTTCCGAAGATACAAACTACACAGATCATTTATATAAATAAGGAAAAGTGTAGGACCGATAATACTTCCCTGGGGAACTCCAAAAGAAGTATAAGGAATGTCTTTACTGATGATTTCACCTATCTTTACACATTGATATCGATCAGTTAGATAGTCAGCAAAAAGTTGTAGCTGTTTGCCTCTTATTCCAACCGATTCGAGCTTTTTAATCAATATAGAATTCGAAACAGAGTCGAATGCTTTGGCGAGGTTCAAGAAGATTCCAATTGTATGCATTCCATTATCCAAGTTAGAGGTTATATGGTCAATTAGTTGTTGAACCGCATGACTGGTTGATCGTTGTGGTCTAAACTGTCTGACCGAAAGAATATTGTTTACTTTTAAGTATTTTATTAATCTATTATTTATAAACTTTGGACAATGTTGGTAAGATAGAAATTGGTCTATAGTTATTTAAATCGATTTTGCTTCCGGACTTATGGACCGGGATAACAACAGCATTTTTTAAATATTTTAGGGAAAATTACTTCGGTCATAGATATTTAAAATATTATATGAGTTTAAGGTTGGGCAAGAAAGCGATTAAATCTTTTGATTACGTTTTTTATGGTTTAGGGGGCAAACGAGCAGACAGATCGCCTGATAATAAGCGTTTACCGCCGATTACTCATGGACACCCACTCGGAACACCAGAGGAGTTACAAGTGCGTTGCCGGCCTTTTAAAAAGGAGTACGTTCTTTTCTTGGTAGGGTTATTATCCCAACCAACTGCACAAGAGTCCTTTAGCCCAAAAATTACATTTATAACCTCGTCTATGTCAGTTTCTAGCAGGCGCGTGCGCTTCATACAAGCAAATAAGCAGTGCATACCCTAGTCCGCCGGCCTATGTAAATCTATATAATCGAAATCTATTTATTAAATACTACAAGCTGAATAATAATAAATACACTATAAAATTATCAGATACAATAAGAGCTTGTGCCACTGCCATCTATTGTTCCGTGAGCGAACTATTAAACAAATAGCTTGTGCCATTGCCATCTAATGCCATCTATTGGTCCTTGAGCGAACTACTACTACTAGAGGTGTCTGGAAGCACAAAGAATCGTGCTTATTAGCAGTACATATAAACGTCAATCGATTACGCTGTCTACGAGACAAATATTTGCTTGTGTGTGTAAAATGCACGTTTGTGCTCGCCGACTGAAGGCACTGCTTACAACGAAAATCCAACCAGTTTAAATAGTTGTCAAAAACATCATAATTGTTGTTTATTATAGGCCTATTATTTTAGCAATATAGCATCGTACGCCATTATTAATTATTTCACAGAGCTGTCGAGGGGATTTTGAGCGCTTTGTAATTGTTATCTAAATAATTAGTGAAATTACCGGAAATACTGTAAATTATGGCAAATTATACCTGTGAGATCTGTGTTGGTGAAGTGTGTTTAAATAAATAAAAAACTGGTGTCTTCTAGACGTTACCTATGATGACAAAAATAAAATAATTTATCTTAGACGCTGTGTTCGCGATTTAGATCTAAAACAACAGAAAGGTAATACGACACGTTCCTTTAATAAAAAGTATTATGATATTTATAGCTGCCTAGCGGGCTGTGTACACACAAATAATCTATTTTGTTTGTTAACCAAATTGCGATCGACCGAAAAGAAAACGAGGTGTTGACAATGTTCAACAATATTACAGGCGCGAGATTATTGACAATGTCTCGAACAAGTGTCGTAGTCGTTATAAAAACTTAAAAGTCCTTAAGTTTTTCAATCTACTTTCGTATGAATATTATACTTTGTATTGTAATAATTTTTCAGAGCAATCGATCGTCGAACTCATTAATTCGCATGAACATTCCTTTAACGCGGATCGCCTTAGGAATGAGCTCCTATGCGTTTATAAATCAGGCGAATTAAAAACGTTACCCCCTGTTCGCACTAAAAAACATGCAACATGTGATGTTTCGAGACATATCGTATGTAACAAATCTCATAACATGTTTTTTTGATAGTTGCGTTCACACTAATGACAAACAACAAAACTTTTGAATGTATCTCAAGATTTATTGTTATCTGTGTTAGCACTTACCGATGTTTAAGATTTGTTAATGTTTTTTCGATGTATCTGTCTAGTTTGACGTTCGCACTGTTAACATTATTGATATGTCAATCATGTTTCACAACAGAATGTTGCTAAACAGTGCGAACTCAGTGCGATACATTATCAGAAAACAAGTATTTATACATGTTTTTATGTGAATGTTTAGTCAGTGCGAACTCACGGTTAGGAATATTAGATCTTATACAATATTTACGTACAAACAATTTAACAGCCATATTTCCCGAAGTTTACAAATAAGCAAAATTAATTGTTACGATTCCAGTTAGTAGCGCATCGGCTGAACGACCATTTACTTGCTTAAAAAGAATCCATATATCTACGAAACACACAGGGCCAAAGCAGACTCACTGATTTGTCTATGATTTCAATTGAAAAAGAACTTTTAATGATTTTAAAACGATCTTATAATTTTTACAACGACGTTTTACAGAAGTATTTAAAAAAGACAGGCGCGTTGATTTGATTTATAAAAATTAAAATAATACCTACAGTCAAGTATGTTAGTAATTTCGTTCATTTGCTTTTGTTCATTTGCGTAAAAAACACTCTTAACATCTCACGGCCTTGTAATACCTACAAGGCCACAATGGATATAATTTAGGTGGCTTGTTCTCACCATCAGTCACTTATTTGGATATTCATGGTGGCCACACATACAATCATAAATGGTGCCATGTCGAAAAGTCGCTGTATTGAATTTGGTAAGATATTTTATTTATTTATTGTACACATATATATACACATAAAAACATTTATAAATGAAATGTAGTGCCCTCGCAGAGGTTTCGGGTAGGGCGTGCATACCCTACTAGAAATCTTTGTGCACGCCCCTGGTTTCTAGCAATACAAAGGATTTAAGCCTGGGCGGCGGATAAACTTTGAGGGGAGGAGACAAAAGAATTTCCTGAGAATGAAATTTTTCTGCTAAGTTTTTGCCGACGTTAAGAAAATGTTATTAGCTATATAGCTTTATTGGTCGCCTGGCGGGCGTTTGTATCTGTGAGTAAGTAGTAACTCTAACGGAGGTTCCTGATTTTTTGCAGAATAGGTAGTGGATTTTATGTATTTCCAAACTAATTTGCTATTTTTGCCTGCCTTTTCTAATTCGGCCTTGATATAGTCCAGTTTTAATTTCTTTAACAGATTATTACAAAAGTTCCGATATCTTTTTTATGTTACTAAAAAATCTCATTCTCAGGTGACCGTTTAGCTTTTGGATGAAATTTGTCCCTGTGCCTTATATGTACATCGCAAAAGACCCGGAGTAATTCAAAGTTTTATGTTTTTGTATTTACTGCTTAATTTCACTGATTCGGTATTTCTATTAATTGCATATTGTAATACATTTATAAAGTAGTTCAGTGAAATGTTCACGTCAGCGGAAGAGTAAACAGGGGCAAAGTCGATAGCACGTATGGCCGCTTCTAGATTAGTCATGTTTACTTTTGTATAGCTAGGCATGCAATCATTTTTTAATTGATAGTTTTAATGTCAGTAGGACAGCTTGATGATCTGTTATACTTACTTGAATTTGTGACCAAACTAATAGATGGATGAATTGTTTTAATAATAAAATGATCCAGACATGACCCACTATGATTTGTCGGATAGTTATGAGCCCGCAAGAGACCATCGAAAGAACAAATATTAAGGTAATCAAGCCCTCGAGAATCCATTTTTCTTGGCAAAATATTTATATTATATTTCTATAAAGGTTCAGCTTATTTAAAACTAAATTGAGTGCAAACAAAAAAATTTCGACATTTAAGGAAGGGGGGTCTATCAATTGCTAAGATGACCGTGTCAGAATTAATTTTAATTATCAAACAGTTGCAATCTTGGATCTGTGGTTTCTCTACGCTTACATTTAAATCACTTTTTATATATACTATCATGCCATCGTTCTGGTTAATGATTTTCTCACTACTATGTACACACGGCTACACATTAAGTTAGACACCCTATATACGCATAACTACGCTACATACAAAATAGAGAATTGTTGGAAAGGGATGGTGCATAGTGGTGTCGATGAGCTACGTATGGTATTCCGAAATACCGCTCACCGAAAGGACGGTTTTCCGATAACACTCTACTCCGACGGTTAGTTGAACGAAAAAATAATTGGCCGATGAAACTTTTCGCCGAAAATATTATTTATCGACGGTTGGTAGTCCGAATGAATCCTTCGCCGATGTAACGGTTCACCGAAAACACTCTTCAACGACGATTGGTTAAACGAACGAATCTTTCGCCGATAGCATTCAGTTTACGCTAGCTATTATATTTTATAATTATGTGCAATGCAGCTAAACAATACTCGAGCCCCTTGTTTAATTTTATCAGCATAGATGATTAAATAAATACCGGGAGCTTTCGTATTAAAGATAAGTCCCTAAATGACGCATAATGCACTCATTAACAATGGTACTGAGATTAAACGAGTATTGAATAAACTTGCAATAGTTACATGTAACAAAACAACAAATATCTATGGTAGTATTTATTTATTTTTTGTGGGTAGTTGCGAAATTTGTGACGACAGACCTCGTTACATGAAATGTTTCTCGCTCGTGTTTTGTTTAATTAAAAATGAATACGTGCAATTTAGTTAAATCTAAACGCGGATATTATTGGCGGTGTACAAGAAAACAAACAAGTGGTTGTGGTGTAAGTGTAATAACTTTATTTGATTGTTATGAACATACATTTGTTAGCCAAAATTGTGATCATGCACATTTACCAGAGCCTGAAAAAATTATTGATATGAATTTTAAAAACAAATTGAGAACTAGTGCGAAGGAATCTATGGACAGTCCGTCACAAATTGTAAATCGTTGTTTAAAAGACGTAGCTACCACAAGTGCGCCTCAATTGCCCAATAAATCAGCTTGCCGAATGATTGTGCAGCGTGTTAGAAATAAAGGACTTCCTAAGATACCGCAAACAGTCAACGAATTTCATGTACCACAATATCTCGCTAAAAGTAATGGAAAGCAATTTTTGCTTGGTCAATATACATGTAACAATGAAAGTGTTGTCATTTTTGGTACTAAAGCTAATGTTAAGCGTATGAATAATACACAATGCTGGATCATGGACGGGACATTTTCAAGTTGTCCAACTCCGTTCTGTCAAATTTTTTCTATTCATGTTTTAGTGGGAACTGCAGGAGGCACAAATAAATTTCTACCTATGGTATACGCACTACTGTCACATAAGACTGAAAGCTGTTATTTCATATTTTTGGAGATTTTGAAAAGATATGCGATCAATACATTAAATACCCATTTGTCACCAGCTAATATATTAACTGATTTTGAAGTAGCAGTGATCAATGCAGTCAAACGACAGTTTCCAGACTGCGCCCACAGGCTATGCTTATTTCATTTGACCCAAAGTATTTGGCGTCATGTCCAGTCAGAGGGTCTCGCAAGGCGATATGCTGAAGATTTCACATTTGCGCACAAAATCAGACACTTAGTTGCCCTCGCTTTTCTTGAGCCCGCTGAGATATCTGAAGTCTTCGAAATCATCCAAAATAAAATATTGCCGACAGAAGCAGCTGAAATTGGCCACTGGTTCAAGAAATATTATGTTGGATCACATCACACGCAGCAAAGAACTAACACGGGTTTGATAATAAAAAGAAATCAGGCATTATTTCCACCAGCCATGTGGTCAGTTTACGATCGCACACTTTCTGTTCCAAGGACACAAAATGCATTAGAATCGTGGCATGAACGATGGAACACGCTTCTCCATAAAAAAAAATGGAACATTTATAAAACAATTATTGAATTTGCTAAAGAGCAGAAGCATACAGAATGTGTCATTGAACGAATCAACTCCTCGGAACCCATGCCAAAGCGTAGACGTAATGCACAGGTTGAATATGATGCTAGGATACAAACACACTTATCACAAAAGAGTGAAATGAATATTGAATCTTTCTTAGGTGGATTGGCCCATATTCTATACCTGAAAAACAAGAAATAAATATTTTTTTTATATCAATAAAGAATTAAAATAATTATAAGTACAAATAATAATAATAACTCACTATTTACTATAACTTCAAAAATGTATCACGTTGTGTTACTTTTATTTGTTTTTTGCTTTGTTCGCACATTTTATTTAATTTTTTTCTATTGTCACAGTTCCAATAGAGAAATCATAATAATCATAATCATATTCTTTATTGTAAAAACAATATTTTGCCTTTTTGATTAATTTTCTTATTGTTACATTAAAACTTTGTTCTTTTTTCTATTGCCACACTTCCATGTATTATTTTATTATTACCTGTATTATTAACATGACTTCTACAAGACCTAAGGGTGTTGTCAAGCTGAAAGAAAAACTATCCATTTGGCAAAAGAATTCCCCTACAACGAGTGCTATCGGCGAAAGATTCGTTCGTTTAACCAATCGTCGTTGAAGAGTGTTTTCGGTGAACCGTTACATCGGCGAAGGATTCATTCGGACTACCAACCGTCGATAAATAATATTTTCGGCGAAAAGTTTCATCGGCCAATTATTTTTTCGTTCAACTAACCGTCGGAGTAGAGTGTTATCGGAAAACCGTCCTTTCGGTGAGCGGTATTTCGGAATACCATACGTAGCTCGGTGTCGATGTAATGGTAAGGATAGAGCATTGCGTCTCGTTCAGCATGAATGTAACAAAAATATAACGCATTCTCTCGCACGATTCGTAGCGTTCAACTTCTAATAGTTCAAAGTCCAAACAGTCTAGGTTGATGTGTCGCTGTGTGTACTTTATAGCCATTAAGGGACGGTAAACATGTTACCCGCTTTGATATCCAGCATTCTGTTAAAACAAGTAATGTCACAATTTATATTTATAGTGTGCAAGAGTATTTCGAAAGCAGTTGTGTTTCGATTTACTACGGATGTTTTGAGAGATAGTCAAGTTTTTAACAGATTTGGGTAGTTCTTGCAATTTTCTAATCCGCACATTTTGGCTTCAGATACAGAGAAAGAGTCGAGGTCATTAATTATCTTATTAGCCATAACTTATAAATATCTTTGTTGCGATTGTGACCACGTGGTTACGACGCTCTTAGGCGCCTTCGTAGTCGATGGAATGTATGTATTTGTCTTTGGCATACTTCTTAGCAGGGCAGCTCATATCTCCAGTTTGGTGGGTACAAGGTTTCTTAAACCTCTTACATGTTGCACACATCGGTGGGGCAGATTTCTTAGTGCATTCATTGATGCAATGCCCTGTCTACCCGCAAGTAGGGCTGGTTTCACGACAGAACTTGGCTGCATGCCCGTACTGCTGACAATTGTAGCACCTCGTTACTAGGGTGAAATCTTTCACCGGACATGATGATTAATTTATGAACACTCGTTCTTGGTTTATAAGGGCTTTTCGAACGCTGGATGGTACTTCAACTATATAATTACATGTGACAGTGTCCTTTCCTTCAGACTTATGACTTAGCTTAACTGAGGCAAAGAACGAGTCACGTGTTTGTCCAGGAAATTTGGATGCTCAAAAATTCACTCGAAGACCTCTCTCTCACTGGGTGCAGCAGGTACGCCAATAATGGTTATCCTGGGACGACGTTCAACTGTCTGTTCTACAGTCAGGCCTGATGAAATTAATTTGCTTGAGCTCTTTAATTTCTCGATGTCCTCTTTGGTTTGAGTGCTAATTACAACTCCACGGTTTTTTACTTTCCTAAGGCCACATACATGTAACTTTAGTTCTTCTGGGGATATGACAGTTTGTAGTAATGCCTTGGTGAGAGAGAGCAGCGATAGCTCAGTGGGGAGACCAACAGACTGCAATGCAGAGGGTCTCAGGTTCGAACCCACGTCACGCTCCTCTGTCTTTCGGAAGTTATATGACCTTTCGAAATTATGTGCGTATTGATTGACAATTATCGCCTGCTCCATGCCTCGGAGAGCACGTTAAGCCGTCGGTCCCGGCTGCCATGAACGTCTATGGCAGTCGTTATTGGGAAACTCGACACAAAAGGTCCCACTGGGTCGAAGTGTCATAAATTACTACGCAGCTAAGATTTGACGGAAGAACAAAGTTATTACCACCTTTCTTCACCATATCAGCAAAAGAGCTTTTTTCAGGAGGAGGTTTGCAGCTCACTTCAACTATATCTTTGAAGTTTTCGATTGTTTCGGCAATCTGGTATTTTTCTTGGAGCTGCTGGATGGCATCATGGGCCTGGATAGCTTTTTCTTCAATAACTGATAAAGCAGTGCTATGTGAGATGTTCCGTGGGTAACCTTGCGGCATAAATTGGTGACCCGCATCTTTTGCTCACTGTTCGTTTTGCTTACGGCTACTATTGCGCTGACTTCACTCAGGTATTCGTCGATTTTAAATATACCCTTTTATGCAAATCAGCTGTAGGAAGAACTTCCGGTGGCGCCATACTATCGGGCGAGATTTCGTCAATTTGCCGGGCTGGTGGCGACTGCGGTGGCGCGGGACTACTTCGCAAAAGTTGGCTGCGGCCAAATGGCCTAAACCTCGAATTTGGCATCATTTTAAACACTCTTGTTTGATTATATAATTTATGTCTTAGTATCATATTTGCAGTATATGTTAGTTAGCGCAGATCACTCGCGACACACAAAGTGCTGATGACAAGAAATAATTTGTATAATATTATTGCTTTATAATGTTAAAATGTAGCGTAAATTCACAGAAAACACGTCCGCGTCGGATATATCTATCTATACATATCGATATATAAAACTGTCTCTGTCGGTTATTTTTGCAAGCGATATCGATTATCGTTTCGGTGTCTTATCCAGTATCGAGTAAGGTGTTGTAAGGTTTTACTGTAAGAATTTTCCAGTACCAACACGAAGTCTGTAAACGTCAATAGGAGGATACAATAGGATCGCACGTGAAACCGATAAGAATAAAATAGCTGGCGAAATGCAGATGTCAACCTTTGCCGGATCTACGTACGAATTACATAAAAATAAACAAATAATACATTGTTTTTCGTTAAAACTTAAAACACCTATATCAATCAAAAGCTACTTATGCAAACCCAAATAAAAATATATTATTGGCAATATGCAACGCATCATACATCATATATATTTTTTGTTCAGGTTTTTAGAGTTCTTAAAACTCTTTTTGCCCGTCCGTCTGTCTGTTATACAACTTTCAACTCAAGAACCGTAAGAGCTAGAGGCTCGCGGTCAACGCCATTCGACTCAGCATAGTCGATATACCCCTGAAATGACTATGAACTTTGACCTCTGACCTTAAGGTCACATGTTATCACGTGACCTTTGCATATTACTTGAACCATTTTTTCGAATTCGGCACTACTAACTAAGATTTACGGCAATTCATTGCCGTTACTCACTTGTAAGTAATGTTTTTAATTGTGCGTACCGTACCTATAACAACTCCAATGCCGCCGTAGTTGAGAGATCTCGGGAAGTGCCGGTGGTAGAAAGGAGGCTGAAGGATGCCGGCAGGGAACATGATTTGATTCTTGTTTCGGCTGTAGTATGCGTTCACCACAGCAGGAGCCGTGTTCCATAGTGTTTTGTTCACCGGCTGCCCGATACTAAAATCAATAACTTCAATTATTCAAAGCAGCTCTAGTGTTTAGTAACTTGTTTAAACCAAATCATTTATTTGTTTTAATCTGGTATACATTGTTGTTACGATGACTACAAAGATATATCCAGCACATTTGGCATCTATGGTTCATGATGTGCAAATATAAAAAATATATAAAACTAAACTATTATATTAAACTTAATCTCTCAAACTCGATATTTATAATTATTTTTGACAAAATATATAATGAAAAACACATTTATTTCGACCAACATAAATTTTCGAATGTGTCGTGTCACATTTACATGATCAAGACAAGGTATTGTCTGTTAATGATTAAGCATATTGTCGCTGTAGAATTTATGAGATACCCCAGTGAATATTAGTTTAATAATCTGGATCGTATTACCTATTGCACATAACTACAAAATGGCAACATGATACCTATTATCTAATTGCGAGATATCAGAGTATCTCGCAAGGTCCTATCTTGTTACCCATATTGCTAATAAATCGTAACTCATTTTAAAAAGCGTAAGCAGACTCGTTATAATTATGTCAATGCACAGATCATGCATGCGTTGCAATTTGCAATGGCTATATCAACTTACCGCATTTGCTCCATCTTGGTTAGATGTTGAAGTATATTGAGAATATTTTCAAAATATTTATCTGGATGTATATGTACTTCTTTATACCTGTCATCTAGTTCTTTCTTATTGAGTATGAAGTCGGGATACCCTATTCTCAACATCATAGCATCGACTTTATGCGCTGCTAATTTCTTAGTATTGTCGTCGATCCAGTCCGTCATATGCAATAGTTCTCTAAACGACTGCTGTATTTCCCTCGTCATGGTCAAAGTATCGTTTTTACTCATTTCATCAAAGTATTTTCTGACGAACATGGATCCTAAAGCCATCCCCATGTTGGAGTTGACCTGTGACACACAGTTCTTCCATCGTGGTGGCGCTTGTTCCCGACCGAATAATATGTAGTAGAATCTGAAATCGAAATCTGATATTTTTACACTGATATTTTTACACATTTTATTTATTAATAAATTATAAGTAACATTTATAAACGCCAGAATCATTATGTTGGTTATGGGTGCTTTGATCATGACTCTGGCAAACTTATGTTTTCCGGATTAAACATTCCCAGTAGCAGCACAGACTCCCAATGCGCTAATGATGCAGCAATAGTTTCGGTCCTTCTTACGTGAGATTTAATAAAAAGCTGGGAGCTTCGTGGCTATACAGACATAAATCAATATTATGTTTATGTTGTTTCAATTGTTTATTTACGGAATCACTCCTGCCTGTTTGAATTTATTCAGAAAGCCAATATAATGAAACTGTAAAAAATATCAGATTTCATTTAATGTGACCTGCAATCTATGTTCCCATTTGAAGTATATTTAATTAAGAAGAATATTTTTTTAATAATTGTGGCACTGAGACAGATAAATCGGAACTCTATTTTATACAGATTTTCTTACAAGAATCGGTCTTTTGTTACTGTTTTGACCTCACCAGGTATTGGCATGTGAACTGTAACCTTGATATCTGGCCTTTATTATTTCGAATAAACTTCATTCATGATGACTTGAACAATTCCGTCATATAACAAGAGTGTCTCAATGAAACGTTGACTGTAGTTAGTTAATATTATGATATCCTGTTAGCGTACTCACTGTTGTTTGGCCGACTGAAATCTATCGTCAAGGTTATTGACTCTGTGCCTCACAAATCTCCACAGCAGGTAATTTGCCAAAATGCTCGGGTCAGTATCCTTTATCAATTGAACCAAATGCTGTTGATATAAAACGAACACGTATTATTATGCTAAGAAAACCGTTATGACATGAAACCAAACAAATGTTCGGTCTAAAATTGTAGCATCGAATTGTTGTCATTAATTTTCTATAACATGACGTAAGTCAATTCTTTTTCTATTTTATGTCTAGTCTACATTGATCATGATAATATTATTATAAACTGTTATCTGTGGATTTATAAGACATAGATGGAAGAGGTTTCAAATTGTCATTGGAAATATGCTTATCCTTCAAAAATATTAAGTACAAATTTAAAAAAGCAAAAATTTGTTATGTTTTAGATATTATCTCGGGGATTTTTCATTCCAGTATGCATTCCTATACAATATTAAACCAGGACATGATCTTACTGTATGGCAATTTTATGCTAATTCCGCTTAAACGGTTTAAGCGTGTGAGTAACTAACATTTAAACATTGCATACAGTAGGTACAAAGTTTCACATTTATAGGATTGTAGGCATATAAATTAATTGTATCAATTTTAGCCATTTGCGATTATTCGATGCAGTAATTATTTTAAAGAGAGTATATTGGGCTAGCTATCGATTGCCTTAATGTAGCATAAGTTTAAGTGGTTGTAGGACTAATACTCAAAGGACTCATATTTGGAAATCCGTTATGAGTCACAATGTCACATAGAGTTTTCAAATGAGTCTGGTAAATCGCAATGAATACTTAGCCTATAACAAGGGACCAGAAAAGTATATACTTATGCTGACTCTTTGAGGATTTGCAGGCATGAATCTTACTACTTAATGGTTTCAACAAAACCACCCACACTTACAAATTACTAAAGATTTAGAAACTTACTCTGACGTAACATAGGGCGAACAACACAACAGTTTCGTTGGCCTGTACCGTCCTGTTCATCACGATGCACAAATACTTTTTCCACTTCACTTGAGGCACCAGTTCCTCGAGCTTTTTAAGTGGCATCCTTCGGTACAGCTCCGACACATTCCTTCTATCTTCGGGTGCTGACGTGATTTTTGCTAAACTTCCAAATTAAAATAAAATTTACTTATCTAAGGAAAGCGTACAGCCTAATAGCATTAGATACGTATAAAATATAGTACATATATATATAGTACATAAGTATCTAAATATATCATACGTATCATAACAAGCGTCATCTTGATTTTATTTTAATGAACATAAGGGAACGTATTATAATGAGTGTATGCTATTTTATAACACACTGTTAGATTTTAAATATAATACAGGTCGGATAGTAAAATTAAACAAAATCTTACTTAATTTCAAACTGAATGAGTTTTTCTGCACTCGCGTCAACGTGATCCGCATCCCCTCCTAATAATATTGCTATTGTCCTTAAATACTTCTTATAAGCATCCAAGTACAGTTTATTGGAATTTTGAAGAAAGTAATCCCGAGTAGGCAGTCCTGCAATAAATGTAAAACCAACAGATTTATTCTTAAAAGTTGAATAATATAAACAGGATAGATTTAAAGACATTTCTTACCTAAACTTGTTTGATCAAACTGTATCACAAATTCATCAGAATTCTTAATATCAGGACCAACCCATTCCGATATCAAGATGTCATTATTATACAATCTCAGTTTTGCCATTAGTTCTAACCAATCAAATCCACTGGCATTCCATTTAGGGTGTAATATCGGCCAGCCTCCTAAGAGGTCTAAGAGGTCAAGAAGTGGCTGATGACCACGTTTTTCTAAAATTTCATAGTTCATGCAAGATTTGAACAGAAATCTTGCTTTTAAAGCAGCATCTCCTCTCGCTGGATCACCTTTGTCCTTACAATTTATTTTGTCTTCTTTTATGCTGGCTGTTTTTCGCACCCTCGATTTTGTTCTTTTCTTCTTGTACATCATTAATCTTCTGCCATATCTTATTTCTTTCGACCTGATAGTAAACTTTCGTTTGCTTACAGTATTTTTAGGTTCTGTTTCAGACACATATCTTTTTGGCCTTTCCTTTTTCCGTTTGTAATTTTCTGTCATATATTTCCTAAATTTATACTTCATTTTTGATAATGGCTTCATCAATATCTTTGATTTTTTGTCTAAGTATCTACGAATACGATTTACTATCTCCCTTTTTTCCGCGGCAGAAACACGCTGATCAGTTTCTTCCCAGTTATTAAGATTATCTTTAAATCTAGCTGTATGTAAAGGGTGGTGCATTGTTGCTTCGGACCAGTTACACACATTTAAGTTTCTTAAAAAGTTTTCTTCTAAATTTAAATGTGGTCCTGGATATGTACATGGCACTGCTTCGTTTTGTTTAAATTCTAATAGATCTTGTAAGACAGTGTCTAAATTTTCTCGAAGCATTTCGAAAGTATCATACCTAAAAGTTTAAATGTACATATTATCTATTTTATTCAAACTACCTCGTTTGTCTAGTGCAGTTACGATTACCGCCGATAGTAATTAATATTCTACTACATACACACAACAACCATCTAGCCCAAACTAAGCAGAGCTTGTACTATAGGTACTAGACATTGGATAAACATACATATATATTTCTTTTTTTGTAAATACATACATATTATACATAGAAACACCCAGACCAAGACAAACATCCATATTCATGCACACAACTGTTTGACTTGTGCAGGAATCGAACGCGCGACCTCAGGCGTGGCAGGCGGTTACACCAACCACTACACCATCGAGGCAAAATTATGTTCCAGGTTTGATTTTCAGATCGGACAAATTATTATTGTTTAAATGGAACCAGGCAATTTTTAGTAGCGTCACGGCATCTGACAATTTACTGACGTATGACAATTAATAGTTGGAACGTGGGAACAATTAACGTTTTCCTATAACTATGAGGTTCTCCTTTAAATTAAAAGATTTTCGTTTTAAATACGTACCCTGCTTTATCAGCTGGTATGGGATTTAAAGAAGCCCAATTGCCGCATGCGTATTGATAAAAATCATGACAGGGATCTGCCTCGGCATCCATATATTGTTTCATTATTTTTGCCTGTGTAATTCGAATGGTGTCTTTATCTCCTTGACCCTTCCAGAATGAATGAATACCTGCATCAAAACAAGGAAGAAATAAGACGTATTCGACAGCTTGTAAGAAATCAATCATAACTTAAACGCTGTTGAATGACTGACCTTCACTCATTTGGGCCAACAGTCAATTGGATAATTCGTGCAACGGCGACGACGTACGTAAACTACTCTCAATTTGATTTCATTCCCTATCAGGCTAACGTACAATGTACAGAAGAAACAAATTGCTAAATGATTTAAATTACCTATGGCAAACGACGTACAATGAGAACATTGTGAACTATATGAATAAGTGAAATATAGGTACCTGTATAGGATCTGGAAGGCTTGTATATGTGAGCTGAAGAAATCATTTCACCTTCTTCCAGTTCTGGTTGGCCCCGGACTTGTTCTACAACATCATCTAATGGTCCACGATCCACGTGCATTTCCGGACGAACTATACTATAGGACATTGTTTATGTTAAATACTAGTTAATAGTGTAAAACTTTCGCAGGTGTGCCCGAGCAAAGGCTTCAAATATTTTTTCTCTTATTATATTATTATCTTAGAACGCGATGATGATAGTTCCATATGAATTGATGTTTGATTATATTACGATGTGTAACTGGGTGGGTATGTTAAAAACTGCTATCTACACTAATGTGAGTGGAAAACTGTCCATGACTATAGCAAAATCTTTTAACTTAACCTAATTAAGTAATCAGTATGAGTTATATATAGGTTTTTAAAATGGACTAATATAGTCATTCTTTACTTATTTAGTTGAGCTCATCTTTTAAGGCGTTTACAAGGAACATGCTTACAAAAATAATAACTTGATAATACAAATGTTCATACCTAATATAAAAAAATATGCAGTTTGGGCAAATTTTATTAGGCCGGTTCTTGGTGGATGATATGACTTTTCCATTAGGTTTTATATTCTATTAGTATTTTATGAGCTTATTATTTAAATACAATCAGCATGTACTAATATTTTATGAGCTTATCAGTAATCGCTTTTGGGAGCATATTAGTTATTTGTACTGAGGTCATTGAGTGTTTTATTAATCTACTAACCTTTCAATACTTTCATCATCTTCATACTGAATGTAATCTGATTCATCTTTTGCTTTGCTCTCACTTTCATTATCGCTCTCCTCGACATCTTCGTTGTCGTGTTTCTGCTTATAATGCGGTTTCTCTTGGCTAAGCAAAAGACGTTATGAAATCATTGTAACATAACAAAGGTTAATTATTGATAGAAGACAGAAGTAGAATATTAATCGTAATTTTCATTATAAAAAATCACCTTTAAATATAACTTTAGCTTGAAGGTCAGATGCGTTTAAAAAATACAAATGGTAACTAGGAACAATGCATCCGTTAACGATGTCTGCTATAAAGATTTTTACACATGATAATGTTAAACCTTACTATACCTACTTACTTTCAGAGATAGGATTTCTAACAATGAATGTTAATATCAAATTATACCTACTACAACCAATGTAGGAAGCAGTTTACTATGAATTAACTTCTTTTGTGCTTATTAAATTATTATACTTATTGTTAAATACAATATATATTGTTAGCCTAAGTCCACAAATTCGCTTAATTTATTTTAATTTGTATTCTATTGAATCGATTAGAAGAACCTAATTATAAACCACCGCCTTTTAGGAATATTACTGCAATACACGGTGACGTGAATCATATTCTTTTTAATAGTAGGCTTATCACAATAATAACTATGGCGCTTGATATCACAATTTCAACAAAATAGAAAGAGAACAGTTTTTGCAAATACTAAATAAATTTAACGTTACAAATACATTTTATGATGTTTGGTGGTAAGCAATAATCAAGTAATACAGATAAAAGAATCTGAGATCATGATTGAAATAATTGAAAAGAAAGAATATAGTCATAACATGTAATAAATAATCATCCTTAATAAGACAGTGAATGGCTCTTATCCTCACAATAGCCTTTGTTTAATTAAAGGAAACTTCTCAAATAGAAGATTTGTGATGTAGTTACTTACTCGTAGTCTTGTGAAGTAAGGGTAAAACGACTCATCCGCTTCACCCTGGCAGGAGTTCCTTGACGTCTATTACTGTCCCATATCAATATATCACTAGTCACATTCCCTTCGTATACTTCTCTTTTATTATCCGAATGCGAACGAGCTAGCACTATTTCTTCAGGCGGAAGGAACGACGTACGAAAACCTTGAAACACGTCCCTTTCCTCAGGATCTACGCCTTCTAATCTGGTGTATATTTTAGGGAAATTTTTGATGGTATACTGATCAGACGAATCACCTAAAGATTCAATAGGTCTTTTAAATATAAAATACGCAGCGGCGGCTAATGCAGCAAAAGCTATTACAGAGCAGAATCTACATAAAGTAGCACTTTTTGAGCGCGATTTGATTGTTACGGATTGTAGAGGCCGCGTGTCCACTCGCGTCATGGCAGCTTCTGTCTGACTGACAGAGCAACGTTGATTTGTACGATTCGTAACTGGAACATCGTACATAGGTATACGGTCTGCGTAGTGCTAGTAATCTTGACCCTGTTGTAGCAGCCGTCGCGTAAATTGTACGTAATCAACAACACAATTACTTTGGATGAGAGCTATTTTACTGGGCCCTACTTGTTCTACTCTTCGTTAATTGAGATTGGTGGCGTGCTGTACTGGCAATATTAATAAAAAGTAGAAAGCTTGACACTGTTTAACAATGTCAAAGATTGAAGTAAAGGTTTTTAGAAAACTGTTTTTGTAAATAAATTGTTTTATATATATTTACTTTGATAATGATATCGTTTGCGGAACTAACGAAACAAGTACATTTAATAAATGATTTGATATTATCGGATATGGTATGTGGTAAGCTGTTCTTTATTATTTGGGTCATATATACAAATGACATCATGAAGATAAGTCCTTGCTCGACGTTGAAATAACGTAACTTTTAGGAAACAGGAGTATAAAGAAAAATATTTTTTTACTTTAGTGTGTAACAAAAAGTTGACGACGTATTTAAGACTCGCAATATGCATTTGCTAGGCATGTTTGAGTGCTGGCATACCTGGGTATGATAGAATAAAAATAGGTATAAAAGAGCAAAGTTATGTTTTTGCCGCCTCGCCGAGTTCTGTGGATACGAACCCACACGAAACAATTATGTTTGTAATCCCCAAATAATTTTGATGTATCGAGTAGGTACCTATGCTTTATATTCCTTAATTGAAAATTATATAATAATTGGTGATTTATACATTACTAGCTGTGCCCGCGAGTTCACCCGCGTTTTTGATTACTGCGCCTTCCCCGTGGGTCGTACCGTGATGTTATAAAGCCTATAACCTTCGTCGATAAATAGGCTATCTAACACAAAAATATTTTCTATTCGAATTAGTTTCTTGAGTTAGCGCGTTCAACTAAACAAACAAACAAACTCTTCAGCTTTATAATATTAGTACAGATTCATCGATTAAAGGAAATATTTATCGAAGCGAGTTATGTTGCCTTTTAATAAAAGCTTGATTTCGTTCATTTAGTTTTTAAATAGAAGCAAATTTATGTAGCATTTAACCGCACTGAGCAATGCTAAGCCTTTAAGGTTTTTATTTGGATTTTCACGCTTAGCCGGTCTCTCCATTAAAACATTTGAATCTACTTCTGGGTGTAGACCTCTTTTCTACAACGTCAATTTTCATAGCTTTGTGCATCCACAAACCCTATATCGGAACGGTTGGATATCGTCCGAACAGTAATGTCTTGATATTCAGCTTGTCGGTGCTCTTGGTGTCCTATCTGTGACTGTTGTGATACGCCATTCATCATTCTTTCTAGTCAAGTGTCCAAGTCTACATGAATCTTGCTATCTTTACTTAGTCTTCGACATTTGTTAGCCCTCCAATTTCAACGATAGATATGCAAACAGCGAGAGAGAACCGTCCATTGCTCTTTGGGTCTAATTAATTGTGTGGCTGTACAGCTTAATTCCTATAATTTATTACTTCTTAAGGGTAAAATTATATAATTTTTTTAGTATTTGTAGTATTTTGTTTTAGTAATTGTCGTATTTTTTAAGTAGCTGAAAAGTAACAACACTATATCACCAATGACTGTCTAATTGAACGACTGATGGTATCTCCACATTGTTTTACTTCAGTCTACTATATCTATGACTAGCGATCTACACCGGCTTCGCAAGGGTAGTACAAAACCTTAACAAAGTATACACCTAAACTTCCGTCATGAATCACTCTGTCTATAGGTGAAAACCGCATGAAAATCTGTTCAGTAGTTTTTGAGTTTATCGCGAACAGACAGACAGGCAGATAAGACGAGGGACTTTTGTTTTATAATATGTAGTGATAGTCATAGTGACTATATACACTTATTGGATATCGTATACAACTATAGGTAAGTGAAACCTACGAATAACCAGTAGCAACAATCATAATATATCTCTATTTCTTCATTCATCCTTATTCCGTGCTTCATCGTTTCTGGGACAGGAAGGCAGCAACTACGGATTTCCACTTCCAACGAGGATTGTAGACTTAAGACGTACGTTAGAAGACAAATGTCTTGCTTCTTTTGCTCTTGTAATATTTTGTGAGAGATCGTCTCCCGAAAAAATAGATTGTATTCACGCAAATATTTTTAGGTAAGTCCGACTAATTTAGTAGCTGCATGAGAGAGTCTGTTGCGAGAGTTTTTAATCATGAAACTAGTCGGGCTGAATCGATTGAGTATAGCTTGTTTTATATATTTTAAATACCACTCACTACAACCAATTTACCCACCCGCAATTTATAAATATGTATATTAATTTTCAGATCCAGATAACGCAGAAGAGGCAGTTAATTTTAGCAAGCACTTGCTGGCTACAAAGTTCTGGTTTGCGCGCATATCCTACATAAACAAAAAGCGGTATTTGCTCGTTTTACTGCAGGATACGCGTAGCGCCTGGACGCTGTCTCTACTTCTCAAGTCCATGTGGAACTGCAGACCTAAAGACGCCGTCATGTCCGTTAGCGAGTACGTATGCGACACACACTTACTTACTTTACGCCTGAATACATTTACACTTTTATGTTTACACTGTTTTAGTATAGTCTGCCTGATTCATGCAGTTTGTTGCTTTGCATTGCTTGCACTAAACCATCGCTAAAGAGTAGGTATCTCATAGGCAAGCGTGCTCTATCGACGATCTTATCGCCGCTTAACTTTGATGGTCGTGTTATGATATTTCAAAGCATAGTACGTATACTTCTTAACCTGGTCTACTCACTGTCATTTGCTTTCAAAAGTTGAAGAATAATAACTAGATATTGCCCGCGGCTTCACTCGCATAATCGTAGCTAAGGTAGATTAGATTAGTAACAGTATTTTCCTGGATAAATGCTACCCTATGTCCTTATATGTTCCCTTTACAAAGTGTAAGTGAAATTTCATGACGATCGGTTGAGAAGTTAAGGCGTGAAAACAAACAAACAAAGTCATATTTGCATTTATAATATTTGTTGGGAAGTTAGGATATCTGTAGATATTATTTTAAATTGTGAATGTTATAAATTGTTTTTATACAGGAGAGGCGGCAGGTTTAGCTGCTACGACCAAGTACCCATGGATCACAACAGGACTGCGTTACCAGTGACCACTTTATCGCTAACTATGAAAACTGATCGCATGTGGTATCTTTCGCTGGAACCGGTCAGTATATTCAATGTCATACATAATTAAATACAAATATTAGTAATGTATACTATTGTGTGCATTACAATAAACGTGATAAATAATTAAACGCAGCTAAGATGAAGGTGTTTTAAAAATTTAGCATATGTATTTTATGAAAGCGTGAATGAAACATACTAAACATTAGAAGCGAATTGAAAAGCAATTGTTTGTTTATACCCAATATGGTGAGCAGCATGCAAACCTGATACAATGTGACAGCGCGGACTGCATAGTGGATTAAGTGCTTGTCTCGCCGCTACTGCGCCGTGTCGTGGGTTCAATCCCCACGCGGGATACGAAATATTCGAACACGGACAACTTGTGTAATCCACAAATAGTTGTTTCAAGTCTGTGTGTTCCTTGTGTCCGTTGTTTGAGTGTTGCTTTTAATTATTCCTTATACGAGAGTTATCTTTAAGATATATAGTAAGGGATTTTTAATTTTTGTAGCTCCTCTGAATCACCCCTGCATCATAAGGTATGATACTAATATCAGAGAGCGTTATAAACGTCACGAAAGTTTAAAATTAACGACCTCCTATCCAATGATTGGACTCCCAGAGAGACATATTAAGTATTATGGCGCTTCTATGCAACGGTCTTCCAGGCGGAAACCTATGCTATAATTGCCTGTGCGCAGGAGAATATTAACAACAATGTCACTGACAAGATTGTTTATATACTCAGTGACAGTCAAGCTGCTCTTAAGGCTCTGAACTCCTGTAGGGTGGACTCAGCACTAGTCCTGAACTGTGTTAAAGCCCTTAACAAACTTGGCAGGAAAAACACAGTCAGGCTGGTGTGGGTTCCGGGGCATGCAGGGGTGCAGGGTAATGAGGAGGCTGATGTATTAGCCAAAAAGGGCTCGGAGCAACAATTTGTGGGCCCCGAGCCATTCGTAGGTCTCTCTGAGAGTACCGTCAAGGCAGCTTTGAATGCACATGGCAATGATAAACACAGGCTGGAGTGGATGGCCCTTAGGGGTCTGGAACACTCCAAGAAATTCATTGCAAACAGAGCCACGGGCTTTACCCGGAAGTTCTGCGGGTACAACAAGGGCCAAATACGCCTACTCACAGGAGCGTTTACTGGTCATTTTGGCACCAATGACTTCCTGTGCAGATTGAGATTGTCAAACAATTCGATCTGCAGAGCCTGTGGTGAACAGGACGAGTCCATATCACACCTACTGTGTGAATGTGACGCGTTGGCCGGACTAAGGATGGGTCTGATGGGATTGGCATATCCGAACCCTGAAGACTTCAGGCTTCTCCCTCTGAGGTGTACGCTGCGACTGATGCAGTACATTCATAGGGAGATAGCTCAAGGATAAACCTCGGGGCCGACACAAAAGATCCCACTGGGTCGAAGTGTCGCCGGTCTACAATGACTGGCCCCCGGATCAAGATAAGATAAGATAAGATTATGGCGCTTCAGTCCAATTTCAATATAGGTAGATGAATCAATCGAAAAATAGGTTATTAATTATGTCAAAAAATAAACACTTAAGTCAATAACTGAATGTTTGAGTTTTAAGAATCACACAATCAATTTAAGATCTCTGCTCTTGGTGAAGCCTCTTTTGAATCTCTCTATTATCTGCTTTTTTATGGACTACTATCTCATTAGAAATATTTCTTGTGTCGCAGGGAACACAAACATCCAAACAACGGACACAAAGAACACCCAGACTCGTGACAACCATTTGGGGATCACACAAATTTTTGTCCCGTGTAAAATCGAACCCACAACTCTTGGTGGCAGTGGGGAGGCGACCACTTGAACCAATGCGCCATACCTGCAGTAAACTTCTTAGTACGACATGACTTTCGATTTTTCCTTCACGTGATCTGTGAACCTTGTCCTTAATCTCCCTCTTCCTCAAGGAGAAGTAGTACATAAAGCAGGCATAATAACTACAGGCAAATGTAATTTCTATATTTTATTGCTGATATTTGATATTTGTCAGGATGCCCAAGCTCTAGTGCTTTCGGAACTGCTGACAATAGCTGGTGGACCTGCCATGTGGGCTGTACTCTGTCGAGCTCAAACCCTTTATAAGCGGTATCAAGAACAACTGCTGCAGAACCTACGTGACTGCATCGTCGTCAGTGAATCTCTCAATCAGAAATCAATAATGACAACCTCGGAAAAGACCGTAATTATGTTTTATCAAAATAGATGTTCTGTTCATTGAAAGATAAGTATAATTTGTGTTTAGTAACTATGTATTTATTTGATGCAGATTAAAAGAGGTCAACCGTCCACAACCACAGGGATCTCTGAATCAGTACAAACAACGTCATCCTCACGAGGGCAAAAGAATGTTAGTTATTAAACCTTATTAATTGCTATATAGCATAACTAAGCTATTAGTCGGTACTAGCTCTGTCAGGTTATTTCTAACTATACAATGTATTTCACCGATAACTCAGCGGCCGAAAAATTTAAAATATACGTAAAATTTCTATGAAAAGGTCTAAAAGTCTAAATTGTATACTTTTGTTAAATCGAATTATACTTGAATTTTTTTTAAAACTCTCTCCTTTGTCCTATTTGGACAATATCTGCGACAAACATCGACTGATCTTGTCCTTTTTTTAATTAATAGCTACATAGCTAACAGAACTGAAGCAATTTAGAAGTAATTTGCATCCAATGACTAAAATAAAGTAAGTATAACCTAGAGTTTTCGCATAAGAAGACATCTTTTTTTTATTTAACCCGACAAAACTCTAAATTCCCCCTGACTTAGGTTATTTTACTTTATTTTATTAATCTACAGGGCATTTCTTAAATAATTTTCAAACATTGTGTTTTCGTATCTCTAACAGTTTAAATGTTAAAAGGCTTGCAAAAGTGCCCTTTTTTCGATAGCAAAAAATAGCATAAACAAAATAAAGAAAAAAAGAAAAAAAATAAAGAAGTTTTTTATGCGAAAATTCTGGGTTATACTTACTTTATTTTAGTATTTCTTTTATTTTATTTTAGTCATTTATTTCGGGCTGCATAAGCCTATAGATAAATTAACCTTAACCTAAATTTACATATTATAAAATTTGATGTTAGTAAATAATAATAATAATTCTATCACATACACACAACACCATCTAGTCCAAACTAAGCAGAGTTTGTACTATGGGTACTAGACAATGGATAAACATGAACAAAATAATTATATAAATACACCTTAATATTATGTTAATAATAATATAATATTCTACCACATACACACAACACCATCTAGCCCAAACTAAGCAGAGTTTGTACTATGGGTACTAGACAATGGATAAACATACATATACACTTTTTTTTTGTAAATACATACATATTATACATAGAAACACCCAGACCAAGACAAACATCCATGTTCATGCACACAAATGTTTGACTTGTGCGGGAATCGAACCCGTGACCCCAGGCGTGGCAGTCGGTTACTCTTACCACTATGCCATCGAGGCCGACAAATGTTAGTTAGTAAATGTTAGTAAAACCTCTCTTCGCACACTTAATACTAGTGCGCTCGGCTGGTTCTTGTCCGCGGAAGCGACGGAATACCACGTCTTGCGGCCAAAAGCTTTCGTCCAACACCTGGTGCAGGTAACAGTCGGATACGCGCACGACGAACGCTTTAAAGTTGACGTTGCGGCGCGACTCCCGCAGCTGCACTCTCGGCACGTATTTCAGCTTTTGGCACACGTACTTCGCGATGTCCTCCGCCTCAGTGGTGTAGTGCAGGCGCGAGATGTACACTGGCGTGTTCGGCGACGCGGCACGCACCTTCAGGTTGGGGTCCACAAGTGCCTTGCCATATCCGTTCTTAATGTTTCGCGACCGGCACTTCCTTCGTTGCACCGCCACGAAACCATTCTTAGTAGCCCAGTTCGTTGCTTTTGTGGGCACGGGCTTAGCAGGGGCGCTCGCAGTGACCGTAGGGTCAGCTGTCCTTACGATTCGCGCCGCACAGCGGGGAAGAGCTGCCGGCTGCGTGACGCGCTTGCGGCGCATATCGCAGGCTCTGCAGTCGGCGCCGGCGACAAAATCGCTGACGCATAACTCGTCGCCGATGTGTTGAGACATGAACCTCGACGCGTGTTCACGCTGTTTACACGCGTCGGTGTCCCAGTTATTGGCACAGACTTGCGCAACGCCTCGAGTTCGATGCGCAAATCTGCAACAGTGACCTCAGATGCACTCAACTTCATCTGCACTTCTGCCAAACTTGCCTTTAATGAGACGATGTCTTTTAAAAAGCTGGTGACGTCGACGTGATCGAAGGTGACGGGAGGTAACTTGTGTAAATCGCTCGCCACAAATGTCGGAACATCATGCGGATTGGTCTCCTTGAATAGCATGATGATGTCTTGTAGACTCTTTCTTGTCCCGTCACGCCAACGAGACACCATCTGGTCGATCCTGTTCAGCGACCGGAACACCAGCTGCTTAGCAGCTGCAGTCTCTTCCTCGCTGAAGTTCGTAGCGCAGATCTGGTTCGTAGCGCAGATCTGGATGACGGACACCTCGTCCATCACCTCCAGCTTCTGCTGCACGAATGCCAGCAGTTAATTTGCCACGAGTGTGTCACACATGGTAACACAAATGACGAGTGTCGGCTCGCGGCGCGCTTCACAATAATAATATTAATTTATTATATTCGCCGCACACGTCCGCCTCAGAGCGCACACATTTATATATTACTTCTAAATTGCTTCAGTTCTGTTAGTTAGAGAATGTAGCTATTAAATAAGATCAAAAAGGACAAGATCAGTCGATTTTAGTCGCAGATATCGTCCAAATAGGACGAAGGAGAGAATTTCCAAAAAATAAGAATAAACATCAAGTAATGCAAAAATCTATATTCAATTCTTTATAAAAGTATGTGCATAACATGATGGAGTATAGTAGAATAACAGTCACAAGAAAAATGCACTTATGTTTCAAATCAGCATAACTTTTATTTATGTTTTTGTAGATTGAATCATTTCTGCCCAATACGGACCAATTATAGGATCGAAGTTGCAGATATTTAGTCCGGTAATGACGACCATATTTTTAATGACGACGAAAATTTAAATAACTCACATGATTGAACATTTTGAGCTTATAAATCTCCTTGTTAATTTAAAACATGTCCATTTACCACATAAATAATGTATCATTTTACATGGCAACTGCGATATAATAATCTTAAAGTTGATGTGATGATAATATTCTTAGCGATAATATTAACCATGTAATCGATAAACCAAGGTCATTGTATATTTAAAAATCTAACTAAATCTTTATCTTTTTGTAAGCAATATACTACTGTATTATTTATATATTTTGCCATTGTAATCTCGTTCAATGATATTTGTTTTAAGATAATAAGTTTCTTTAATCCTAATGTCATTGTAAATATCTGCATGTCTGTAGATAGAATGAAAGGAAACTATTTTAATTGGGAACACTTTAATTTATTCAAACCATGTTCGCAAGTAAATTGTTTGATGGATTAATTAATGACTTTAACTCAAGCCTTTGATAACATATTGATAAAGTGTTAAAAGTTTAAGACTCAACTCTTTGCAGTTGGAAGCAAATCTAGCGACATGGAATGCAACCATCAAAGCTATGCGAGAGAGTTTGAAATTAGAAGAGTTGGAAATGACCTTTAATGACGGCACTAAAAGAAAGATTTGGAAGGTCAATCGAGTGAAACCTGATGTCATGGAGACCGTTGATTTTGTGAGTAGTACACCTTTTGACTGGTTTATATTACATAATAAAGTCACACCAATAAATTAGTATGGTACCTACATGACTATTACGCTACCACTAGGCTAGAAACTAACGTCATGTTCGAAGGTAATAGTCGAAAACGAATCGTAGATATTTATTCGCTGTAATGGATATTGGTCAAAACCGTTTAAATTAGAGAGCTACATTTTTCAAACCATCAATTTGGGTTCAACGACGAAGTCAGGTAGTTTCAACTCTAGTTTAATAATAATAAATTTTTATATAAAATATGTGTAGGTACATATTTAGAGATTTCACGTTTTTCATAATTAGAGATGAACAAGTACTATATCGAATAAGGATATTTCGTCAGACTACAATAGGCCTTTAAAAAGTGAGACCCAAATTTTAAATCGTTAATAAGAATCGAAAAACTAGATACTTCACGACTTTTTAAAGCAACTAGATTTTGCTTATATTGTGTATATTACTTTTAATCGACAACCTTAGATAGTCCAAGTCAAGATTCAGATTGTATTATAAAATCAGGATGAATATGGAATAGAAGAAAGTGTGGCCTAAGACTCTGGATTGGGATATGACAGGCTCTAACTAAGTATATTCAAAATACAGAATTAGATTAGTCAATAACCACTACAATCAATACTACCAAGCTCTGGATAATGTTGTCTTAATTTATTTATCGATACATTTATATTCAAAATACAGAATTAGATTAGTCAATAACCACTACAATCAATACTACCAAGCTCTGGATAATGTTGTCTTAATTTATTTATCGATACATTTATTTATATCACATACACAATACTATAATTACAAGGAACCATAATGCGATAGTGTGGTTCACTATAATATAATAAATTATTTTATCTATATATGTATATATACCTACACATTACCATAGCAAATTACAAACATCGTTATCCTTGTGAATTCGTCCATTGTGCAACAGAGCAAGTCTAGCTTATCCGCGACGAGGTTGAGGAGGTTGAGGGCTTTGTGTGCGCGCGTCAGAGGCGCTTTTTGCAGTAATTTTAAGTTGTTACGTTGTTCTCATAAATTAGAGACTGCTGGAATTCTAGAAGGGAGAGTTTATCAGATTTTTGTAGACTTAACTTTTCAGGTGCAATTGCTACCTTCTGATGTGGCCAAGAGGATTTTGTTTTTTTTACCCCGAGCAAATTTGGGAGATTATGCTCGTGTAAATAAATACTGGGCTTACCTCGTCGATGAATATCGCAGTGAAATAGCAGCTCGGACAAAAATCGACGCCGATTATACTAAATTAGAGGTAATTATTAAAGAATTTATAAGTACTTTTGGTACTATTGGCTGTTAGTGTAAATTTAAAAACATCGGTTGGTAACTTAATTTAATTGTCATTTTGTTAGTGTTTATTGATTTATTGGAAGTTAAGGCTTAACCATTCCTTTATTATCGTCCTTTCCCAGTTGTCTTTTTATAAGCGATAGGTAATTTAGGCTAGTCTTTAGTCATCTAGCCTTCCGCTAATACAAATTTTAGCCAAAAGTTACTGCGGCTATTCGCGGAACTATATTACTCAAAAGACTATAATTGTGTAGTAGGTATCATACGGGAGAATTAGTATATATCCATTAGCTTGCGTCTCCATTTATGAAATATGTCGGGTGTCAAACTAACAATCATGTCTTATATCATATCTGAAATGGCGTATTTACTATGTTCTCAGCTTACATATAAATATTTACGTGTACTATTCTCATTAAAAAAACGTAAAATATATTTAAATAATCTGGCAATGTAAACTATCGCATTGGTAATGCCGTGAATTCATGGACGTATCATATTTTCATTTTTAAATAATTTTATTTATTTGAAACGAAGCCATATTGATCAACACAGAATGGTCATTTCGAACAATCAACAGGTGTAATAATATACTATGAACAAGTACATTAATATTGTCACGCTTGTTGCAGGAAATCGTAATAAAGCACGATGAGAGTTTGTACGAATTCATTACTCAACATGACCTCGGCGCGCAGCCGTTGAGTAGCATAGGAATGGCGAGCACACAGCAACCTACGAAAGTTCCACAAAAGCCAACCAGTATGATAGTCAGTGTAAAGTCCGGCGTCGCCTACTCCCTGAGATACTTCAGTGATAAACTTAATAAGCCGATAGCTGTTAGTCATTATTATTAATCTGTCTTTTTATACTACAATAACTAATATTGAATGGATGGTTGTACTTCGGGCAGATATTTTTGTAAATAATAATAATTATTAATAGAACTTTGTATGAATTAGGCCCAAACACCAATACGAAACATCGCAGAATTAAATGAGCGTATGGAAATTCGTGGTGCTGCTGACGAGAATATATGGAAATGGTGTGGAAATATTGTGGCTCAAACGATGAGACAAAATAAAAAAGCAAGAGACCAAAGAAAAGTTGTGATGAAAGGAGTGAGTAATTTAAATAGTTACTTTTCAATGATTCTATAACATCAAAGCTCATAGTTACTTGCAATGAGCTGCAAAACTAAAACGGTGGCAACATTGGACACATAATGATAAAATTTGTCAAAGATAGGTAGGCGAAATTTTGATTTGCAAGGACACATTGAGTTTTTACAATGGCATTGCCTAGTCCCGACATACGGAAGTCTTTTAAAACTTTTGCCTCATATATATTTGTTACATAACTATATTGTTACATAATAATTTTATTTATGAGTTCGTTCATAAAAATTATTTGGCTTACATTATTAAATTTAAATTAAATGCGCTGGCATTGCATGGCCGACGTATATTAGTCAAATAAAATCGAAATTGTGTGTATCAAAGCAGGAACTGTTAGTTTGACTTAACCTCTGTTACATGACCCATGAACATAAAAAGAAAAACATTATATATGATACATTTTAACAAATTATAACAATATCTTCCTTAAGGCAAAGAAAGCAGTGAATCCACTATTGAAAAGTGAAGAAACTAAAGGTATATTGACACTCACCCACTTGCATTTCCCGTGTCCTTTGATGAAATATAGTTTAGTGGTTCCTCTTAAACCACCTCTCTTTAAAGATCCAGCATTGATGTAAGTTCAAAATATGTTTTGATTAAAAATGATCTTTCTTAAATGCTTTTAAGCATGTAATATTTCTTTTTACTAACATATTTTGTAAGAAAATTGTTACTAACTCATATGGATTATGTCCGAAATAAATGTTTGTATTATAATATATAATAAAGACCTAATTGAAAGGAGTAGTATTATACGTGTAAAAGAATAAATGGCAGTAGAAATTAAGGAAATTGGCCATCTCTGAGCAATTTATTAAAGCAATTACCTAAGCAAGGGGAGATTTTTTTGTTAATGCATTTGATTGATTTGGTATTGATACCATCTAGACCAGTGGCACAATTTAGATCAAGATTTGAAATAATTTTGCAGATTTCAGCTACAGGGGTTAAGAGTTGATAGAATTTGGTTATCATTCAACTTTGGTTTTGATAGCACACGAAAGAAGTTATAATGAAATTTTTAGGTATATCGTTTGCTAACACGGGTCCTATTGTGGCAAAATATTTATTAAAATTTGGCAAACACTGTATGGGTCGGTGATGTAGTCTGTCTGTATTAGTAATTTTGAGGGAGCGTGATTTTGTTTTATTTTGTTACTTGTTAACGTATTTATTAAGTTCCACATTTTCTTTGGTTGAGAGCCGATTTTTCAATCGTCAGATTTGTCTCTTCAATTCGCTTGGCTACTTCTTTTTTCTTTGCGATAAACTCAGTTTTAATATTATTTTGATTAGGATATTTCTTATATTCTGTCTATAATAGATTTCTTTGGTAAATATCATCAATAATAGTCTTATTTATCCAGTCTTCTTTAGGTGTATTTATGATTTTGATCTTAGTTCTTCTACATTTATCTATTGCCAATTTTATCTTGTTTTCTAGTATGACGTAATAGTCCCTTATATCCTCAAAATGTATTGTTTGTATATGATTTTGTAGCATTATATAGTCTATGGATTCATATCGGGCACGTTTCTTTGGAGGGGCTTTAGTCTTTGTAAGTTCTTTGGTTATGATCCGACATTGGTGATTCGATTACTACCATATGAAAAAAAAATCGTCTTTCAGTTTGGTGGTAATGCGGTCTCGTTCCACATACTCTTGTGCTATATTTTTTGGTATATATAATTATATTTGGTAAATATAATTTAATTTATAATTCAATGGCCAGATAGTTTTAGAACTTCCTTGTATTGTTTGATTTCTTTTTCCGTGCTTAACAAGTCAACATTAAAATCCCCGAATACTAATGCCCTTTTATGTTGTTGTAGTTGAGAATCATACGTTTCGAGAAATTCTTTATAGTTAGTATCGCCTGCTTATATACGATTCCCACTTGAAGTGCATATCTTTCTAATTCTATCCACAAGTAATTATTTCCTCCTATATATAACGATTCAGCTAAGCTATGCCTTATATTGTTGTGGATATAGGCTGAAACTCCGCCACCTGTTTTGTCCGTTCTGTAGTTGTAGTAGTGTGTATAGTTATCTAGTTGTAGTTCTAATGCTTGTGACTCGTTTCTTATCCATGTTTTAGTCAATAGTATTACAATCATGTACTATGTTTGGTAGTGACCGTAAAATGCATTTAAGTTCATCGAGTTTCCCTCTTTTTCGTATGCTTCGAGCATTGAGATAGAATAATCTTAAACGTGATTTGTTTGCTTTAATATATCTTGGTAATTATTGAGTATCTGGTAAGTATTACAGTGAATGGCAACAGGTTTGGTGCCGTTAAGAGTTGTCAGTTTTTTGTTGGTGCCTTTATTATTGTGGGCATATTGTTAATGTATTTAATTGTAAGCCCCGTCTCTCCATTATTTTGTCATTGTGTTAGCTGGTCCTTCAATGACTTTAGATACTTTTGTTGTGCCGGTGTCTGATCTGAGAAGATTTGAATGTGCTCTGGTAATTTATTTTTGTTCCGCAAAAGAAGTTTGGCTGGAGCTGGGTTGTCATAACATACTTTGAGTCTACGAGATTTGCCCGGTGAGTATTTGCCTAGCCTGAATGCTTTGATTGGCTTTGGAAGGTCTTTGCTCACCAAAGAAGTAACATGCAGGACATCCTCTTAATCTTTTAATACTTTTTTTGTGTATTGGTAGAATACTGCTCAGGTAAACCCACCACAATTATATTTTACTCTGAAATTTCTTTCAGCTATTTCTCTCTTTTACATTAAAACTTATGACTTTTTAAGAAATTGGTCATATCTATGATGAAGTTCAATAATGGTATTTATAGAATAGCATTCGTATTAATTACGTAAGAAAAATTACAGACAAGCTAAATAGGGAATAATTTATCTGATAAAACCGTACACATATTGTAAAAACTGTAGGCATGGCAACACTGCATGTCTCAGATGTAAACAATAGATGCCGATGTATTTGAAATACTTTTTAAAACGAAAATAAAATTCGATAGTGTCCGTGAGATTGTAATGATTTAATTTTTAATATTAAATCGTAAAATAAAATACAAATTATTGTTTAGGTGGCATGTGTGTTGATTCATAGGCCAAATTGTTAATTGTCCTTTTAATACACACGCATTTACCATTAATTGTATAATAATAACTTAGATCTTAGACCCCGTAATTACAGAATAGAATATTCAAATTGATATAAGTTCGAAGTCAGTTTCTTAGAGTTAGAGATTTTATGTAACAGTATTTTAGCTTATAGAAAAACTGCTTTAATTATTATTTTAAATACTTATATAACGTAAATGTGTTTTATTTTTGTAGCAAGCCATCAATTCAAAAGAAGAGATGTTTATCAAATGCTTCGTTGTTACATGCGCCTAGGTTAAATGTTAAACGTTACCGCCTCTGGACCCGAGACAAGTCCCCTCTTTATCCCGTCTTCAAAATACCTTCATATCAATTGCCTGCTAATTTATTGTCTTTGTGAATGTGGTTTTTAAATACATACGTTGGTTTATTTCTATTTTGATTTGTTTTATTTATATTATGTAAAAAGGAAGGACTAGTATCATAAAAAAGACTTAAAATACTTTAAAAAATAAAATAAAATAAAAAATTCTTTGAAATATCATTATCTGTATATGAAAATTGTTTAGTAAAGAATTAAGGAAGATTATATACATAACGAAGCCATAATTACATACATAATATAAAAGCACACATATTTTTGGCGGGTTATGCAGAGAGTATAGATTTTCACTTGCTTGCTCCTGGCCTATTCAGCCTATATATGAATCAGTTGAACGAGGGACTCAGTAGAACGCATATCGGATGCTACATTGACGGTACCTGTATCAACAACATAAGCTATGCTGATGATATGGTTCTATTGGCCCCCTCGGTAAACGCCCTGAGATCATAGATACAAATTTGTGAACAGTGCGCTTCAGAACATGGTCTCAGGTACAATTTACGCAAAAGTGAGGTATTGATTTTGTAAGGCGAGGAATCAGAGGCCCATTACTGTGCCTCCAATCATGACAGATGGGAATGTACTGAAGACTGATAAACCTTTAAATATCTGGGCCATGTAATATCGAAAGATCTTAAATGACCCAGATATAGAGAGGGAACGCAGGGCGTTGGCAGTGAGGAGTAATATGCTGGCCCGCAGGTTTGCTCGATGTACTAATGAAGTAAGATTAACTCTTTTTAGGGCATATTGCCAATCTTTTTACTCGAGCAACCTGTGGGTTCGGTATACGCAACGAGCCTACAACGTCCTGCGTATACAATACAATAACGCTTTCAGAGTGTTGTTGGGGCTACCGCGTCATTGCAGTGTGTCGCAGATGTTTGCAGTTGCGCGCGTTGACGGCTTCCACGCTATAATGCGAGAAAAAGCGGCGTCTCTTTTTCAGAGACTGCGTAGTAGCACCAACAGCATTCTGCAAATGATTGCGTCGTAATGACTGTCCCATACAGGCACACTGGGTGGGCATCGTTACGGGAAAACTGTAATATATGTATACTTAATTTATTTCTTTTTACTAACATAGTTTGTAAGAAAATTGTTACTAACTCATATGGATTATGTCCGAAATAAATGATTTTATTATTATTATTCTCTTTATTGGCTCATTTTTCAATAATAAATATATTTTTAAATATATAATTATTATTGAATTATTTTTATTATTTTGGTTAGCTTAATTTGTTTTTCACGAAATAAAATTCGGTGTTTAATGAAAACCACGGCTCTAGACCAAGTGGGGTTTATTTGGGGCATTATTTATTACAAGGAGCTCGTCCTGTAAAAACTTACGAACTATACGGCAAGTATTGAGTATAACGGCCTTCTGCATAGTGATGTAAAGGTTGGTGAGTAGCTCTATCTGTCGTAAATAGTGAAGGTGTTCGGGTATAACGCCTTTGCTGGAGAGCACCAGGGGCACAATATAATACTTTGTTCATTTTCCATATTCCATGTATTTTTTTGTTATGGTTTTCTGTAAATTGTGTGTATTGGGTACCGCTATGTCTATTAAATATGTATGTTTATTTAATTTATCTATCATAGTTATGACAGGCCTATTGTTATGTATAGTTTTATCTGTAAGTATTGCTCTATCAAAGTATATTTTGTGGTTGTTACTTTCCAACACTAGTTTTGGTGTATATTGGTAGTAGGGAACAGTTTTTGGTATTAGGTTATATTTTACGGCTAGTTTTTGGTGAACAATATTAGCAATTTGGTTGTGTCTGTGGGTGTAATCTGTTTGAGCAAGAGATGAGCAGGCCCCTGTAACATGTTGGATGGTTTCAGATGCATGATGACACTTTCTACATTTGTCATTTTATGTATTAGGGTCTTTAAGAATGAATTTACTATAATTTTTTGTATGTACAACCTGATCTTGTATTGCTAGCATAAATCCTTCCGTTTCAGGGAAGAGTGAGCCCAATTTTAGCCACTTGTTTGAGCTGTCCGAATCTACATGCGGTTATTCTAAATCGTATATATGTCTACCGTGTAATTCCTTATCTCGCCATCTACATATATTTTCATACCTGTGGTCATTTAAACTTTTAAAAATAGTATCTCTATTGTATAGATTTAGAGGAGTGAAGTTATTGTCTATTTCTGTAATTGCTGAGCGAATTTTACTATTTTTAGCTTTATCATAGAAAAATCTCTAAGCTTTCGAATCTGTCCTTCCCACAGCATGGTCAAGTCAATCTGTCCTTCCCACAGCATGGTCAAGTCAATCTGTCCTTCCCACAGCATGGTCAAGTCAATCTATCCTTCCCACAGCATGGTCAAGTCAATCTGTCCTTCCCACAGCATGGTCAAGTCAATCAGTCCTCTACCGCCCTTTTGCCTGCTTACTGTGTAATTATCTCTATTGCTGTTTTAGGATGTGCGTAGTTGTGTTTAGTTAGTGTGGTTCTAGTCTTAATCTCTAATCTATTTAAGTCAGTGCGCGTCCATTTAATTAATCCAAATGAATACCTTAATATGCGTATGGCAAATGTGTTAATTACTTTAAATAGATTTTTTGAGTGTAATTGTTTTTACATATTAAATTTAGTCTCTTAGTATATTCTGATAGAAGCTGTTTCTTGATTTGTGTATGGTTAATGATATTAGACTGGTATATTCCTAAACATTTATAAGTTTCTGATGGTTGTTTTGATACTTTACTAATTTCCCTCGTTGTTACGACATTTATCTAATCCAAATTACATATCTATCTTTGCTAAATTGGGTTGTATTTTTTATTAGATTATCAAGGCAATTGTGAGTTCTAGCAAACAGTTTAATATCGTCCATATACATTAGATGTGTAATGAATGTTTCAGAGTTTAATTTATATCCATTAGTGGTGCTGTTGAGGAGGTTAGACAGAGGATTCAATGCGAGGCAGAAACATAGTGGACTAAGAGAGTCACCCTGGAAAATGCCATTTCCGATCCTGATTTCATCTGTAGTGATTATATCTGTACCATTAGAAAGGTGTAATGTTGTTCTCCTGTCAGACATGGCATTTTTTAGAAAGCTGATTATCATAGGGTTGATTTTGTAGATGTGAAGGACTCGAATTAACCATGAATGAGGTACACTGTCAAAGGCTTTTTTATAATCTACAGGATGTTTGGTAATTAACGGATAACTTTGAAATGTCTTATAGTAGAACTGAAGGCCGTTGAGAAAAATGGAAAAAGTAAAATAAAAAAATTAATATATATTAAAAAGTGCAAGCTATTATAGCATAGCATACTTTTGACTGTCTATCTATTAGCATAATTAGTGTTTAATAATAAAACAACAAAACCCCGATGGATTTCATTAATTTATGGTCATAGTATACTAGAAAGTTATACATGGCAATTAAAAAAAGTAGTTAAGATAGATTTTTTCATATTTTTTTCTGAACCTCCATCCGTTCCACTATAAGACATTTCCAGGTTATCCATTAATTACCGGACACCCTGTATACCTATATGAAATATACAGGTCCCCTTTTGTGACTATGAGCGTGTTTTAGAATTGTGGAGTCTATAACTAGTTATTTCTTAAATCCTCTATGTCCTTGCCTACAGCTTTTCTGCTCTTCAGACATAATGTAATTGCATTCTAAGTGTTTGTTAATTTTATGTGTAATTAATGATGTAATAAGTTTATAAATAGTTGGTAAACATGTACTGGGACGATATTGTGATGGGTTTACAGTGTCACTACTTGTGGGTAGCATATAAGTGATGCCTATTGTTACGAATTTGGGTAGTACTTGTTCACCTTTGATGATTTCTGTAATGTTCTTTGCCAAAATATCATGTAAAGTATGGAATTTTTATACCAAAAATTATGTAGCTTGTCTGTTGCTGCTGCCTTCCAGATTTTTATTTTTCTTGTTGTTATCTCTACATCATCTACCGTAACATCAAAGAATTCCATATTTGCCGCATTCATCATTCTACATTCTTCATCTTTTATCCATCCTACTGAGTCATTATGATCATACCGTTTCCTCCAGAGATTGGTCCAGTAGTTTTTTAGGTCTTCTGAGTTAGGCACTTCTTGTGTACGTTGTATGTTATCTTTTCTAAACATTCTATAAAAACTTTTTTCATTTGTAATAAACAATTTCTTGTCTTCCTTTCTTTGCAATGCTTTCATATATCTGGCTAACCGTAGTGATTTTACTGTAAGTTTTGTTTTAATGTGTCTACATATTCCTCTAGTCTAATGTTATTACGTTCGTGAATTGTGTGTACTTTTGTTCTTCTGAAAATTCTGCTGCAATTACTTTACTACTTCTATTATTATTAATGTACTGGGTTAACCTGCCTATATCAATCTGCTCTTAAAACTTTTAATGTCATGTTCTATCCGTAATTGCCATGCAGGCTTTAGATAGATTAAAGATTTAGATAGATGAAGTTTTTTGCAGTACATACCTAGTCCTATCTGTCTCTAATTTAGTAATATAAAAATAAGTGCGCATGATAAAAGTATTGATTTCGTCATTCCATTGCATACGCACTCTGGGTTTGCCAGCTTTGGTGGTCGCAGGACAGGTGGCTGATGCCTCCTGCGAAACATCCTCAGCTCTGGGGTTAAGACTCTATTATTGTTACTAGTAAGTGGATATGTATTATTCTGTTCGTTATAATTACTAGTGATTGAAGGTGATGTTGGGACTGATGGTGTATAAGAAATGATACTTGGGCTATATGGTTCAATTGGGGAACTTGTCCTGTCTGTCAGTCTGTCAATATTGTCTGCGGGTTCGGCTGTAGCAACTTTATCGGTGGGAGCCCGCCTGTTCAGTCCGTCACCGCTGACGGTTCGCATGCTGAAACACCCAGCGTCAGCTCCAGGGTGCCCCGGCGATCGCCCCCAGGCAGCGGTCCTCTCAGTTTCTTTTTAAAACGGGTCTCCATATTGAATGGGTTACCATTGCCGTGTTAGCCACGTCAGTAAAAATGTTCGTGTGTCCGCCCCCCACGTGTGTCAGGTGTTCGACTCGGACGTATGGTTGGGATTTAGGGGGCTTATTATTATTATATTCAACCCACTCTGTTATAGTACTTTTTAGACTAATCAGATGGATTAGAAAGTCGACTCTTACAGAGTTTCCACTCACTCGAGTATAATAAGACTAAGAAAAAGAAGAAGATTAAAATATATTCCTTTTTCTTTTAAAAAAGATAATTGCTGCACAAGGAATAATTTGTGTTTACAAACATTCAAACAACAGACACAAAGGACATCCAGGCTCGGAACCGGAAGTGGATCACACAAATTTTTGTTCCGTGTGGAAATCGAACCCATAACACTTAGTGCAGAGGCAGTGGCGAGGTGGCCACTTAAACCAGTACGTCATCCATGCAGCCATGGATTTAAATTAATACACTGGCCACCCAGTTATGATTGCTGCATGCGGGGCCGCTTTATACATATATTCTACAGGACATTGCCACGCGGTCTACGTGCGGGTCTCTAAGCAAACACGCCCGGATCTACAGGAAAACAAGATATTTTAATATTTATAAAATTTGACAGACTTAAAAGCTTTGTAATTTAATAAATTTTAAATGATCTATTTAATTTAATATTACATTTACAACAATCTTTATAATATGCTAAATGTGGCCACGGTTTCACCTGAGTTTATCGTTACTGCGCCGCCTCCGGGTCGTAGCTATATAGCTCGTGATGTTATATATAGCCTATAGCCTTCCTCGATAAATAGGCTATCCAACACTTAAAGAATTTTTCAATTCGAACCTGTAGTTACCAAATGTAAGACCTAAATTTTAACAATGTTGTTGTGAAGAGAGAATAAAGAATTATTATTATATTATTATTATTATTATAGTTCCTGAGATTAGCGCGTTCAACCAAACAAACAAACAAACTCCTCAGCTTTATAATATTAGTATAGATTTGCATTATTAATTTTAAAACGAATTAATCAAATATATGTCGGAGCGTCAAGAAAATAATCATTTGAGTGTAATTTATTTCTGTAATTGGAGTTAAATAAAGCGCCATCTATTGGTTTGTTTCGGCACTTCAAGCGTAAGCTTGAGTGAGGTCGCCATAGAGCCAATGTGTCAGTTAGAGTTAGAGTGACAGTTATAACTGTCAGTGTCATATTGACGTTATATAAGCACCGGAGACTCGTGCGCGGGCACACTTGGGTGACGAACTCGCTGCGTTACGGATCAAATCAGAGATAATCACACTCAACCTTTATTGTTTACTAGCTTTTGCCCGCGGCGTCACCCGCGTAAAAATAGGTTAAGTTAAGTTATGTTATGTTCGAGCACGCCGCGATCGTTTGACCTGGGGGTGGTGGGCTTTGTGGGCCTGCCCGCCATTCGTTCAGCACCAGGTAGCGTAGGTAGGTAGCGTGCGTGTTCCCACGCGCGCCTGTGTCGAATCCGTTTCCCTTCTAGGGAGGAGACAGTAGGGATTAAGTGAGAAGTGACCATAGGGTAGTTCTTGTCGTGTAGTAGCCTGCCGTTTCATACAGCGGGCTGAAACCTCGGCGGAGTCGCGACCGCATGTGCAAGTGATTCGCGCGGCCCCGTCAATAGTGGTTTTGTCGAGGAACACCGTGGTAAGTTTAGTCGGTATTCCGGGAGGTACATTACTATCATTCTTATTCCATCTTTCTCTTTTACGCCGGTGAGTCCGACAAAACACCTCCACCCGCCCCCTTAGAAGGATATGAGTCAATTCGGCAATGAAGTGGCTGGAGAGGTGGCATGGCGCCCTCACCTTCCTTCCGGCTGACACAGGTAATGACTGGCCACGGTTATTTTGGCCAGTTCCTGTGTCGCATAGGCTGGAAGGAGATGCCCGGATAATCACTGCGGTGACTACGGCGATGTTGTTGTGGACACGGCGCTGCATACGTTAGCAGATTACCCCGCCTGGGCATCGAAGCGCTGCGAGTTGATCGCGGTAGTTGGAATAGTTGGTCTCTCGTTCCCGGCCATCGTTCAGTCTATAGTTCAGCGCGAGCGGCCGTGAAACGCTGTCGCCTCCTTCTGTAACTGCCTCACAGTAAGTAATTTCCATTAGGGAGGTGGCGGAGCGGGATAGGCAAGCGCCTGAACCCTCTCCTGAACCGCATAATCGGGCGTCGAAGGACAATAGACCAACTCCAGCCATCATAAGGTTGTAGCTAGTGATGGAAGGCTTCGTGGGCGTACTCACCACCCTATCAGTTGTAGGTCCGAGAGGCGGCGTGCGTGTTCCCACGCGCGCCTCTCAGTTGTGTAGTATTAAACCGTAGAAATGAATTTTATCTCCTAATAAGGATAGGTTAGGTATATAGGTAGGTCCCGGGGATGAGAGGAGGTCGGGTCCGATGGACCCGGCCGGCACCCACACGGGGGGGCCTGCTATGGATGAATCTTTTCAGACTCCCAACTGGCCCCCGCCATTGGGTGAGAGAGGGAACACCCCAGGTTTTTTAGTGGGTATACCAGCACTCGGCTGGTGAGTCCCACACGCCCCGCCGGTGCCGTCCCCTAGCCGGCGAGTAGTGCATCAAGCATTTTTTCCTGGGTATCAAAAAAAAAAAAAGGTATATAGGTAGGTATAGTGTAATGGCCTGCCGTTTCATATGGCGAGCCGAAGTCACGATGACATGTGAAAGTGATTCGCCCGGCCCCGCCGTCTCTGGTTATGTTGAGGAATAACGTGGTGGGTTTAGTCGGTATGACCGGGATGTCGCCATCTTTCGCCGGGTGAGCCCGACATAACCTCTCCGTCGTCCCGCGGAGAGGTTATGTTATGTTATGTGTCAATGCATTCCATCTGCCCGATAACACTATAACCCCCAAGTAAAATTCATTATACTCAAATGCAAATATCGCTTTGCTCAAAGGTTATTAAATTTAGACGAAACTGAATCTGCATATAAAGTAGTGATGTTGTGCTGCGGAGGAACCATATGTCGACTTTTACACTTATTCAACGCATTTTTATATTTTGTATTCTAGTAAGTACATACTTGTTTTTTATAAATTTCGTAACCTATGTTACTCGGTGATAATACAGCTTACGAATGGAGAAAGAATTTTAAAATCTATTATGTACTTTTTAGTTAAATCCTTACAAACAAAAATCAAATCTTTCCTCTTTATAATATTAGTATAGAAGCATCTATACTGCATTGCATCTATTTCTGCATAAACGATTCTTCTCACCTGCGACTGTTCTGGAGTTTTGCCACTCTAATAGTTGTCTGCCGCTGGGTTTGTTCTTCTAAAAGGAACTGCATTCGAAGGGGCGTATCGTAGCTGTTAAAGCTCTCTAGGGTTGAATTTGTTCATTTAAACGGCGTTGCGTTTGATGAGAGATCTCAGTTGCTTTTAAAGCTACTCGGCATTCAGCTTGTACATCTAAACGAATCTGCGTTTGAAAGAGCCTTTCATTAGCTCTCAAGGCTATCTGGCGATCGGCTTGTTCCTCCAACCACAACTACAACTGTGTTTAAAGGAGTCTAGCGGGTGGTTTGATCCTCCAGTTTTTCCTGGCTTTGAGAAAGTGTCTCATCAGCTCTTAAAGCAGCTTATCGCTGCCTCCTTAATTCAGCATGAACGGATGATTTTTGGGATCGATTTCTGCTGCCCGTGCCCGCGATGAGCACCTAGATAAGTTAGAATTACGTTTGCGAAGCATGCCGGAAAAAGTAAATAAACTCTTAACGAAAAGAATACAATAAAAACGAAAAACAGTAATACAGGTTAGGTAGTAACCTTAAAATTAAAACTGAGAAACTATTGCCTAAACATAAAAATAAATTGAAAATAAAAATTAATTGTGTAAAATAGAATTGGAAGTAAGATAATGAACCTTAAAATAATAAATGATTAACTATTGCTCAAAGAAAAAAGAAACAACAACAATATAAACTGCAAACGTAAAACAATTACTGAATTAATTAATTCATTAATTGTTAAGAATCAGAAGTAAAATAGCCTAAAAAAATAACATACGTACTTTCATTGTTAAATAATCATTCAATTTTGCAGGATTCAAAATGTCTACTATATACATAGGCTCAAAGTTTGCGTACCTCACGATGACTGTTGGTATAGGCATAAAGTTTGCATACCGCACAGCTTCAAAACCAGATCATCCTGCCGATGAACACGTGTCGGCTGTCGGTGCCATTGACATATTAATCTTGGTCTGCTCAATTCACGTGTAACCGTTCGGCCGTCCTCTATCTTCTTTTCGAACGAATGGATTACAAAAAACTCGCTTAAATAAAAAATTTATTAAATGATGATTATTTACAGACCTTAAGATTGAAGAAGCCGCACTCGATACTTCAGTACTTATAGCATCTGGTGTCACTATTACCTGTGAACGGTCCTCCAACACTATCAACTGTGGGACAATAGTTTCAAACGACTGACGAATGTAGCCAAAAAAAAACTCCACATATTCAAGTTTTTAGATCGCTTTGCAGATCGCGGAACGCTTGCGATCTTGAGACGTAAAACGCGATCTTCTACCACAATTGTGCCTATTACATGACAGCTTCACATAGATAAAACTAACCTTAAAAGAGAATTATGTATTACACATTTTTTTTTAAAACGTCATACTGGTACCTAGTTCTATTACTTGTGAGCAAAGGAATCTTTATCCCACCACTGATGTTAGGAATCAGAAGTCAAACACCAAAAAAAAGAAATTACCTTAACAAATAAAGTTAGACATAATAATTTATATCACCCAACAACTATCACACAGCACGTCCGTTCTGTCCGCCGCTCGATGTCAAAGTGACTCGATGCGTGCTGAATACGCTTTTATAACCCGCTCGATCAGATGATTCGTGACGTCACTTGTTACGACGCTTTTCACAACCAACAATATTATAAGAATAGCCGTAACACATAAATAAACGCTTACAAATCAATATTTATAAACAAATTAATCGAAAGAATGTATTGCTATTTTCCATCAATACGGTCCCGCAAATTCTTTTCCCCAAATTTCACTATATTTAACTCCATCTATCGGATTTTGGAGTAATAAATTTTAGTCAGTACATTCAACATCACATATCGATATTGCGTTTCTGCGTAATCTATCGAGTAATGATAATACTTTAGTATTAAAATAACTCGATAGATGGCGTTAAAGGTACTTTAGTATCTTATACCGAACTTCCTAATCCTAATTCTAATCCTAACTAATATTATAAAAGCGAAAGTGAGTTTGTTTGTTACGCTTTTACGCCTACTACTAAACCAATCATCATAAAATTTCGCACACACTTTATCAGGGTTACAGCAAAAGGACATAGGGTACCTTTCATCCAGAAATAACTACTGTTCCCGAGGGATACAAAGTAATTTTTACACGGTCGTCCGCTATAACAACTCGGCCTACTAATATGAATGTATTATAACGTGATGCCAGGAGTATAAAAAAAAGGTCTACTGTATCCCGGTTGAAATCTGATATCCCAAATAAAAATCTGTTCCCGAGATAGGTTAAGTTAGGCACAGCTATCTCAAAATAATGATATTCAGCTAATTAAGCTATGTCTATTCACTTTGTTAAGGTAATTGACAAAGTTGTCAAAAGAAGTTTGGTATTATACAGTGTTGAAATCAAATCCTAATCATAATCCCAACTAGTACTAAATATATACAAAAATGGTTTAGGCATCGTATAATTAGTTAGCATCGCTGTTAACTGGTAACGTGCCCAGAAGACTGTTAGCATTGGTATGTTGAATGGCAATGCTGTTTCTTTGGGCCAAGAAAAGACCAGCCTTTTGATCACGCGAAACGTCGATCAGGCGTTTTGCGATCTCTCTGTACAAAATACGAGCGCTCGGACCCCATGAACCTTAGGTTTCCACCCCAAACGACTCAAAAATGTAATTTCCGACTAAATTACTTTTGTTTGATTAGGGTTTCCGCGGTTGCAGCTGCAACGCCGACACATCCCGTGGTGCCTGGAAGATGTGATGGTGCAAGGCTGTCAACGCGCGTTGCGTCCCACACCAAAAGCCTGCCCATCTTCTAAGACAAAGATGACATTCCGTCCGGTCTCTTCCCATCGTCGCGTACCAAGCCATTGAGTTCAAGTACAGCTGGAACGTCAGCAGTGACAAGAGCACGACTTATTGTCATTAAGATGAGCGTGGCGAGAAATTCGACTAGCGCTTCTGCTACAAGAGAGTCCATGGTGTCCGAGGCTATCGACAGCTTCTCCACGGTGACAACGATGCGGAGAAACACACGAAACACCTAAACAGAGGCAAGTGGCGAGGCGGAAAGTGGTATCGTCCAACATGGTACCTACATTGGACGATGGAAGCGCCTTAAGCCTTAGACTAGATTTCCATTCTTCCATTCACAGCCAGCAATCGAGCATGCTCAGCAACATTGGAAGATGTAGAAAAAGCTTTTCTCTAATAATTAATGTAATTCGTAATTATGAATCGGTCACTAATTCGATATTATTTACAAAGGGCTACAATGCGCAATATCCGTGAGCCTAGCTTCAAGCGCCTATATACTTTTATTTTGTACACTATGAAATTATGAAATATTTCAAATTGGTTTGTTGTTGTTGTGGTCGGCTTTTGTCGTCAATACAAAGGCCATTATGAGAGCAATATAAAATAAAAAAGATATAAAATACACTTCTTATCAGAAAAATCGAAACATCTTGCAAGTTTATGTTTTGTAAGGATTATCAGAAAAATGTGTATATTTAGGAAAATATGTCAAATGTCGTTTAATAGTGAATAATATGAGGTTTTCAAATCCTAATGTTATGTTCTAAATTCAAATTAAAGGACACCGGCAGAAATAGGCTTAACATAACTTCATGTTACTTCAATGCCATATTATTCATAATTCTTTAGATATTTTTTGATGCTATGTCCTCTAATATTTTGTAGATTTACAATGGGATAGTATTTTATTAAATTAATAAAACTTCAACTTACTTTTATTTACTGGTTTCGGTTGACTTTGGATAATATACAGTGTTGCTATGTATGAAATAACAATTAAGCAAATCGATATTTCTTTCACCTTTTTTTCAAGTCTCAGTGTTTCAGGATATTGTTAGTATTACATACACAGATCAATTAATGTATAAAAATATAGATTTACTTAGTTGTAACTTACACTTTATTTTAACCCAATATAATTATTTTTCCTTAGATTGGAATCGATACTAACTGAGACTTATTTTATTTAATGGCTACTCAAAAACGATTTTAACAGTGTCAATTATTGTCAAATTCGACATTCGCTTTCTTGCGCGCCGCTTGCTGCTCTCGCATTGTGAATAGGTACTTCTCGTACTGTATGTTTTTATTGTGTTCTGTGCTTTCTTGACGATTTTGGCGATATTTTATGGACTCTGGCGTATATTGCTTTCACGAACGATCTACGCATTCTCACAACGGATATTGGTTTCTTGTTTGTTCGACTGACAACGGCTTGTTTTAACAGATTTCGATCACAATGCCGTATGCATTGTGATCGAAATCCGTTAAAACAAAATCATATAATGACATATCAGTGCAAAAACATATTTTTCCTATATTTTAGTTGACAGCTTTCTTGTTGGTAGGGAAGCGATCGAGCAATATTATTGTAATTGTGTGGTAGGTAAAGGAACTTTAGGTTGTTGTCATATAATGGTCATAATATGGTGCCTTAGCTGCGCAATGTTCCAACAAAACTTAATACCGCCTGCACAGTTTTAGATGATATTTTAATTATCTATGACGATGATAATGATTAGTGATTAATAAAGTGTAGAAAGCAACGAGTAATTTATTTATGCTCCCACTATCATATGAGCCGATAATGATGATCATGACAATCTATACAAGTTTAGTTTTGTTAGTATAATATATGTTTATGTTCCAGTACATAACACACATCAAATAACTCTTAATTACTTGGTGATCTTAAGTTTAAATACATGTGTATGTGTATGTGTATTTCATTTTTCTTTGACAGTAAATATCTCGTTACTCCCATTGAGCAGCTAGATGAATATTTTCATTTTGAAATGTTAATATTATATCTATATAATAAAGCAAAAATCATCTTAGTAACATCAGGCCCAGAGATATATGAAAACTTGCCGGTCTCCTTTTCATAGGTTTCGTATTTTGTTTAACAAGTCATTTTTACCCTGTATGGAGTATGAAGGAAATTGATAAAACAACACACGTAAATGAAAAAAGAAGCTAAGAAACGTTTATTTAATAACTTGTATGCCCTCCCCGAGCTCTTATTACTGCTTCCATACGGTTCTTCATCGATCGGATGACAGTCACGATCAAATGTTGTGGCATTCCATTTCATTCCTCTTGGATTGCATTTTGCAGCTGGCTAAGTGTTTCTGGGGCAGGATCTCTTGCACGAATTCGTCTCTTTAATTCATCCCATAGATGTTCAATCGGATTTATGTCCGGGCTTCTTGCTAGCCATTCCTTAATGGATATACCGACTTCGGTAACATAATCTCGTACGACGCTCGCGGTGTGAGCCGTAGCATTGTCGTGCATAAATATGAAACCGTTGCCAATAAAATATGCATAGGGCATCACGTAAGGCTCAAGACACTGTTCGATGTACCGATGACTGTTTAGTGCAGGCAGACGTAGCCCAGACTCAAAGACAAGCTCTGTCTTACCGTCGGCGCTAATTCCTCCCCAAACCGTCTACGAACCGCCACCATAGCTGACCTTCAATGCAGCATTGTGCAAAGCGTTCTCCATCTCTTCTATAGACCTTGTTCCTTCCATCTTTACCATACATATAATTTTACACTCATCAGAAAAGAGGACTTAGTTCCATTGGAGGTATGACCAATTTAAGTGCTCACGTGCAAAGTTAAGACGCGCTCTTCGATTATCGATATCGATATTCGGCCCATTTGCTGGCTTGTGCGGTACCAGTCCACGTTCCTTCAACCTTCTTCTAATTGTAGAGTCACTTACAGCTACCCTACGTACAACATGAAGCTGCTGCTGCAGTTGAAAAGCATTAAGGCCTCGATTTCGTAAAAAAGTTGTTACAATAAATCGATCATCTCGCTCAGAAGTGACCCGATTCCTGTCAGATCCTGAACGGCGCGTGAACAAACCAGTCTCCCGATAGCGTTTGTAGATTCTATGAACAGATGACAGGCTTAGATGCAATCTTTCAGCCACAATACGCTGAGTAAGTCCAGAATCCAGCAATGCCACCACTTGGGCAGCTTGTGCTGGCGAAGTATCCATATGTTTTAGAAAAAACTTTTCAGACGTCCCAAACTCACAGTATACAGAACACAGAACATAAAGTTTTAAGATAAGCGCAAATTTTTAGTTTTCAAAGGTGAAATGTACTCCAACTCTAAACACACATTTGTCTCAAAACAGTGAATCATTTCATTTAGGGCCTGCCCGCACGGCGATATTTGACCGCGAGGTTTTTATTCTCGCGTATTATATTCCGCAATCGGAATTACACCTAGTACGCACTGCGAATAAAATTTTGTACGATTTTTGTCAGCCGAGAACTGTATTACATACAGTTCTCGGCTGTAGGCGTACGTCTAAAATGGACAACCGAACTAAAATTTCAATTTATCTAATACTAAGGCGGCGTAACAGACGTATCAAAAGATATCATAAACATTGGATTCACCCACTTACGGCATTGAGACCCATAAAAGGATTTTTCTGTATAAGATATCAAGAGTTGCGAAAATACAGCAAAAAGTTTTCCGGCTATTACAGAATGACAAAAAAATCATTCGATAATTTACTACAACTAGTTGGTCCAGCGATTACCTATCAAGATACGAATTGGAGAAAAGCAATTTCAGCTGAAGAAAGACTTTCAATAACTCTGAGGTAAGATGAGTTACGTACCTACTTACAGTACAGTACAGTCAGGAATAAAATGATCTGAGTGACGTTCTAGTGAACTTTTAATAATTGACAGAGGTAAATAAAACACGGATTAGTGATACATCATCATTTATTTAACAGAAATTAACTTTTATTTGAGTAAAACGTAATCTTTCATATCGAAAGCACTCCCTTCCACTGTATATGAGGAGTGACTAATAAATAAGGTATTTGGATATTTTGAATTGAGAGAGAGCGCATGTTGGGTTTGAGATGAATCAGGCTGAGATTGAGGAATGATAACTGGATTACGAGATGGCATGTATCGTGTTTGAGGTTGAGGAGATGAATCAGGCTGAGATTGAGGAATAACGGTTGTATTACGAGATAGAATTTGGGGAGAAGGAGTTTTACGTATAGTATTCGGACAAGGTGACGGCGTATTTGGGTTGTAAGATGAAGATGATGGATGATACTGAGAAAGAGTGGAACTGGCTCTAGGTGGCATAAAAGTTTCTAGCGAATATTTATTTGCTCTGTTAGGTGCATTGAGAATTTCAATTTTAGCGTAATGTTTCTGGTCTCATGAAACTTTTTTGAGCATTTTTGAGCATAATTTCACAAAATGAAACATCCTCATCATATTTTTTGTCCTGCAATAGTTTCAATGATTCATCATCGCTATTATTCTGAATTCTACCCTTTTTACGCATGCCCGCTTTGAGTCTTCTATTTCGTATAGCTTCCGTGTCGGTGTCTTCGTCGGTTTGATTATTAAGGTCTTCGGCAATGCTGCTGGTACTTTCTGTACCTCTAATATTATTTGTTGTATCTCTTAATGATTTTTGAATGGCTAAAAATGAAAGCGCTCTCGTATGTATGTATGGTCTCTTTTTTCTCTTTGTGGCTTGATCAGAAACTATCTTTTTATCCGCTGCTACCTCTTTGAAGTAGGTATCTTTAAGACATTTCTATTTTTTTTGTACATCAGCTCCTGAGAAAAAAAACAATATTTTTTAAAGCCATTTAATTATTTGTTAGGCATTAATTTGATTATTTGTATTTTATATTTTAGATAACAAATAAATAAATAAATTCATAATTTTTATGATTATTCCAGGTATTTGGCTTCAGGAAATAGTTATTATTCGCTGTATTAAGAATATCTAATTGGTATATCTACTATTGGCGAAATTATAGAAGACACGTGTGAAAAACTATGGTCATGTCTACAACCTTCATACATGCCAGAACCAGATGAAAGAACCTGGTCCCATACTGCCGAAATTTTCTATAAAAGAACGCATTTTCCACACTGCTTAGGAGCGGTGGATGGAAAGCATATAAGATGCGAAAAGCCTATCTTATCTTATCTTATCTTGATCCGGGGGCCAGTCATTGTAGACCGGCGACACTTCGACCCAGTGGGATCTTTTGTGTCGGCCCCGAGGTTTATCCTTGAGCTATCTCCCTATGAATGTACTGCATCAGTCGCAGCGTACACCTCAGAGGGAGAAGCCTGAAGTCTTCAGGGTTCGGATATGCCAATCCCATCAGACCCATCCTTAGTCCGGCCAACGCGTCACATTCACACAGTAGGTGTGATATGGACTCGTCCTGTTCACCACAGGCTCTGCAGATCGAATTGTTTGACAATCTCAATCTGCACAGGAAGTCATTGGTGCCAAAATGACCAGTAAACGCTCCTGTGAGTAGGCGTATTTGGCCCTTGTTGTACCCGCAGAACTTCCGGGTAAAGCCCGTGGCTCTGTTTGCAATGAATTTCTTGGAGTGTTCCAGACCCCTAAGGGCCATCCACTCCAGCCTATGTTTATCATTGCCATGTGCATTGAAAGCTGCCTTGACGGTACTCTCAGAGAGACCTACGAATGGCTCGGGGCCCACAAATTGTTGCTCCGAGCCCTTTTTGGCTAATACATCAGCCTCCTCATTACCCTGCACCCCTGCATGCCCCGGAACCCACACCAGCCTGACTGTGTTTTTCCTGCCAAGTTTGTTAAGGGCTTTAACACAGTTCAGGACTAGTGCTGAGTCCACCCTACAGGAGTTCAGAGCCTTAAGAGCAGCTTGACTGTCACTGAGTATATAAACAATCTTGTCAGTGACATTGTTGTTAATATTCTCCTGCGCACAGGCAATTATAGCATAGGTTTCCGCCTGGAAGACCGTTGCATATTTGCCCATGCTTTGGTTCACCTTGCAGTCGTTGGCATAAATACCAGCGCCTGATCCTGTTTCCATTTTGGAACCATCGGTGTACCAGATGAGACAACCCTTGTCAGGGGATCGTAGACCTCGTCTCCATTCGTCCCTTGTGGGGACCTTTATTTTAAAATTCTTTTTGAATATGTGCATTGGTTGCATTTTGTCACATCCCATGCTCATAATCTCTTTAAGATCCTTCGAGATCTCCAGTTTTGTGTGTCGAGTTACTGGCATGTTGACGCTCCACAGCCCATGTATAGATAGTCTATGTAGCGCCTTCATCGTCTCTAACTCCACAACAATGTGTAGCGGCGTTAGGTCCAGCAGGATCTCTAACGCAGCCGTTGGCGTAGTAGGGAACGCCCCTGTTATAGCCATGCAGGCTAATCGCTGCACCTTCGACAGCGCTTTCCTGCATGTTGCTAGTTTGGTTCTTGGCCACCAGACAACGCTTCCATATGTGATTATGGGTCTTATCATCATCGTGTATAGCCACTTGATGACCTTGGGCTTCAGGCCCCAGGTCTTCCCATAAGTAGAACGAATCATACCGAAGACCCGCTGGGCCTTCATTATGATTTTGTCTACATGAGGTTTCCACGTTAGCTTGTTATCTAAGGTCATGCCTAGATACTTCACCTCCGTGGACCATTGTAGCTGTGTACCATACATGGACAGAGTTCCCAAGCCAGTCGGATCTCTCATCCTAGTAAACGGCACGACAGTAGTTTTCCCTGGGTTGATCGATAAATGGTTACTACTGCACCATTTTTCTACCATACTCAGGGCCCTCTGCATGAGACTGGATACTGTGCTCGGAAATTTTCCATTGACAAGTATCACCAAGTCATCCGCATATCCGACCGTTAAGTACGGACCTTTGTTGAGTTGTTCTAAGAGTGAATTAACCACCAAGCACCATAAGAGCGGTGAGAGTACTCCACCCTGAGGGCAGCCTTTGGTGGTCATTGCAGTCATTTCATCCCCTAACAACTCAGACCTAATAATTCTTCCTCTGAGCATACAATCGATCCACTTGCAAATGGTTGGCTCTATGCCGTGATTTGCTGATGCCACACTAATGGCATCAAAGGTGGTCCGATCGAAAGCTCCCTCAATATCCAGGAATGCAGCAATGCATACTTCCCGGTTATCTAATGCATGTTCTGCCTTATTTACCACAAAATGCAGTGCCGTCTCAGTGGATTTTCCCGACTGGTAGGCACATTGTAGCCCGTGGAGGGGAAATTTTCTCAATGCTCCCTCCCTGATATGTCTATCTACTAACTTCTCCAGGGCTTTCAAGAAGAACGACTCAAGGCTAATAGGTCGGTATGCCTTGGCTTCTTCGTAGTCTTCTTTGCCCGGCTTCGGTATGTAGATGACTTTAACTCGCCTCCATATCTTTGGAATGTATCCAAAAGCTATGCAGGCTCTGTATAGTCTGCACAAATGCGGAACCAAGAGTGCAGCTCCCTGTTGTAGGATAATGGGATAAACCATGTCTGGACCAGGTGACTTGAACGGTTGAAAACCATTTAGAGCCCAGCCGACCTTCCCTTCATCCACTACCTTCCTTGCAGTGTCCCAATCTGCTTTGGTTGTACGGTAGCCTAGTTCAACCAGGCTAATCGGGTCCTCCTGCTCCTTTTCTATTATCTTACAGTCCGGAAAGTGTGTGTTTAGCATCATTGCTAGTGTCTCCTTACCGGACCCTGTTCGCTGCCCATTGCCATCTCTGATGGTTGTCAATGGGTGTGCTCTGACAGTCGAGATAGCTTTGGAGAGTCTCATTCCTTCAGGAATAGTACTGATGTTTTCACAGTGGGCTCTCCAAGCCTTCCGTTTGGCTTTCCGCACAGCTTTGTTGTAGTTGGTCAAACAGCGAGCGTAACCGCTATAGTCCCTGCTGGTCCTAGCACTGTTAAACGCTCTTCTGGCTTCAAGCCTCAGCTTGACCAACTCTGGCGTCCACCACGGTACCCTCTTGGGCCTAACTTCCCTTTCAGGGCAGTTACTTGTCCAGGCCGTATTTACAGTCTGGACCAATTTGTCTGCTGTAAACTCTATGTCTAATATAGAATTAAGCTTACCCTTAGAATCCTCCAAATCTATACTGAGGTCACTCCTGAAGGAGTTCCAGTCCGTATTTCTGGGATTCCTTCTACGTGCTATAGGAGTTGGAACCAGCGTCCTATACTTAAAGCATATGTAATTATGATCTGACAAGGTAATCTCATCAGACACATGCCACTCGACAATCTTAGTGCTAGCCCTGTTGGTGGCTAACGTGATGTCAATTACCTCTGCTCGCCTACAGTTGACGAACGTTGGCCTGTTTCCCTTGTTTAGAATTTGTAAAGAGGTACTTACCACATACTCCAGTAGCTTTTCCCCTCTTACATTCACATCCGTGCTCCCCCAGACTGTGTGGTGTGCGTTGGCATCGCACCCCAGGATCATGTCCAGGTTCTCCCGGCTGCCATATTCAACAAGGTCCTTTATCTGTCCAGATACAGTTTCCTTGTCCGTATACGGCCGTTTCCAATATTCAAACTAAGTTTACGGATAGATCACTATCCTCTGTTACCAGTAAGATATTATCTATCCATAGTCTGCGTTTCACAATCAAGGATAAGTACTATCTATCCCTAGCGAACAAGAGATAGCTTTGTCCTCTCATCTATCCGACCCTTTTCAAACGTTTCGTTCTTTGCTACTACGTAATTCTTATTACACTCAATATATTTCATTTTAATTAAGTTATTTTTAATATGTGTATTTCGAAATATTTATTAGTGTAAATATTACTTTAGAACAAAGAATTAAAACATTATAACAGTTTTCACGAACTATTACTTGCTTTCAATCAAAATCTATCACGAAATAAAACGTTTTGTAGCTGAACTGACATTTGGTTCAGGTAATAGGACGCTTAGACGCTCCCAGAACACTTATACTCAGAGAGTAGACGCTACAATTTGTTTGTTTGTATTTTGAATTTATACCATGATTCCTGTAAAAATAAAATGAATCAGTCTTATTTATCATAAAACAAAAGCCATTCAATTGAGTCTATGTTAAAATTAAACTTATCTTTTATATGTCACACTTATATCTGGATGTATCAAAGTATTTAATTGATTCACAGTACTTTTATTGAGTCTAAATCTGTATGCAAACTCGTAGTCATTTAATTTTGTCATATAATTCACACGTGGCTTATATTCCTTGTTTAACGGTATATCAGAAGTATCACGGTCACTGCCTTCATCACAATCTTTTATCATTTGAAATAATTCCATATCACTGTCATCGCTACTATAATATTCCATTATTACTAATACAAAGAGTATTTAATATTATTAAAATTAATTTTCAAACGGCTATCCGCATTCGTAATCGCTCCAAGTTGACGGATAAACAAATGATGTTACTAGAGTTAGCTCCGCCTACCGGAGAGTAACATGAAACTCTTATTGAAATGCAAGTAAGACTGATTTGTATGAGCGCTCCTATCTCTAGTAACCTATCCGTCCTCCGAATGATAGATAGACAACTTCGGTAGGAAATGCTATCCAACAGTAGGTTATTGAAAAGCAAGTAAAGGCAAAAGGATAGATTTGTTTACCTCTAGTAGCTTGAACTAGAGATAGATAGGTTATTGGAAACGGCCGATAGTCGAAGTATGCAGAGGCCAGGATTACAATATCCCGCCCTCCGCTCCCTCGCACATCTATCTTAACTGTCGTAAGATCCCTAGAACAAAAATTGTATAAGGGCATTGCATTTATGCCATTTCTGACATACACACATGTCCTTATATCATTAGTGGAACAGTTATGATAAATTACACCTCCTGTCCCACCCAAACCTCTGATCTTTCCCTCTTTAACATAAGGTTCCTGGATCAGGGCAATATCATATTCCTTCATCCGCAGGTGGCGGGCCAGAACGGCCATCGCCCCGATGCAGTGATGAAGGTTTATTTGTACGCACCTTAGTCCCGCCATTCGGTCTGCCTATGGTGGCGTCTACGGTGGCAGGCACTGCTGGCCGCCCCCCTCACTCCCTTCCTCCATCAGCGCCCCCGCAGCCTCCGGCGACGACAGATCTAGACAATCTATATGTCCGATTATGTCGTCGGTCTTCGGAGACACGCATGGCGACGACGTGTAGAGAGCCGTACCTGGTTCAATCACCACTGGGTTCACGGGCTCCTCCCCGTCCCCCACCTGTGGTGCCGTCACCGCATGGGCCTCCTCCTCCACGCTGGCATCCACTGTCACCTTCTGCACGTTCAGATCCTCAAGGATCTTGAACGTGCTTTTGTCCATGCCAGCATGGAGACAGAAGCCGCCTGCTTTTATGGCCGCAGCCGACACGCTGTCCACCAGGACAATGCGCCTGGTGTGCGTCTCCTCGACCTGCGTGCTCAGCACCTTCCACTCGCAGGTCCTCAGAGAGGGGTTGAGGCGCTGCAGCATGGTCAGCACCCTGGAGGCATCTAGGCACCAGGTATTCCTGGTCTTCCAGGCCATCTTTATTGGCCTTGGAAGCTCCTTGGCGCTGACCACTCTGAGCTTCACGTCCCCAACGGTTTTACCGCTGAGGCCGCGAAGCCACTCTGCGGCTCTCTCACCCTCACACGTCACGTGCAGAGCTCCACCAAGCAGTGCACCGACACTAATGGCCGGCAGAGGATCCGGTGTGGCCTCCAGCTGGTCCCAAATGGCAACCCTTATGGGTTCCACCAGCTCTGCATTAAGCAGAGCGTCAGGGAAGTTGTCGGCAACAACGGCCATTTTAACCCCCGTCAGCGCCTCCCTGTAGGAGTCACCTTGGGTCTTGGCACGTTTATTGCCATCTGCCTGAGCAACAGCATCGTCGCTCACTTCCCTGACCCTTTTTGACGAGACTGCATCGGGTGCCAGCGCCAACTGCCGCTGCAGCTCACGCCGCTTGCGGTTGGCACACCCACTGCGCCTCTTCCTGCCCCGGGTATGGTCTGTGGAGTGTGCAGCCAAGTTTGGCTCCCCCTTAGGGTGTGCCTCGCCCGTCTGCTCCTTCCTGGCCTCCCCGATCCCGATCCTGGAGGGCTGACACCCACTCCCAGAGGGTGTCCCGCTGGGATCCCCCTTCGGGTATTCCCTGCATGTCAGACCCCCTCTGTGGCTGCCACGCCCTCTAAATTGGTTGCCCTTTCCAGGGTTACCCCCTCTCCATTTCTTAACGCTGCCCGTGTGAGCACCACTCCCCTGGCTCATGCTCGGACGGCCACTGGGGCCATCACGAGCTTGCAGCTTGGGTATGTAGGTGCTCCCACGTGCAGCTCCTACACTATTGCTGACCTCTCCCCCTAAGGGTCCAGAGGTCCTTTGTTGCTCGCCCTTATCGGTCAAGCCCTTGGTTTTTTTTGTGACAGAGTCCATTTGGTCTATCTTACTTTTCACCTGCTGGCTCCCCACCCACCATGGAGCCCTCAACGTTGGGGATGCCTTGTTCAGGCACCAGGGCTACCAGCTAGGTATAGCACCCCTAAGTGAGCTGTCCCCGAGACGTACAGCACTAGTCGCTCCACCCCAAACCACTGAGGTGGGAGACGAGCACTGCCGGCTGGAGACCTCTTCACCCAAGGGCACTCGCCTGGCGGCCGCATGAGCGGACGCCGCAGCCGATTGATCGCAGCTGGCTAGACTACGACCTCCCGTGTGAGAGGAAATCCGGACCAAAGGGGTGTGTTGCAGATCAGCAGCACTACCATCGCCACATCACCACTCAACCCCCAGGACTCCTTCATCCCTCCGTACGGGTCCCCGCGCACGGCACAAACACGCGGGAGGTCATTACTATCCATCGTCTGTCGTTCGACGATGGACCCGCCGGAACATGACCTCTCCATCCCAGGCAGTGGTCGACTGGTGGTTTTAGTTGCGTCTATTTCATAGGGAACTAGACCAATAACAGGGGGCAACCACGTGAAGGATTCCCCACCAGACTTGTCTTAGGGATCAACACGACTGTTGCGCTCTCCCCTAAGACCATTGGCACCTTACTCGTCTTGAAGAGTCGAGCAAAGTGGGTTTGCATCTATACTAAACAAGCAGCCAATCCAGTGAAGCTAGAAAGCAGAGAAAGCAAGCTAGGCAGTGCAACTATTAAAGCATAAATACAAACCCCCCCCAAAGAAAAGCCTAACTGCGCGGGTTCCAAATTTTATAATTATGAACAATATCACTCCTTAGTTTTGATGGCGGTTGCTGATGCAAATTATTATTTCATCAGTGTTGATATAGGTGCTTATGGCAGCAGTAGAGACTCTACGGTTTTTAGAAATTCTACATTTGGGAAGAAGCTTGAAGTTGGTCAATTAATACTTCCATTACCATCTGCCAAACGAAGAAAATGGGAAAAAAATGCCTTATGTCTTTGTTGGAGATGAAGCGTTTGCTCTGTCAGAACATATAATGAGACCATACCCTAGAAGAAACCTATTTGTAACCCAGAGAGTTTTTAATTACCGACTCACACTAGCAAGAAGATTTGTAGAATGCACATTTGGCATACTTACTAATAAATGGAGAATTTTACATCGAGCTTTAGATGTAAAACTAACAACTTGTGACCAAATAATTAAAGCGTGTTGCATTTTATATAATTACGTTCGCAAGCATGATGGGATTCGGTTTAGAGACAAATAGTATGGTACCGAGTTACAAAGTTTACGCCCTAGTCCTGTGAGATCTAGAATATCCAGCATTGAATTGAATTGAACAGACAATACTTTGCAGAATATTTTATTTCGAAAGGGTCAATTGCATGGCAATATGAAAGAATATAAATAAACATCTACACAGAGACTAAGAAAATTTTATAATAATTAATTTCAAAATGTATATTAAGCGGTTGTTTCAATTGGTATAACAAAGTTGAAATTAACCAAAATGGCGGATGACGCCGGCACCGCCGTCGGCCGTACCCCCGCATACCGCAAGTCAATTGAGACTTGTTGTGCATTCAAGGACATACATAATGATTTAACTTACGTGCCGCGTATTAGAATAAAATAGAATATAGTTAAATAGATAAAAGATAGAGAAATATACTAGAATAATATCAATTATAATCGACATAATTTATATTATTCTAGTATATTTCTCTTTAACGAATTACTTACCTTTTTGTTTTCTTTCAGCGTCGCTGCACCGTTCCCAAGTAAAGTATAAGTTTTGATATATTTCCTCCCACAATCTCCCCTTCAATATTCTATCATGGTATTTTTCATCAAATTTGTCCCATAGAGGAGGTCTCCTGTGTATAAGCGAAATTAATTGCTCCACATCAATGTCGTCATTTTCTAGTAACGTCTGCATAGCCGCCGATCGGGCGGGAGAAGAAGCGCGAGCGCCACCGTCGCACGACTGAGCAAAACGCGCGAATTTTATTCCGCAGTGCGGACATAGCTATACTTAATAATACTGCTCAAAATATTCGCGCGGAAATAAATCGCACTGCATCGCGTTCAATTTGCATCAAATCACAGATTGAATGCGTGAATTTTAAACCGCTAGTGCGGCTACTCCTATATGATTGAAAGTGTTACAGAATTGCGAAAAAAAAAAGACGTGCTGTGAAATATCGCAGTGTGGACTAGGCCTTATAGGATAAACAAATGAAATTCTAATTTTGAATTTAGGATTTTCGCTTACCACTGTAATGGCTAAACTGCCAGCAATACAATCATGTGATTTTTTTCATGGAATGAAAACTCTTTTGTGTTAAATTAGGACAGAAACCATAAAAACGGAAGTGTTTCAATTTTTCTGATGAGAAGTGTATGATGCAAATCAAAGACCAAACCCTATAGAAATTCCTTATTTTTTTTTATGACATCTTCTGTCATCTTGATATTGAAAATGTTGTAGTAATCAAATGTAAAATTCACTAAAAATAATAATGGACCGCTTTACTCCCCAAGAACGTGAAATAATCATGTCAATATTTTTACGGAATAATTCATCAGTGATAAAAACACAACGTGAATTTCGTCGACGATTTCCCCACCATCCGGCACCGGTTGGTCGCCCTTTTCGACGCTTTGCCAGACGCCTCGAAGCAACTGGGTCTACATTGGATAGACGTCGAAGTCTAACGAAAATCGACGAAGTCTGGCAGACCAAGAACAGGCCGTTCAGCCGAAAATATTGAGGCTGTGCGCGAAAATGTGGAAGTGTCCAGAAACATCAAGGAGGCGACGTGCCACGCAATTGGGGATCTCCAGGCGGACTCTGCAGCGAATTTTGGTCAAAGAATTGAAGATGTTTCCGTATAAAACTCAGATGACTCATCAGCTGCTGCCTACTGATCACCGAGATCGTCTAGAGTACAGCCAGCGCGTCATAAATCTCAATCTTGAAGAGGATAATTTTTCTTCAAAATTGATTATATTATGAGTGACGAAGCGCATTTCCATCTCTCGGGGCATGTCAATGTCCATGTCAATAAGCAGGTTCGCTTTTGGGGCACTAAAAATCCGCGCATTATTCAACAAACACCTTTACATCCACTAAAAGTTACTGTAGGGTGTGGCGTCTGTGCAGAAAGAGTGATCGGACCCTATTTTTTTAAGACGCTGCAGGCAATGCGATAACTGTCACCGGTGAGCGCTACACAACCATGTTACGTGAGTTCTTGATACCCAATTTGAATGAAATGGGGCTGGCGCACACCTGGTTCCAACAAGACGGCGCCACGGCACACACAGCGCGCGATACTATGGACTTAATTAGGCATGCTTTTCCAGGCCGTGTTATCTCTCGTTTTGGCAATTTGCCTTGGCCTGCTAGATCACCCGATCTCACCTGTCCAGACTTTTTTCTTTGGGGTTATTTGAAATCTCGGGTGTATGTAAACAAACCACAGACTCTCGCAGCTTTAAAAGAAAACATACACCAAGAAATAAGAAACATATCGCAGGAAGTGTTACGGCTAGTTACGGAAAATGTCATAAATAGGGCTCAAATTTAATGTGCTTCAACTCTGGAGGTGAACATTTAATAGACATCATATTTAAATCATAATGCAACTTAATTTTATGGCACAAATATATATATTTAAAAACTAATTCTAGTTTTCTAATTTAGAAACGAAGTTGTAGCTGAACCAAATAGGGTCATTACTTTTGCGCCACCCAGTATATATACCTACCAGTTTTTAACCTCGGACGAAAAAAGAGTCGTGAATTTGTGATTGTTTTTAGGTATGTGTACCTACTTACTATGCGTTTCAAATAACAATAGGACCAGGAAGGCTACCATCAACTTTACAATAACTATTCAAACGCGAGGCAGTTGAGTTTAGGTTCCTAAATTGAATTGCTTTCTATCGTACTGTTACAAACCCCTATTGTACCCAAATTCCCAAATTTCCAAATTTCAAATACTCGACAGAAACCGCTGTCCATGCCTAAAAGTCCCGTGTCAGCACTTTTGCCTTCATCCTAAGCGCAGTACTAATCAAGGGCAGTCTGATCATATCCTCCGTCGCGACCGCAACTTACTATTTCTTAAGTGTGCCAGATTCATTCTATATCGTTATACTACATCTTTATTTTAATAAACTTTATTTTAGCCAGTTAAATTTTCTTTTTTTAAAAACACCACCTAGGTGCCGTGTAACAGTACCATGACATTCTTAAAGTTGAGCTGAGTTTGAATCGTTATTAGAGAATGAATGACCGAGGTTTGTCTCTGATCGGCATTAAAAACCGGTCAAGTGTGAGTCGGACTCACATACGAAGGGTTCCGCACGATTTCATTATTTGTTGCTATAGCGGCAATAGAAACACACATTCTGTAAACATTTCAACTCTCAAGCTATTACGGTTTACGAGATACAGCCCGCTGACAGACGGACAGTGTAGGCTTAGTAATAGGGTCCCGTTGGCACCCTTCGGGTACGGAACCCAAAAGGCGTTTTTAACGCCTTTTGTGTGAAAATGACACGAGTTATAGCCATACCACGTAAGTTTGTCTCGTTCTCACAGGACTGACGGATACGTTCAAAAATTAATGTGCTAAGACTTTCAACTTACTGGTTTTTATAAATAGTAAGAAAGTACTTTTACATTCGAAAATAAAAACAAACATTAATGAAAAATTACTACAAAATCAAAATACACATTATTTTCTTAATTACCTATTAATTTAACAAAAATATAACGTTACTTGTGATGTTAACTAATATTGTGAACTACTAATATTTGAACCACTGGTGAAAAGATGGCGTCTTTGCTGAAGGCTTACCACGACCACTTATCGCAATTCAGTTTAGAACCTAAATTGAATTGTTTTGCTTATTCGTACCACAAGGTCATGATTGCGATTGATTTTACGCCCAATTCTTTGATTCGAGCGATTCAGTGTCAAGTTGCGTCGCTAATGCTCATTTCATTCGTTTAATCGGTACCATGACCTCTTAATAAAACCTAAACTGAGACGCTGGACTGTCAAAGTTGACGATTCAATCAAAGTTACTCTTTTTGCAGCCTATATTGAATAGTTGAGTAAAATAATAAGTTGTGAATTTCATTGAGATTTGAAACGGTAACGTTTAAAAACTCCCACAGAAGCCATAGCTGGCTATACGTTACGCGTCTTTGCAATTGCACTGCATTTGCAATAAAAAAAAAAATACATATACCTATATGTCGGAGGCAGCTATGAGTCGGGTTGATTGTTGTTTGCACGTATAATTCATAATACAAATTGTCCACACTTTAAACTTTTTAAATTCTTAATTTAATTTTATTTGATTTGTTAAATTATTCTATAGCTCAAAAACCTTATTAATCTAATAAAAGTTATGAATATTGTAAGTGACGTAACGACCAATCAGAGCAGAGCGCGTGCTTGAGTGGGGTCGAGGCGCCATCTTTACTTTAGGGAGGCCGACAGATCATAGCATAGATTACACTAGCGACTAATCAAGTCGGAACGTTGAGTTGTGAGTTGTGTAAAAAAGTAAGATCAGTGGCCTGAACCCACTGCTTGGTCTTAACTGTTATTTTTTTATTCGACATTATTCTGAAGTGAAAATATTGTTTATTCTAAATAAAAATAGTGTAAAACCGGCATCGTTGTGTGTTTTGTGCTCGCATATTATCCAGATGACGCCCACTAAATCCGCAACCACTAATGACGTTGCCATAGAGAATAATACTTCTCCGACATATATAACGAAGCAGAAGTTCCAGCAGGGTTTTTAAAAGCTGTACCTATCACTTTCTCAATAGATGGATCACTCATTGCAAATAATGAAACACGCTTTCGACAACTGAAATCAAACTAAATTTATTTAAGTTAGGTTACAAGGTAACAATTATGAATGTCGAAGTTACACTACATTTTTCTGTGAATTTACATTTACTGCCACGTTCAGCAAAGCAAGGGTATAGGGCTCATGAGAAGAACGGGCAAGAAATTCATGGCCAGTCTTTTAATCGCCAAGACAATAAACACATAATTATTAAGCACAAGCTTCGGTAAAGCAACACAGTAAAAGTGAATATTAAATTTAGTACTCACAAGATTACAATTTGTTAAGAACTCTTGCCTCGGAGAGAACTCGTAATACGAGTAGAATGCTTGACTACACAACGCCAAACGCACTTAAGATGGCGGGCGTTATGAGGTCAATACACAATAACAATATTTCACTATTATTTTAACACACTTCCTTAATAGCTAATTTAATTACGTTAATTCTTTACACAAATCAACAGACTGTTTTTAATATTTAGAACAATTGAATTTCTGTTTAAATTTTTTAATAACAGGCTTTTTGACACTTTAATTCAATCTTGAACTTGTAAGTATTCGAATTACTTTGAACTCAACAAAAAATATCTAGAAATCAATTCGTTATTACTTATAAAACAAGTTATGAATGTAGCCATTGCTTAATTACTTCAAAATGAATGTTTTAATCATAATGAGTAATAGTTTGTCGTCTCAAGGACATGGACAAGGACATGTCGTCTCATGTACGATTATCGTTATAATCCTGATTAAGTCGACTAGCGGTAAATTAATGTATTAAAATAATTGGTTATGTGGACTTGCGCCGACACGGCCATACTGGCAGTGCGTGCTCTGCACTAGCCTGAGGTCTTGCTGTTCCCAAAAAGAGTAATCCTTAGATCCTTGTTCCGTCTTCATTCCTTATCTGAAATAATGCGAGATTTGATTTGAGATAGGCATTTGTAGACAATGCCTAACATTATAAAATATGAAGTGTCAATGACATCATAATTACATCTTCAGAATCATCATCATCTTTAAAATAGTTGATATTTATATGCTACACAACAGTTGTGTGACATATTTTATAATGTTAAAATTGGCACTATGAAAGCAAATAGATGTAAACGGTCTATTATAAAATAAAGCTGATATAAACAATGCACTGTGCTTTGGGCGGCTCCGCACTTCGTGGCACATACTGTGATGTTCACATGGATATTTTATGATTATTGGTACTGGCAACGTGAACTAACTTGAAAAATAATAAATGGTTACCATGGTTACATTATTTGGCTGTGACAATTTATATTTATACTGAAATAAAGATTGAATTAGGATCAATTTAATTTACTGTTTATTACAAACAATATTGACGTTGTCGACTAAGAACATTTGTATTTTTAATTTTACACGACTAATGGCATCGTTTTTAGATGTAAAGAAGCAAGTACACTCTCTAAATGATTTGATATTATCGGATATGGTATGCGGTAAGGTGGTTTTGCAAATATAATTATTACTATTTAATTAGAAAATATGTAAGTCTGTAGTGAAAAATGTTTCGATAGTTGATATAACTTCATGATGCCATGATAATGTCTGCGGTACTGGATGGAGGTTTTAAACAGCACATCTAAGAGCACATCACGTTTTCTCGATCGGGGTATAACTTAGGAGTCAGCAGGACATTCTAGTTGCGAGAGGGCTGTAGTATTTGAAAATAGCACTACCTGAGTTCGATGTCCATCGTCAACAAACATAAATTGGTATCTGTTATTCGATCTACACGATTTGTCCTCTGAACGATTTACAATGATTATAACTTTGATTCCTTCTGATCAGGAATTATTTGGCATTATAAAGCTTTAGTAAGCGTCAAGCGATTAAGATTCTAAAATAAGACGACTCATCACCGGCTGCACTATTCTTGTAGCGCAGAGTTATTGTCTCGCTTAATCTATCTATCTATTATAAATAAAAAAAGACCTGTAAACCAAAGTTTTTGTGTCTAAAAACTTTGGTTTACAGGTCTTTTTTTATTTAATGGTTTCTTGCCAAGAATAATGAAAGTACAGAGTAAGAAGTGAAATAGATGTTTTTAATCTTTACGATTCTAGGTCTTGCTCAGGGAGTCTTTGTTTTGTTACATATTATTCAAAGGTGCTCGCCATGATTTTGTGGCTCGTAATATAAATTTGCGAAAGTTGCTTAATAGGTGCAGGTGTATAGTTTAAATATTGATACCACGTCAGTCTAGACAATCACCGTAAATATATGATAATTTTTCTGGATTCATTGTTGGATGACAAGCAGTCGACAATTTGGTAAGTGCTTCTGAACGTTGCCAAGACAAATGGACGTATTTTTAAAGTCGACTGGAATTACATGCATATTATTGTAATGCAACTATGTTACAATATTGTTATTATAAACAGCGTTAACAGGTTCTACCCTACTCAATAAGAAATTAAAGACAACTCGTGTCCATCAGTAAGTAGTTTTATTTACTACATAAATAGTTACTCTTATCACTTTTTACGCATATTTGGGTTTTGCTTTAGGATACGTTTGCTATTATCCAAATAAAAAATACTTTAAATTCCAGACAACACTACAGAAATAGCTGCTGACTTCAGTAAGCATTTGTTGACTACTAAGTCTTGGTTTTCTCGCATATCGTCCGTTAACAAGAAACGATATTTACTTGCATTGCTGCAAGATGTGCGAAGCGCTTGGATGCTGTCTCTGCTTCTCAAATCCATCTGGAACTGCAGACCTAAAGATGCCGTCATGTCTATAAGCGAGTACGTTAGACAACTTATACATGTTATTACATTAATTTACTTAGTTACTTGTAATAAGCCTGCTTGTTGGTCCCGTCATATAATTTGAGTACAATTGTGAGGTCTTGCATTTCATTCCTAGATGGGATAAAGTTTTAATGGGAGATAGGAAATTCTCAGTTTTAGTGGACGGCAATTGGCTTGCCTGAATAACGTGTTAAAAACGATAACTATATTTTATTTTCTTAAAGAAGGACCACTTTGACAGTAGTCATAATACATGTTCTATAAGTAAATAGTATGTAGTATTTATTAAATTGACACAAATAGTACCAAGACAGAACGAGTGGTATTTTGGGATCACTTGTCTATATTTTGATCCACTGAATATTGGGATCGAAATCTCAATACGCGCATTGATAATATAGAGTTGACGACTTAATCTAATGTGCTATTCCTACAGTCTCGGTATATATAGAGTACTACTTGTTCCAAACATTCAATGGCAATACCAACAATATTCAACTGCTCGAACTTAGAGCTATATCATAAAATAATATCTCTGAATCGTAGCATTTGTGACGCTTCGCTATGTACGAAGTTAGGACTGATCACGAAACCTATTTTTATCTCGTATCGTTATGTCGTAAAGAATGTTATATAGGTGTAGTTCTGTTGCTACAGAACTACTCCGACTCGAACAATATTTATTTCTTACAGTATTATTATTGCGTGCACCGAATGAGACAGCGCGTTACATAGTATATATATGGCTTTCTCTAATTCTCGGACGCAATAATTCTGTATCTTCAGTGAAAAGTGATACATCTTGACTTATACCAGTTTTAATATTTTCACACTATGTTAATCAGTAAAAATTTGCTATTTTTTGGTCTAATCGATGTCCCTCTAAGGAGAAAATTGAGCAAGATAATTTTGGTGTAAAATGCTTTAGGTAACTAATGTTATTTTACATTTAACAATGTGTATTATAATACATTTTGATTAATATCAAAGTGAACTGAACAAATATTTTTATTTCATTAATGTATATTAATACAAATGTAAGTAACTCCTATTACACGAGCTAAATATTTAAACGTAAATTAGTACAAACTGATATAGTTACACTTTTATTTGTAAACATTTATTAGTACTCCGGTTCATCTTTGTCAAAACCGGTACAATTATACTTACATCATAAAAAAAGCTACACTTATTATAAAAAAATATGTTTATAATAATGCAATTCTAAATATATTAAATTACATTATTTTTCAAATCAAATTTATTGTGATAAGTATATGATTCTGATTTAATCTGTATCAATACTAACATACTTTTTGATAAAGTGTTTAATGATATAAAAATATTTAAATCAAATATCATCAATTTAAGTTATATAACCCATTAAATAAGTGTAGTGTGATGATATAGTTATGTATGTAAGTTGTCGACAGCGCGGCAACCAGTGAATCGCAACTTCTTCGCGCAGAGTAAGATGCTTATATTGGCAATTAGAATGAGTGAGTGTTGAAAAAGTTAGACTTACGACTGCATTCAACATCATGGTCTTCTCACCTCCCTGAGAGGGGGTGGGGGAGCCTTTGGGAGAGGGTCTCCTTCATTCAAACTAGTGCATCCTGCATTTTATAGCAAATCGATGCGTAAAGTAACTGACATATATCATTTTACACAAATTACGTTGCTTTTGTTACGACGATTAATATCTTGTAATATGAATTATTTATTCATAACTTAATTTATTACACTTTTTAGGAGGTATTTTATGTACCATATACCATTTAACTTTAGTATCTAGAATCTAGATAGATACTAAAGTTAAATAGTATATCTAGATTCTAGATAGCTTTCTATATGCACCCTAAACAATGAATTGCTGCGATTGCATTCTTGTTATACATTCGTCAGTGGCAAATTCGTATTTAATATTTAAAACAATACCAGGCTTTATTTTTAACTTACTGTAAATTAAATAAATATGTTCTTTAAAGGTATTATTAACACATACATAAGAATATTGTTCAATCTTGAAATATATTCTTATTTAATTAAAAACATATTCCATTAATTTCTTCTGTATTGCTTTCAAAGAATTGCTGTTCTTTTATGCGGGTGCCTATGCTTCTCTTGGTTTGACCAACGTATGAGTGACCACAGTCATAATCTCTTTTATAAGCCCCTGCATCTTGTAAAGGTAATTGGCCATTGACGGATGGTAAACAAAAAGGCTAAATAATTTATTGTATGAAAAATGCTACTACTCTCAAGGACTTTTTAAATGACACTTTTTGTTAATTCTTTAAGTTATGCTTTAGTTTTGGTGTTATAAATGTAATTTAGCTTAGATTTGTATTATTTGTGTGTTTTTTTATAATTTTAATTTTTGTACACCGATTATATTGACATGACACAGCTATACTATACTTCCGTTTGTTTTTGTAAGATTTTCTTATAAACCTGTGATTAACTAATAAAAATAATTTAAATTTGAATAAACACCAATGAAGAGAGCTTTAACTAACACATACTTCAAGCCACCAACGAAGATAAGAACATTTTTCAAAAGAACACCGATTTCTACCAAGAATGCTTCGCGAGGCTATTGAAATAAAAAACAAAATAATAATTAGAATAGTTAGTAGAAGAATAGTTCCGACGGTAGAAATGTACCAGCTTTAGTCTAACCCAAGAAAAAGCAAAGCACAGCTAGACTTCATGATACTTTGCGCTCGTTCTGCGTAAATAGAAACACCAATGATTAAATTATGTTCGGGTACTTTGAATAAACTACACTACAGAACATTGAAGCAACTACCATCTTAGCCATCCCGTAAACATGGCTGCTGAAAAGCAACCGAAACGTCGGGGAAAGTGTAAACTCAAATGTAGTTAACTTTAATAGTAAATGTTAAATAAACAATGCGATAAAATCCGTATAAAGTAGTGTCGTTTCAATTACCGGTGTCATTTATTTGATTTGGTATACTAATAATTTAATTACCGTTTATTCTTCAGACAATAATGGAAACTCGCATTATTAAAATCATGACGCGTTTCGAAAAAAGAGCATGAATGTAATGTGAAGAAATTAAATCGATAATATTAAAATGATATGAACTGGATGGAAGAATTAATTATTGTTACAGAGAAAGAATACCATAAAAAAATAGAAGAAAATAACCATAATAGAGGAAGAAAATCAAGATGAAGTATGTGGACAAAATAATAAGCGTGATGAAAGAAGACGATCAGTTGGGACAGCTAATGAAAAAAAAGCAAGCGTGATGCAGTAATTAGAATAAGTAGAATGGAAAGTAAGAACGAGGAAGAGGACCAGAATAGACAGAGGATGGCAGTGAAATTAAGCGCAATAGAAAAAGAGGATAGATAAACAAAATATTGAACAGAATTTAAGCTTAATAAGCAGTACAGTGTCTGAAACTGAATTGTCAATAAGACCTGATTTAATAGTTTATAGAATATGCTTCTTTTTTACGTATATACAAAAAAAGATACTGATTTCATAAGATTCCATTATGTTTTAAGAATAGTTTAATTTGGATAGTTTAATTTATTATGGTGGCTAATTATAAACAATAAAATGTTGTAAAATTTTTTCAAATGAATATCCACATGCAAATTCCTTCTAGTTAACAAAATTCTCACAATTTTATTGTATCTGTACGGAACTTGTATCAATAAACACTTCAGTATTTTCAAAATGTACCAAATTACACAACAGTTTGTATCATTACTCACATTTTATCTTAAATACGATACAAGTGTATAAAGATTCAAATTCAATTTAGCTCACAAAGAACAATTACCACTGTCAATACATACAAGGACGCGTAAAAAATTTTTTTTTTCATGAGATCCGTTTTAGTTATTTGTATTTTAAATTAATTATTGGTATCTTTAGGAATACTTGTGTAAATATGATGTAATTAGGTAATCAGGAAAAAAATATATAATGAAATCAATTTTTTGAGGTTATGTTTTACAATGAACAATCTATATAGGTACTCCGACTACAAACAACCAACGTTTATAGGTAATTAAAACAATTTAGCTTGTGTAAGCCTCATACAGACGACTCGTTCTTCATTAAGTTCTATATCCCTGTTTAATATTCCGGAAAATAACTATCGAACCTACTTACCTAGCTTTTATTTTTTATTCACCATATTTTATGGGAGTTAGGTATATATCAAACGTAAGAATCAGGTAGAAATGAGAATCAGATTACTAAGCAACACTGAATAGAGATATTATTTAATTAAGATTAAATCAGATGCAGAAGAAAACATTTTTCTGATTAGGTATAACTGTATTTACCTATTCACAATGTTTAATCGGCAATAAATTGATAATATACCTATACGTAGGGTATTGGAACCACCTTCGTTGTAAGAGGAGGCGCGTGTTTAGCAGTGGGACAGTTTAAGGTGTCTATTAATATACATCTTTTAGCTGATTCTTCAATTAAATATATATAATTTATATTATTAAATATATAATAGAAGCTATTAGTTAGTTTGAGAAAATAAAATGCACATCGATTAAGTTTTTATAGTTTATTCGTTGTCTTCTCTCACAATTACATCGTCTAAAACTCCAGCTGGAGGCACTATATTATTTTCGTACCTCGCCCACCCAAGGTACCACACCAGTGTCATTACGTGTGCACAAAACCCTACTGTATGTCGACCTACGAGGCAACTGCAGCAATATTCAGCTATGCCTCCCCGGCCATTCATATTATTTTCAATTATAATATACACGTACTATTGTCTTCTAATAACGCGCGGGGTCTGAAAGGTTAACGTGTCTCGACTTTATTTTTCCTCAAATTAATGAATTATCCCCACTGCCTCTGACATTAAATTCATCCATTTTAAACATTTCTCTGGATACTTCTATTCTGTATCCGCCATGGAAACGTACATATTAACCGTAGTAAGAACGGGCTTGCTGTATTTGATACGTTCCCAAGGCGAATAAAATCAATTCTTCATACCTATTCTAGACGGGGAAATAAAATATTATTGCCATGGGCTGTAATACTCCTGAAGGATGACCGTCTATTAAGATTTAAAGAATTAACTGCTTCTGATAAATCGTTTTGTAAGGTCATCCTTTCTCTTATTATATTTACAATTTGGATAGCGCCTATTGGCTATGGAAATATGCCATCATGTTAGGCACATTTTTATTAAAGTAGTCAAATCAAAATAATCTAAAATCTCTTTTAAAATACCCATTGATCACTTCTACCACCCATCTAACTAATGTTACACATCATGGATGGTAGTTAATTGGGGTTCACCTTCATTTAGAGTATTTGGTGCATAAACCTTATAATTACAACTCTCGAGCAAACCGGTGCTATCCCTGAAACCCCTGTCTGGAATAAATATGTCATTAGGCTGAAAGTATTGTCTAATTGGGGAATTTTCATTATGAAATAATGATATCATTATATCTGCATCTGATGTGGTAGCCTTGTAGGGGCCATAACAGTTTAAAATATAACCATCACTTAAAACTAACATAAATGGTTTCAGAAGATTCCGATATTTGTGTAAAGAATATGTATCCTTTTGGAACATGTAGACCACTTTTATTTAAAAAAATAAATGTACCATCACATATTGTGATGGCTTGAGTATTATTTTCATTGTAAATTCCATTTGGAATCAAAAGATTATGTTGTAGTGTTTTTCTCTACTTATGTGATTTAACCCTAAGTTTCTTGTATCAAAGTCCTGTAACAGTATCTGCCTCACATTACCCATTAGTCTTTCTAATGTTGTACGTGGTATTTGTAAAAGGGTAGATATTCTCTCATCAAAATCTCCTGTTCGCATTTTTATTAAAATACAGGGAAAGCCTAATATATCCCTATGTGTATCTAAGATACGGCGTACAACATATAATAAAAAATTAAATTAATTTTCGTTAATCCTATCCAGTATCCAAACAGATGGTCATCGATTTCCTGGACAGACTCCATACTGTCAAAATCTAGAAAAGGTCTCGGTGCATTTATGAATGGCAACATATGCTCTATTTGGTCTACAGTAAAATTAGACAAACTGTTTTCTAACTCATATAGGGAATCCCAGCTATTTTGAAAGAGATGCTCTGAACAGACACGTGCATGCATGGGAATATAATAATTATAATTAGCTAGCAATGTTAGCCGTAGAGGGTCAAATATTATGTGTAGTCGTACATTGCTACAATTATAAAAAAATCAATGTGATGCTGTATTGGGAGCTCTTTTATAATTCCTTAATAATAGTATCAGGAAGTTGCTGCTGATTTGAGGCTTCAGGACTTGTCGACCGAGTTCTTTCTTGTGAAGTGTCAGCTTCTTCGAGAATTGGCTCAGATTCATTATTATGGTCATTTGGGTTTTGCATGTTTAAATCCTCAGGATGCATGTTGTCTGCAATATCAGTGTCCTCCAGACTTGCTGACATGCCAATGGTTCTAAGTTTATCAATACCTTGACTCCGAAGGGTATGTCTCTTAGTACGCATAAAGCAAGCATGGCATAAAATAGTAAAGGCTGTAACATGACCTAAGTAGTCTTGCAGGGATTCATCAACTAATACCTGCATTATGTCATTCAACAATTTGAATTACTTTGATTACACAAGCAGGCAGGGTTAGTATTTAGTTAATTAAAACTTGATGATGAATTGATAAATTATAACTATTTATGATAGTGTATATTATGTGATAATAAAATACTCATATAGTGCAGTAGGTACATTGATGAAATTAAAATTGTATGTCTACTTAATAGTGAAAAAGGTTATGCATTTGGACATACTTACCTGATGCGGTGCTACTTTATTCTCAACTAATTGCATGCATTGAGGGTTGTGAGCCATTTCGTTTAAAATCAAATGACTTTGACGATTAATCAATGATCGCCCGCAAACTACACAAACTTATCGATGACCACGACGAGATGGGCCTGCACATCTATCACTTTCACATTCCCCATGAAGTTGTTCATTGACAGTTTGCACAGCTAAGTGAAAACATTCACAAATGTAATCGTCTTCAGTTATCTGAAATAAATATGTTTATTACTACAACATATATAGCATATTTTCGTCCTATTTGGTGCCTATTTGGTGAAGACAGAGCCCTAGTATGTTAAATCTAGAGGCCATGTTGTGGTCATGGCTTACAGATGAAAAATATATTCTTGTGATTTAAATACTATATTCAAATACTTATTGGATTCATGATAATAAAATTATGATACATATACTCGTAGATATCCAGTTTAACTTTGATTTGTTATCTGCACCTATGCCTAGACCTTCAAGCATATTATAACATGTTATGCTATTATGCTTGAAGATCTAGTCATAGAAAATAAATATAACTATTGATATATCAATAGTAATATAAATATGACTATCAATAGTTAAATTTATTTTCTAATTTCATTTGGTAAAATGTTTAATTTGGAGTCAACATTAAGGGATTCAATTCTTAAAATTCGAATCACAAAATCAATTTATATTAGTTTCTTGAGTAGTATCTATGTACTAGATAGTGTTATATAATATGGATAAGTATTTATACAAATATTTTATCACTGATGTACACAAGAAAAGACTCTTAAGAACATTTATTACATATTTTATGCAAAGATACGATTTTAAGAAATAAAATCTAACTGTAAGCTTTGGTGAGATTCTTAGCTAGCTTTCAAGATTGTAAATTCATTCACATTGATTCGCACTATATAAATTAATGCATTTTCTCTTACATTGAAACATATTCAAAGATAATGTTTATTACTGAAATTATTCAGTTTCTATTTTATTTAAGTAAAAAAAGAGTAAGAATTTTAAATTTTCATCGTTAAGTATCTCAAATTCATGATTTTAAATTATCACTTTTCACTGAACGTACAGAATTATGCTATGATATAGTGTAGGTATCGGTCTCCAGCTTAATAAAATGTCCCGGATCTGAAAGAATGAAGTATATACGAATGAAGTATGGTGTGTATTTTGGTGATTTATTATTATTATTACATTGGGTGGTGAGTATTTTCTTTTTTGCATAGGAGAGGCGGCTGGTTGAGCTGCTACGACCAGGTGCCCATGGATCACAACAGGACCGCATTGCCGGTGAGCACTCTAGCTCGAGTTATGAAAAGTGATCGTGTCTGGTTTCTTTCACTGGGACCGGTCAGTATATTGTACATACTTTTTTACTTATGTTATGAGTTTATGACCTATACTAATATACAGCAGAAGATATTGCTTTTTGTTAAAGCGCTAATATCTGAAACAACAAGTCTGATAAAACAATATTTTTGAATTAGTTACGTACTCATTTTATTGACAAAGGATATAGGATATTTAATATCACGCTACGAGACAATAAAACGACTTTATTTAAATATAAAGACGGTTCAGATCTAAAGAACATTTTTTAATACGATCTTGTAAATTGGATTTTAAGTGCTATTTAAAAATAAATGATCTGAGTAGTATTTACGTGTACCTATTTTAATGGAAACATTATAAACAATACTTGGGCTCAGTGTAAACATTTAAAAGTTCTTTGCTATATATATTTTACACTTATAAATATATACCAGTAATGTACAAGTACTCGTATTCAAGGAAAAATACAATTATATTTCTCACTTGCCAGGAGCCGCAAGCTCAAGTCTTGTCAGAACTATTGTCCATAGCCGGTGGACCCGTCATGTGGGAAGTATTCCATCTTGCACAAACGCTGTACGAACGACATCAAGAACAGATATTGCAAACCCTATATGAGTGCATCATTGTCGGTGACACTAACAATCAGAAATCAAACGCACCTACAAATACTAATAAAAAAGTAAGACTGAATTGTTACAATTTTTTAAATCTAAATATCTATTTCCTTATTTGCTTTATTAGACAAAATGCAATTTCGATAGGAGTTATACGAATAAAGAAGCAATTCAAAGTGAAACTATCGCACAGTCTATAATTTGTTAATGCATGCAGCTTATAATTAAAGCAGCACTATGTAATGTATCCCTATTTATGTATTATTACAATATTTTAGTGTATGTTTTGTTGGTTGTCCATAAATAAGTAAAAATCTTTGTATAGTTTGGTCTTTGGCCAACCACCAAAATGGTCTTTGGTCGACCAAAGCATGAATTCTAGTTGCCTTAACTATGGCAAGTATTCAATATTCTATTAAAGAAAACTATCGTGAAAGTAATGACAAAGTTACTGCTTTTCATCTGGTGACTAACAGTTTACATAACCGTCTCTCCCATAATTTTCCCTTCATCCCATCTTTAATTCGGCAAGTGGTGCCCTGGCATTGCAAGCGTACGCTATAATCGTAGACTACTGTTATCGCCTCCTATCATACGGACCATTATCCTTATTGCTTAAAAAAATCACAATATGCTTCTGATAGATCCTTACGTTTAAGAAAGTGTACGTGTCAGTTTTATATATGTGTACTTATTAAAGAAATCCAACAAGGAACAACCCACGCCCAAAACCAACGCTACACCTGAGCCAGCATTGACAACAGAGCCTGAAGATACAACAGCGGCGACTGCAGCTACGACGTCACCCTCACAAGGGCAAAAAATTGTTGGTTGACATGTTTTACCTATGATTCAAAATTAAAAAGAATATAAATACTAGGACTAGCTGATCCTCATTTACTTTTAACAAATATATGATTCAACATTTTAAAATATATACTAGAATTAACTGGTCATCCTTTTCAATAGATTTATTACTTTTATTATGTGTAAAGGGCTTTTAAATTCTCTTAGTATAAAGGCCAACTCCATGAGTGAATATTCTTTCTGACTTCTGAGAGATTTATTTGTGCCTAAGTAAATATATTTTTATGCGATGGATGACCTAAAACTTATTGGATTTAGTTGAATTTCCTTTTAATAGTCATTAATTTAATTTTCGGCTGTTTATTATGTATAGGATTAAAAAATATAGCAGTAATATTTTTGTCTTTGTTTATAATATGAATAAGGGCCAAAAATCATACAACGATATAAGATAAACTCATTATAAAACCTTTGCAGTTCGAAGCAAATTTAGCAACATGGAATGCAACCATCAAAACTATGCGCGATAATTTGAAGTTGGAAGAGTTCGAGATGACTTTTCGTGATGGCACTAAAAAGAAAATTTGGAAGGTCAATCGACCCAAGCCCGACGTCGTGGAAACAGTTGATTTTGTTAGTAGTACATGAGATTGCTGTGACTTTAATCTGTAAAAAACAATCTGTTATTACATGACAAGGTTGCATGTTTCAATGATTACTAATGTATTTGCATTGATGACATTAAGTAATATAAATATGAATTCATCCATACCTACTATACCCTCTAGGAATCACCAAGAACCTGCCTACAATTTACGAAGACCGAGCCTTGTGTTTCTTTGGTCGCACGAAATTGTTTATTTTTGGTCTAGATAGATGGCAAATACACTCAGACTTGGGCACCGACAAAAAGGTCTGATACTATCTAAAAGGCAGTAAGTATACGGTTGACCAAATCCTTAGGAGTAAGGGACCAAAAAAGAAGAAGAACGCCTACTATAAAGTATGGATGAACTCGAATTTTCAAACTGTAAATCGATGCGAAGGAACGCAGCTACTGGTATACAAACCTGATTTATACAGGATGATTTTGAAATCGTGTAATTCCTTTTAACCACGCATTCTACTGGTGACATAGAATAACCCTGACCATATTTTTATTTAATTAGATTTATTTTTTTTGAAAAATTATTATTCCGTGTTTTTCGTGAAATGGTGTCAGATAGTCATATGTTAACCAACCGAGGCAATTTTAATTTTTTACTAATTAAAATAAAAAAACATATTAATAATTAATGTCGTAAATAATAACGGGCGGTCCTTTTTATTGCCCCTTATTATTTACGACATCAGTTATTGTTATGTTATTATTTTTAAATTAGTAAAATATTAAGATTGTGTCAGGTGGTTAAAATATGACTATTTGAAATCATTTCATGAAAAAAATCTGTACTCTAATTTTGCCGAAACCATTATTCTAATTAAGAAAAAATATGGTCAGGGTTATTCTATATCACCAGTAGAATGCGTGGTTAAAAGGAATTACACGATTTCAAAATCACCCTGTATAGTGCATATCTTTTAACCTTCAAGCTTTGTCTTTTAACTTTGTTTCAGTTGCAGCTACTGCCTTCCGCTGTGGGCAAAAAAATATTATCCTTTCTGCCTCATGGGCACTTGAACGAATATGCTTCAGTCAATAAATATTGGGCATATCTCATCGGTGAATATAATCTTGAAATAATAACTCGGACCAAAATAAATGCTGATATTGATAGATTAGAGGTAAATATTAACTGTAGATAGTCGACATATTCGTGATACACAGATATCAACATGAACAATTCTACAGAATCGTTTGATAGTTACGTTTTTGTGCCGGATGTGTCTAAGATCGGTACATGATTTGCTGGCCGTCATCGCAACCTGAAAAAATCAATGCCAAAAGTCCAATTTCGTAACCAAATCAATCAATAAATGGAATTGAAATGTGGAATGATCATGCGTAATATAATATTGTCTTATGTTTACGCGTAATATATTTATGATATTGATGCTTCCTTTTCTTCAACTTTCCTTTCTCAACTTTATCGTAGATATTAGAGAAAGTAACTACCTACCTAAATTGACGTTCTTCTCTACCAGCAAAAAAGAAAGTTATTATCTATTTTGTAAGAGATCCTAATACTAACTGAGTTGGCTAGCATTAATTTTGCGTTCCTATCTTCTTAATGGTTTTTGGTTTTTGAGAGCCAATAACTTAAACCTGGAGCTGCTGGGAACTGCGAAAGGATAAGGTCAGTCCCATTGGTGAACTCTCTACTGAAGATCTCGTTAGCTAACCTGGCGTAGCATTAGTACGGTAGATAGATATTGTCTTAAGTAAAAAATCACTGTACTGGCATTGCAAACGTTCATAAGCTTACGCCTTATACAAAATCTAATTTATTCATTTCCGAAAGGTTCTAGCCTTTACACTTTTCTATAGATGCTACAAACAAATACCTACTTATCATGTCTATTACAGCAAATTGTAATTAAGGTCAATGAAAATATGTATCAATTCATCGCCGAAAAAGACCTATCTAAGCCGGCGTTGAGTAGTATTGGTTATACTACTACGGCACAGCCAATCACACCGAATAAGAAGTCCATCGGCGTTTACTCTTTAAGACATTTCAGTGACAAGTTACACAAGCCAAAGATGGTTAGCTATATACTTATATAAGTATATTTGGATTTTTTATTAATCCATCGGTACTTACATTTAGAAGTATATAATGGTAATTAGCAGCATTATGCACACGTAGACCGTATATCAGATATTTTTTATTATGTGTTCTTGTAACATTCTTGTTAGATTTAGAATAAAGAGAGGCTTGTTGTACCTATAGTTTACAGTAGATAAATACAGTCTCACTTAGCTTTTTGAGCTATTTAATTGTTATGCTTCAATGCTGGGCAAAGGTTTTTGTTTACAAATCTGTCTATTATTAGCAATCCACTGCCACACCTTTGTAAAAGCGTCCAAGAAATCCCGCTAGCCGCCTCCGTTTAGATCATCTTCTTGGACATCGATTGCTTTGTGGCAGCTCCCAATCTGTTATGATTTGTGCTCACCAGATATGACTAAATACCTACGTTTAACTGTTATTTCTTTGATATCATCTAGGTCCAAAAACCAATACATAACATGACAGAGTTTTATGAACGTCTGGAGAGACGTGGCGCCGTCGACGAGAATATTTGGCAATGGTGTGAAAATATTATAATGCTAACTGCGGAACAAAAACCTGAACAAAAGAAAGTAAGGGATTTATTCTATCACTTAAAGTACCAAGACCAGAGCTTTTAGACGTGCATTGAAAATATTATAATGCTAACTGCGGAACAAAAACCTGAACAAAAGAAAGTAAGGGATTTATTCTATCACTTAAAGTACCAAGACCAGAGCTTTTAGACGTGCATTGAAAAAGTGTTATCATTTGAAAAATATCGATAAATGATAACAATACTCATTCTCCGGAACGACGTAATATTTTCATTACGTATTGTAGTTTGTTTTATTTTCTATAACTTAGTTAAAAGTGGTGTAATATTTTATTCAGAAGTAATAAAATAAATTTGTAATTTTTTTCTGGATCAAATATTACAGTACAGATAACGCTGTATACAGGGTGTCCAAGAACCTGGCGTCCAACTGGATTCCCACGATGCCCCAAGTTCTAACAGTACTCAGAAAAATATTTTAAAAAATCCACCCCATGTACTTACAGAATTATACTGATTTCAAAAAAAAAGGGGAAATGAGCACCCTGTGACATACTTTTGAATGCTGTGACTGCTAATGCTGATAATTTCGATATTTCTTGGAGGTTTTGTAATCTAGGGTATTGCTGTGTCTAAATAGAATGTAAAAATAAAGTACTTATTGTACCATTTTAAAATAAAATATTATTTTAACTAAAGGTGATATGGAAAACTATTGAATTTCGCAACTTTGACCGACTGTAGTGTAAAAAAAATGTACCAAAATAGTATGGCAAGTGACGTCAAATTTTGACGCGTTTATTCCTCTTTTTAAAAAGGTATAATACTTAAACATTAATTTGAAAAAAAAAAATTTTGATAATATTTTTACTCAACAACCCAATTTTTACGAAGTGCCTACCTACTAACGGTAACTGTCGGACCCTTTCTTATCTTAGAAACTGTTATGTTACTACTATTATTTACTTCGGTTCCAAGAGTGAGCAAGAAGGAAATACACACAGGTAGATGGGTTCCCAGTAGAATAAAAGCAAAGAATGTTAGTTTAAAGATATTTTATTACAATAAATGTTCAAAATGTTGACCACCCGCGGCAATACAAGCTCTCACTCTCCTTAAAAAGGACCGCTTTATGTTTCGCGAGTAACTTTTTTGACGTATCACCTGCACTGCTTGTGTTATCTTCTCACGAAGGTCAGCGATGTCATTAATGGGCTTCGCATAAACGAGCTCCTTCATAGTTCCCCAGAAAAAAAAATCCAGCGGATTTAAGTCAGGTGAGCGGGCTGGCCACGGGATTGTTCCTGATCGCCCAATCCACCTGTTCGGGTATTGCTCGTCCAAAAACTCTCTAACGGATACGCGAAAATGTGCTGGACAGCCGTCGTGTTGGAACCACATATCTGGTGGGGTCTCTTCTAGTAAGTTTGGCAAATCATTTTGAAGAAAATTTAAATATGATTCGCCAGTCAAATTCTCGGGCATCTCAAATGGACCAATAATATTCCCACAGAGAATACCGGTCCACATGTTCACTTTGAACCGGTACTGGGATCTATCTTCTCGCATCAAGTGCGGATTTTCCACATGCCACTCGTGCAAGTTGTGTAGGTTCATGTAGCCATCCTTCTTAAATGTAGATTCATCTGACCACAAAATTTTGTCGATAAAGTTTTCGTCTTCTCGATGTTTTTGCAGGATTGTTTCACAAAACGCGACTCGGCTCGGATAGTCTCGAGGTAAAAGATTTTGCACTCGCTGTACGTGGTACGGATGATATTCTTCTTTTTGGAGAATACTGTGTGCTGTGCTCTTCGGTATCCCCGTATCAGCTTCTATTCCTCGCACAGAGATGCTTGGATTTGCCGACACCGCCTCTAAAACTTCATCGCGTATGAAGTCATTTACGGGTCGTCCTTCACCAGCTACTTGATTGGGGAACCGCCCGTCACATAGTGATCTGTGCACATTAATGAAAACTCGATGGTCGGGATATCGCGTAGCCCTCGGATACCTTTCTCTGTAAAGTCTCGCTGCAGCTCGTCCATTACCTCTACATTCTCCATAAATGTAGTGCATATTTGCGTATTCTTGCGGAGTGTAGGTCGCCATGGTAGCACACACAAAACACAAACTGTCCAAACACAGGCAAAGGTCGTCGTAAAGAGTTCGTTTCAAAGTCCAGAGCACAAAGAGTAATCGAGTCCAATAAACAAAGCTTTAAATCGTAGTACGTGATCAATGGTAACAATAAGAGAGAGGTGCGTAGTAACGGCAGGAGGCAGTGACGCGTACTGACCGTACTGTTATCCTAAATAGCACGATCCCAGATAGCGTCACTATCTATCTCACTCGCACCTCTAACCTTTTTCTCCCTCACTCTTACCTGAATAATGGGGTACCATAAAGAAGAACCAGCAAATCGCAAAGATAGTTTCTGTCTTGCTCCCTCCTGTTGTAATAACGAATCACTATGGTGAGATGCATGCACATACCGTCCCTTACGGTCTAACCTGTTTTTTGAGAGGCCTGTTGTTATTTTTATGAGCATACAACAGTAATTCTTTAGAGGTTAGATTCAATTCGTCGTAAATTTTTCTTTCTAAGAATTCTGTAAGACATCGTAAAAATTGGGTTGTTGAGTAAAAATATTATCAAAATTTTTTTTTTTCGAATTAATGTGTAAGTATTATACCTTTTTAAAAAGAGGAATAAACGCGTCAAAATTTGACGTCACTTGCCATACTATTTTGGTACATTTTTTTTACACTACAGTCGGTCAAAGTTGCGAAATTCAATAGTTTTCCATATCACCTTTAGTTAAAATAATATTTTATTTTAAAATGGTACAATAAGTACTTTATTTTTACATTCTATTTAGACACAGCAATACCCTAGATTACAAAACCTCCAAGAAATATCGAAATTATCAGCATTAGCAGTCACAGCATTCAAAAGTATGTCACAGGGTGCTCATTTCCCCTTTTTTTTTGAAATCAGTATAATTCTGTAAGTACATGGGGTGGATTTTTTAAAATATTTTTCTGAGTACTGTTAGAACTTGGGGCATCGTGGGAATCCAGTTGGACGCCAGGTTCTTGGACACCCTGTATATGAAGTGACTGACTGAGAAAATCTTGCTTTAGAAAAAGAAAACCAATGAACAGCTGTCGAAGCCTGAAGTAGTAAAAGGGATATTAACATTGGATAATATGCATTTCCCATGTCCCTTGATGAAATTCAGCTTGGTCGTCCCTTTGAAATCACCCCTGTATAAAGATCCGGTGGAGATGTGAGTCGAATATTAATCTATTTAGACTTTTAAATCGCGTACCTGCACAAGATTCCGATATAGGTTTGAGGTAATATAAACATTTCTAAACAAGGATTACCTATATCTACTAGAAGTTTTCTTATTATTTTAATACATACCTACTAGATATTTATTATAACTGTATTACTAAGTTGATATAAGAGCTCTAGTACTTGCTAGTGGGTATGGGCCTTTTCTCAGTATAAAAAGGGTAATAGGTCACCACGCTGGCCTAGTGAGTAGAAAGAGTATGTTCTTTAAAGTTTATGATATCTGTCAAAGAACTTTCGAGAACATAATCAGATTGCTGGTAGGTATCCATCGGTGGATCACGATATTTTCCATATGACAAACTATAATTACCAACTTATACCGTGATAACTTAGAAATGTCCGAAGTGCCATTGTATTTTACAGCAAGTCGAAAAAAAGACCAAGGAGTCCTATAAGTGATGCTTCGTTGGTACATGCGCCTGAGGAAGCTGTTAAACGTTACAGTCTATGGACCCGAAACGTTTCGCCTCTTTATTCCGTCTTCAAAATACCTTCATATCAGTTTCCTTTTAATGTAGTCTAGATATATAGTTTGTTTGTTTATGAATAAAGTGAACATTTCATTTAAATATACTTAATTATATTTAAACATTTGGATGATGCGTTTTTTTTATATGGCGATAGCGAACAAGTATGCGCTCTACCTGGTAGTTAGTGGCAGTTTGTGGCGTATCCTAGTGATTCTCTAAAAGTGGCGACGATAGCCTATAATTAAGTCTTAAATTTTCTCTCAAACCTAACATCCTCGGGTAAGCAGGTCCCACACCAATACGCCAACGCCTGCACAAGTGTTGCTGTCGGCCAAAGCACAGAACAGTAAACTCAACTTGATACAAATGGTCGATATCTTCTGTGGTCGGTGATGTATTCACACAGACGCATGCCGTAACTAGGTCTTTAGCTTTTTAGTCAGCTGTGAGTGTCGTATGTTCCTTAGGCCGAGGCCGCACTGGTGCTGCAAGTGCTGCGACGACGACACTGCAGCGACTACGTAAAACGTACGTGGCCGCACCGGCAAAGGATTAGTAATAATATGTGTTTGTGCCGCATTGCCATCGCGGCGACGCGACGTCACTGAGCTAGTGCAACTTTGCCCTTAGTGATAACGACCGAACATACCACACAGCCACGGATACGGTTAAAAGTCGAGATTTACACAATAAATTAAATTATTTGCAAGGTCAACTTATTTACATTATTTCATTAGTTTAGTAGCCGATACTCAGTGAGTTCAGTACCTGCCTATCGTCGCGACTGTTTTATAAACATGGTAAACCACTGTTGACTGTTTTAAGAATTTATTACAAGTGGTTCATCAAAACGATAATTGCCTTCTCGACGAGTTGAGTAGATATTATTTCCTAGATATTGCTTTACGATTTGGCTGACATAGTCTAGTCTTCTAAAATGTCCAATATGCCAAAAAGTCTGGTGTCCTATTACGTCTAGTCTCACAATGCCCAGTGTCCTAAAACGTCCAGTGTCAAAAGGTCCATTTCCTGAAATGTCTAGTGTATCACAATGTCTTGTCCTAAAACGTCTAGTGTCAAAAGATCTACTGATTAAAATGTCTACGTCATTGATTTGGGACCTTCCTTAAATCTCTACTTAAATGTTATAATAAATTAAAACAAAACCTTCAATTTCATCTTAATTTTAATAAAATAAAAACAACACATGACTTAAATTAAATTGTTTCCACTTAGAAACCACTACCTACTTACACATTCTTAACAGAAGATAAAAGTCGTAAATATGTACGACATATTTTTTAGAAAAATATATTTGTTATTTTGTTAATAATTTTGTTAATAATAATTTCAAGTAGGTACTTCTGCCATTTTCGGTCGAAATATATATCATATCGCCTCCTATTTTTTTTATATTTGTGGAATAGTGAATTTTTTAATTTGTGGTCATATTTCGATTCTTTTAGTAATGCATGTATGAATAGGAATATCTTAGGCGTTTTTGGCATTTTCTGTTTAATCTCCGGTGCCAGCCTTCGAGAGCATTTGTTGTTCGGCGTCTGTGGCGAGTACAACTCATGACATTGGGTGATATTGGGTATCATTGACGGTCGAAACGCTTGAAGTTATCCATTGAAGTATTTGCTGGTGCTATTTCAAGAAGTAACAGTCTCTAATACAATTAGGTAGAAGGGGTGGTAGTAGTCCACACATATGTACGTGTAAAATTCCTTCCACTTCTGCTACGGTTTAAACGATACTCTTTACTTTTCTCTTCCAGATAGCTTTGTTATAATGTTGAAAACATCCACTAATTTTAGCATTTGGGTAAACATTTTTTACGGCGTTCATAATAGCAACTTCATAGTAGCATTTGAATTCTTCTATATAGCACTGTAATTTATTTTTGGCTAGTTGAAAAAAACGGGTACCTATATGTAATTTCAGTCTTATCAGGTAATAGGCCAAATATAACAGGATATATGTTAGTTGATTCACTAGTTGAATTCAGATCAAGATGGAGTGAAAACAGTTGATAAAATGGCTTCGGCACATCTAAATGTACCATCGGCAAAATATAAATTACTTTTACCAGACTTAATACATTTTCTGGCAACCGTAGATGCGAAAATCAATATATTTCTTCTCGGTCATCATCCATAACAAAAAAATCTTTCGCAAAAGATTCAGGTATATTTACTTCTTCTAAATTTATGAAGTAGAGTTTGTCCACATCCAAAAATTGTTTTCTAGCTTTGTATAACGTGCTTCTTTTGGACTGAAATGATGGCAAATTGATACTATACTTTTTGCCTTTTTCTTTCAAATCTTTTAAACAATCCTCAAATAAATACTGTATGGAAGTCAAGTCATCGCACACTTTTTGCTTACAATTTTGCATTGCTAAATATGTGTCGTTTTTGATAACATCGCAGCGACAAGTGTTAATATTTTTTCGTGTCACAAATTTTCTTTCATGGTCAAAAGTAAGCGTTGCTATGCACTCTTTTCAATACCATTTTTATTTTTTAAACTGATTTGGTCTCTATACCCAGAACGTAAAAGTGTGTCACTACCCTTTTGATTGTTAATAATAAAAAAAACACCATCGTTTGACATGGTTAACTTTGAAAATACAAAATTACATATTTAAAACTTAAAAAATACGCCGACTAAACATTGACATCCAGAATGAGTAATTTGTCATTATTGATGTTACTTTATTCTTCCTCTACGTCAGAATCAGTACCTTAAGTACTGGAAAATTAGGCGACGGGATTTTTCTATTGAAAATCAGGCAAAATTCAAATAATATATAGGCTAAATGACATTTGCAAATATATACAGTACTTGTGATCCAAATATAGCATATAATTTTCTATGATACATTTAAGTTATTCTATTCCCCAGAGAACTATAACTATACACAACCACAAAAAACTCAAGTAAACTACTGTGGAAATATATATAAAAGCCAAATCTAGATAATAAATCAAAACGGAGGCAATACACCAAAAGATTTAAGAAGATTGTATCTTTGACCCGACGAGCGCAAAACAATTACCGTATTATGAATGCAAGTAATAAAGCAAAATGGCAAACTATAAATACTGCAAAGCAAAATAGGCCATTAGAGTCTTTCCCATGTATCAAATTGAATAATGATATAGTGACAAATCCATATGACATTTCGAATTCATTTAATAATAATTTTGTAGATAAGATAACACCCACATACTATGCATAAAGATCAGCATAAGCAATATCTAACATCTAGACTTAACTCAATCTTTATGAAGCCATGTTTGACAGATGATATAAATAAAATCATAAAAGGTTTAGAAATCACCAATAGTGTATGTTATGACGGTATCTGCACTAAAGTACTCGTAATTAAGCTAGTAACATAATGTATCTCGCAACCTCTCAGCTACATTTTAAACCTGTCTATAGAAACTGGTGTAGACCCTGAACAATTAAAGGTTGCAATTATTAAACCAATTCATAAAAAAGACAGTAAAGAAAACATTAATAATAGACCAATTGCCCGTCAATCAATCAAATCAAAAATTTTTGAAAAATATTTCTACAATTTATTTGTTAAATACTTTGATACTTAATACTTACCCATAATATTTTAGCTAAATAGCAAAAGACATTTAGACAGAAAAAAAGAATCAGCCTTACTTTATGATTTTTTGGAAATTATAACATCCAATGTCGACAAGCGAATATCAATCTGCGCCATCTTTATGGATATGAGATAAGCTTTTGATTACGTGGTACATACCATATTGTTGTATATATAAGCTTGAAAAATGGAATTAGAGGCAACATTATTTATTTATTTATTTATTTATATATGAGTCACAAATATAGGTACATGGGATCTTATTGGTACATAGATGTTTTAGAATCATTTAGCCTTGCGGTATGTGACATACTTACAATTATATAAAATAACTAAACTAAGAACCAAACTAGAACAGAATATTGTATTATAATGTATCGGATAAATAATCATCTACTGAATAATAGGCCTTTTGCAATAAGATTTTTTTTAGCGTACTCTTTAATAATTTAATATTTTGTTCTTCTAGAAAAGGCTTCGATAAATGATTAAATATTCTAGGAGCCATGCAAAAAATACTTTTATTAAAATATGCAGTAGTATTTAAAGGTACACTAATTTTTAGATTGTGTCTTTTACTTTTTAATTTTATAAACATGTGCATATTCTTTTTCACAAATAATACAGTTTCAAGTATATATATACATGGTAGGGTCAGAATGTTCAGTTTTATGAAATAGGGTTGACAGCTATCGGTGGATTTAAGATTACAAATGGCTCGAACGCACTTTTTTTGTGCTTTAAATGCATGATCTACATCTCTAGAATTGCCCCAGAAAATGATAGCATATCGTATGATTGGTGCCACATATCCGTGTTACGCAGTCAAGACTGTAGAAGTGTTCACTGTTTTTGCAAGCAAATGGAGAGCGTATGAATGCTTATTTATTTTTGAGCACAGACCTTCAATATGGCTATTCCAGTTCAAATTTTCATCAATGGACACTAATAAAAATTTTGTTGTTTGGGCTTGCTTAATATTTACTTTGTCGTACTGTATGACTAAATTATTAAATTTATTTATCCTGTTTTTAAAAATCATTAAATTCGTTTTGTTTATATTTAGTTTCAAATTATTATCATTTAGCCATCTTACACTACTACACAAAGTACCATTTATGTCATGTTTAATATGTTCTTCGTTTTTGCCTTTAAATAGAATAGTGCTATCGTCTGCAAAAATAATAGTTTTATGTGGTTATGTGGTACCACCTTAGGATAATCATTTATATAAATTATAAATAACAATGGACCCAATACGCTCCCCTGTGGGACACCAAATATAACTTTTTGCTGATCGGATAAATGGTTTACAATCCTTTTTTCAGTAGCACATAGCCTGGAAATTCGCGTGAACTGTTTTCTATCATTATATTATAAAATCATTAATCATTATATTATTATAAAATCATTATATTATATTATAAAATTAATTGAAACGTACCTCATAAACCGGTTCTAATATTAACTCTTGATAGGTATCAAAGGGACGTAAAATACAATATGATGCCCCGCAAGGAGGCGTACTGGGTTCATTACTCTTTATTATATACATCAATGACCTTCCAAATTCGAATTCAAACCCAATGACACTCTTTGCTGACGACAGCACTGTTGCAATTAAGTGTAATGACCGAACATCTTATGACCATTATATAAGCAGTACCCTAAATGCATTAATTAAATGGTAACCTGAAGGCAAACATAGGAAAAACTAAAATAATCAATTCAATTTTCAATTTAAATCAACATTTTAATCAGCGTGTGAATGTAATTATACCTCAGATTCACTATAAGGGTGAACCTGTATCTGAAGTGCAATTAACAAATTTTTGTGGATAATAAATTAAAATGGAAATCTCATATTGAAACAGTTGTTAACTGTGAATCATGGTTTAGTTGCTTCAGTCCTGAGGTATGGTGTAATTTTTTGTGGATATTCGACTGACATTGACATAATTTTTAAAGCACAAAAACGGTGCATAAGCGCTATGTTTGGGCTTCTAATAATAAAAACCTGTAAACCTTCATATTTATGAGGTCTTAATATTTGTAAAGGCCAATCAAAACTTATTTACATTAGCCTCAGAAGTCAATAATAGGCGACAACGTGACGCATTCGCCGCCTCTATGCGCCGAACCCTTTACCCCTACTTTAATGTATAAAAGTGTGTTTCACATGGCTCCTGTAATTTTCAGCAAATTACCTACAGAAATAAAGGCAATGAATACTGTTTTATTTAAGTAAGGAAAATCTAAAAAGCCTTTTAGTTAATAAATGTTACTATAACTTAAACGAATATTTAAACGATAATTTTTCCAATCTTAAGACCTCACATTGACATCAAGTAATAGAACAATTAGGTATACATGTATCTTTTAAATAAATAAAAATAAATAATTGAAATAACTTAATTATTATTGTTATTAACATTGACGTAAAATTATTATTATTGACATTGACATAAATTTATTATTATTATTCTCTTTATTTCTATTTTTTTCTAATTATTTCATTTTTAAATGTAAATATAAAAACTATACATATTTAAAAATATAAAAACTGAAATGACCCACCGACATCGGGAACAAGCTGCCGGTGGTTAGGGCCCCATAGAGAGGAATCTCCTCACAATACGCGCCGTGTCGAGTAGTACTGCCTTTTGGATCAAGGACTTGATCCAGCCATCTAACGCGAGCCTCTGCAGGTGATGGTCGAGGCTCTTAGGTATTAAACCATTGACTGTAATGACTATCAGCACAATGATTGCCGAGTCCACACGCCACATGTCGACAATCTCGTGAACTAAGTCTAGGTATTTCAACTCTTTTTCTTTTTCAGCTTTCACAAGATTCCCGTCATGCGGAATGGTGACATCGATGATCATTGCTCGGCGCTCCAATCGGTCTATCAGCACAATATCTGGCTTGTTCGCCACAATTGTCCTATCAGTGATGATAGACCGATCCCAGTACCAAGTAGCACGACCATTTTCGAGAACTGGATCGGGCACATACCTGTAATACGGCACTTCAGATTCCACAAGTTCATACGTCAAGGCAAGTTCCTGATGGACAATCCTGGCTACTTGGTTGTGTCTATGCAAATACTTACCATTGGCAATACGAAAACAACCGGCGATAATATGTCTGAGAGATTCTCCGGGCTAGTGACATGCCCGACATATGTCAACCGTCCCATCCTTCAGGATATATCTCCGGTAGTTGTTCACCATAACAACTTCGTCTATAATTGCACAGACAAAACCTTCGATCTCAGCGAAGAGATCGCCAAATCGTAGCCAGGACACCGATGACTGAAAATCTATGTCGGGCCCATTCAGGGCCCGGAAAAAGCGTCCATGCAGCTCTTTTCCTTTCCATACGTCCCTGCGCTCGTCAGTTCCAAGTATAATAGGTTTGCGCCAATTCTCTTTAGCCAGAGCAAGCGGGGTAAAGCCCGTATCCACTGCGACTACATCGCGATGCACGCCCACATCGGTTCGAAGAAAATATTCTCTGAGATTGCACACCTCACGGTTGTGTAGGGGCTTGGCATTTAAAAAACCGCGACCCCCACACTTTCGCGGGATGTACAATCTCAGTACCGAGGAGCGCGGGTGGTGCATTCGGTATGCAGTCAACAGTGTACGAACCTTTCTATCCAGGGCATCTAATTCCGTTTGTGTCAATCTGAGTATGCCAAATTAGTACATAAGGATCGGCATGGCCCAACCGTTACAGGCGCGCACCCTGTTGCCGCCTGAAAAAAGACATTTCAGTATTTTTTTCAAACGGCTTAACAAGCCCTCCTGCAATACCCAGATATTTATAGGTTTCATTTGCAGAGAGAGATCTAAGTCTAGTGAAATCTGAAAGACTTACTGAAAGTTTCAGTTACCTTAAGTAACGCTGTCAGTTGGGATCTGGCGGAGGCACAAATTCTCTGTTTCAGGAAGTCGATGCGTTCTGTAACCCGGGTGACATAATCTTGGGGACATACGTCAGTCCCTGCGAACGCCCGAGTCACATAACGCATCACTCTCGGTCGTGTATTCCCTGAAACAGATAAGCTTGCCGATGAGTGCCCTGGACTCAGCGATACGACGCTCAATCCTGCACTGCCACGCTGGCATAGTATTTCTGGTTCGAGCAGTTGTCACTATCACGTCTGGATTTTTAATACCAGCCACTCTACATACCGCAGCAGCCGCCCAGTACAAAATTGAGTGTGCATCGCTAAGACTTTCACTGTCCTCTAAATAAGCAGACAGTAATGAGTCCAAGGCATACAATAGCGCTAAATTCTTTTTGTGCGTAGGCAACCTTGGTAGACGTGGTCTATTTTCTGAATAAACGTGCCGATATTCTCGCAACGTGCACTCCAAAGTACTCCTTAATTGTTCATTGTACTGGGTACTTACGTGTGTAGCCCTGCTATCCACCTCTTCACTAATATCATTATCATTTGGCATCAATGCCTCATGAAGTCTTTGAGGCATTATCTGGACAGAAGAAGTGACAGAGGGGCTACTTCGTACGTCGGAGCGTAGCCTCTCAAGTGCGGCATCGTCCAGCAACCGACAACGCTGGATTGCAGCACTTGGTCCGACAGTCTTTGAGCCGAGACGTTGAAGGCCGGTTCCAAGTCCTGAAACAGAGGCAGCATTCGATCACGGTACGCACTGAGGTTGATTCCCCCCCTGTTGCCACAAAATATGCCCGCATGACATTTTCGTTCATAGATTTAGTCCACTTCATGCGGCGCACATTACCACCGACAGCGGAGACCCTGTTCGAGGCCGGTAGGTCTTATAGATAATTGGCGAAAATAATTAAGTTGCAATCAGTACAATCGCGAAATAACGATTATAAAGTGTTTCAATATAGGGTATCTATTTTTATTATTATTATTATTGGCATTGAAATAATTTTATTACTTATTATTATTAAATAAATTATAAGTTTTAGAAGTACATTGCATTAACTTAATTTTTTTAAATATTTTTGTCTAATTTTATATATTTCAATGACAATCTTCATTTTGTCTGAAACTATGATTGTATACATTTTGCATGCCTTAAGGTAGAATCACTTGAAACATGAACTTTTAATAACACCATTGCAACAGTGTTTTCTGCAAAAATAAATAATTTGAATTTGAAAATAATTACCTAAAGATTTCGTATATTTTATGATAGGAGAAAATATTACTGAAATAAAATGAAATTATGGCATAGTATGAAGGAACATTACTTAATTGGCAAAAATAATTAAGTTGCAATCAGTACAATCGCGAAACAACGATTATAAAGTGTTTCAATATAGGTACCTATTTTTATCAAGCATTAGTCAACCTAACGATCCCTGGAACGTGAACCATTGCTGTCCTCGCCCACAATCCGTAAACTGCTCGTGCAATTGTCCTACTTTACAGGGCCTCATCAATATTATGTATCTTGGAGTTCTTATCGACCGCAAACTGATTTTCTACGGTCACAGAATTGCTTTCTGGACGATTGCGCAGACTTATGTACGTCTTTAAGGGCTTGCGTGCGGTTGCTGACGTTACTACAATTAAAATGGTATATGTGACGCTTTGTCAATATATAATAATAATAATATATTATCCATCAGCAACTTGCTCTGAAGTACAAACTTGTAGAGGTCGAGGTGCCTTACTACAGATATGTAGCGGAACCAGTTCTCGAAAGGGACCATATCACACTGTATTGGGATCGATCTATTATCACAGACAGGACTGTTGTTGCCAACATGCCTGATATTGTGGTAATAGATCGATCAGAGCGCCGTGCAATGATTGTCGATATTACCATCCCTCATGACGGCGACCTCGTGAAAGCTGAGAAGGAAAAAGAACTAAAATACCTGGACTTAGCACACGAGGTCGTCGATATGTGGGATGTAGAGTCGGCAATCATTGTACCGATAGTCGTTACGGTAAACGGTCTAATAGCCAAGAGCCTCGACCAACATCTTAAGAGGCTCGCGTTAGGTGCTTGGGTCAAGGATCAGATGCAGAAGGCAGTCCTCCTCGATATGGCACGCATAGTGAGAAGGTTCCTCTCTCTGGACCCCTAATCACCGACAGCTTGGACCTTGTCTCGATGTAGGTGGGCATCCGTAATATTTATATTTTTTTAAATTTTTATTAATAAATAGTAAATAAATGTGAATAATAATAAATTTATTAGTACATAATATACAAGTTCTTATAATAAGTGATAGCTTATCAAAAATTAAATATTGTTGTAAAAGAACCTGTTATGTAAGATTTTGCAAAACGTCCTGCACTAGGTAATGCCTGTCACGCAGAAAAGCTTTAAATTACAATTTGCCAATATGAATATGTCGGCACGTGAGGGGGTAATCAGAGTCAGAAAGGGTTCTACGGCGTGAGTATAGCGGGCGAGGAGATTGAGACATCACTCGTACAATAATGCGTTATAATTTAATCACACTATCACACTAATACACGGGGACAAGGTGTTCCGATTAGTAACGAACGCTGCGACTGCCAAACGCAAACTGAACTCACAACTCACAAGCTGCCTGTCCGCGCGCCTCTCCCTAGCGCCTCTAGCGGACGCTATGCAAACTAATACTGAGCGCTGATTGGCTGTCACCGTGACGCGTCACCAGCCTACGAATAACCGGCAAGCAACGCACGTTACCAGCGTTACACCAGAGATCACAACCACTTCCATCTCTAGTCCACCAAAACTAAATTAAGTGGCGAATAACTAAATAATTATTATCCAACGACACTAGGCGCCGTCAAATAAATGACAATATTTAAATAATAATACAAACAAATCAGAAAAATAAACATGCAACTATTAGAATTAATACAATTAAAATAATTAAAAACAGCGATATTATTAAGAAATTTCATACACAAAAACAAGAAATAAATGCAAAACTATTTAGTAAAATAGCAACTAACAAATTAAAGACTTTAAAAAGCTCTCGGTGTCGTCGTAGGTCCAGGTGAGTAATTTTTTTCTTACAGCTATTTTAGCATCGCGCATCGATATGTTGGCTAAAGGCAATAGCCTGTTCATTTTATTATAAATATACGGCTTCATAAAGGCACAGAACCACCTGGTAAAAGCAGTATTTGTCTAAATAAGAGGAAGTTTGAAAACCCGTTTCCTGATCATGTTCTCGTAGTCACTAGAGTTAAGAACTAACTTATGTGTTAAAAGTGTTATTTTCTGTATAAAAAGCTTTCTAACACTTAGTAATTCAGTTAGTAGTAAGAGAGTCGTAGGAAAAAGGAAAGGCTTTCTTAGCATAGCTTTAAGAACAGCGCGCTAGGGTCTTTCCAGAATTATTAGATGGGATGCAGCAGAGCCTCCCCAAGCCGCGATGCAGTAAGTTAAAATAGACTCACAAAGAGCCGTGTACACATTCTTTAGCAAGCACACTGGAGGCACCTATAAAACCACACTTCTTAAACTGGAGCGAGCACAACGCGCAGTTTTGAAAACATCCCTATCTCTTCCCTTTCGCTTCCCCACAGTGGAATTTTATAAAATGTGCTCCTTTCTTTCGGTTCTACAATTATTTATATTGTACACTGTTCTTAAGCAGTATTCGTTGCTATCTTTCGATATCACAGTTTTGTCTAAGCGACGCAAATATAACGTATGTCTCTCCTCAACTTGTTCAGTTTTCTCCCACAGCTTATTTTTTAGGCAGTTACTTGTAACTAAACAAAATCTGTGACTAAACAAAATGTTGACAAAATTGTGTGTAAAAGAAATAATTTTAAAGTTTTTACTTAACCTGGACTATGAAGGTACAAACACGGTACACGCCATACGTACATATACATGTACACACACATACACGTACGCACACACACACACACACACACACACACACACACACTTAACCACCCGCTCACATTCATACACACAACCACACACACACCTAATTCACAAACAAGATAATTATCATTATCTACATTCCCAATTAATTTGTTTAATTGTTACTTTGCCTATGTTTATTTTAATTTTACTTACCTGTTTCGAGTTTCATTATTTATTTTCTTTTTATGTCTACGTCTACTGTTAGATACAATTTCTTACTGTTTTAAGTACGACTTTTCCGTGATATGGAAGCCTGGTTGTCCATAACCTAGCTTGAAAAGCAGTCTCCCAGTACCTTTTATTGATAACATTGTACTTTTGTGTTTAATTAATATGGGAGAAATAAATAAATTATTATTATAACTACTCTTACAACTTACAAAAATCAAACAATAGGCTTTCAACAAAGAATTACCTTTAAAAAAATTATAATGTATTTCAAGGGATTTTGTTAAGGATTATTGACATGTATTGGAAAGCTACTTTATTATATAAGAAAGCACGATACGTTTTTGGATCCATAGTTTTCGTTTTGGAAATGTTGACCCACAGAACAAACCCAATTGACAATGAAGAATTAAAGCTGATCGTGAAAGCGAATCCATCGCAAGCTACGTCAGAGTTAGCGGCAGGCTACGGTATGAGTGAAAAATAATTTTAAATCAATTGAAATAAATTGGAATAGTGAAAAAGCTCACGGGTAACGCATGAATTGAATGAAGCACACCAACAAACACGCATTAAATGCTTTTCATTACTCAACCGTCACAATAACGGGGCAATTTTGCATCGTATTACTTGTGATGAAAAATGGATCCTGTACGAAAATCGAAAATCCTCATCACAGTGGTTGAACCCAGTAGAACCGGTCAAATCCTATTCCAAGCGAAAGTTGACGCAGATAAAAGTACTAGTGTGTGTTTGGTGGATCAGTGCTGGTGTCACAGCTTTCTAAGATCTGCCCAGACGATTACGGCAGTTCTGTATTGTCAACAATTGCAAACCATGATGAAAAAGCTAGTAGTTATACTTCACGACAGACAGCCGCTAAATTAGAGGACCTGTGATTGGAATGTCTGCGACACCCACCATACTCCCCGGGCCTTGCTCCAACAGATTATCACTTTTTTAGGAATTTGGTCAATTTCTTGCAAGGAAGAAAATTCTATTTCGGTTAGGCAGTCCATTTTTCTTTAATTGTAACATTCTTTTATTTCTATTTTATGTATCCATGTTGATAATACCAAAAAGTAAAAAAAAGTTTGATACGGTAATTGATCATTTCGATTGGAATTCACTACAGGAATGGCATTAGACAAAAGTTCACAAGTAACATTTTTAAAATACATGTCGCATTATCGGTGTCCCCTCAGTAGATATGACACTTATATGACAAAGTGAAATAATTATCATTATTTTAACTTTATAGTATAACTGACACAGCAATAAAAATATTATGACTTAAATTTTTTATTTTATGCATAGTGCCTTTTTTAGGCACTATTGCCTAAAATGCCATTTATATATAATACTTCGATCAAAAGACTCCTAAAGGAAATTACGTTAAAAACGGCAATAAACAAAAATAAAACAATTTTAATAAAATTGATTTCGATCTTACTTTAACTAAATAAGCGACACTATGTGTAAAATGCCATTTATGTAGTTATTAGCTTTTGCCCGCGGCTTCGCTCGTGTCAAAGTAGGTTAGGTTAAGTTATGTTATGTTCGGGCACGGAGCGGGAGACGGAGCGCTCAAATCCTCTCCCCAACCGCAGAGCCGAGCGCTGGAGGGCGCGAGATGACCGCCAGCCACCCTGAGGTTTGAACTGGGAGTGGTAGGTTTCGTGGGCCTGCCCGCCATCCAATCAGCACCAGGTCCGAGAGGCGGCGTGCATATTCCCACGCGCGCCTTTGTGTCGAGTCCATCTCCGGGATCTACAAATTTATATAAAGACAGATCCAGTCATATAATTCAATTAATTGCAAACAAACATCTTCTGTACACGTTTCCATGATGCTCGAGCGAAACGTCAGTCACTCAACACGTCCACGAGCGCACTGCGAGTGCGATGCAAATCCCTTTGTGTTTGTAAAAAAACCGACAGTAGGCGGAGCAGAGTCGAGCACGAACCAAACGCTTGAAGCGCGCTAGTTCGAGGCTTGTAAGTCGGTCCACACTACACGAATTTGAGCTCGGCTCGTGCTCCGCTCGTGCTCGGTTCGTCTAGCGTAGACCCACCTTCAGATTGCTCCGCCTGGGCATCGCAGCGCCGTGAGTTGATCGCGGTAGTCGAAATGATTGCTCTCGGCTTGTTCCTCCAACCATAATTGTGATTGAAGGAGCTTCTTCCCGCTCTTATGAAGCCTGGCGGGTGGCTTAGTCCTCCAGTTTATCCTGGCTTTGAAAAAGTGTTTCACCAGCTCTTAAAGCAGCGTGCCGCTGCATCCTTATTCAGCATGAACGGATGATTCTTGGGATCGAGCAATTTCTGCTGCTCGTGCCCGCGATGAGCTCCTAGATAAGTTAGAATTACGTTTGCGAGGCATGCCGGAAAAAGTAAATAAACTCTTAACGAAAAGAATACAATAAAAACGTAACAGTAATACAGGTTAGGTAGTAACCTTAAAATTAAAACTGAAAATATTGCCTAATCTTAAAAATTAATTGAAAATAAAAAAATTATTGTGTAAAATAAAATTGCAAGTAAGATAATGAACCTAAAAATAATTAATGATTATCTACTGCTCAAAGAAAAACGAATAATATAAACTACAAAAGTAAAACAATTACAATATTGTTAAGAATCAGAAGTGAAACAGCCTAAAAAAAACATACGTACTTTCACTGTTAAATAATCATTCCATTTTGAAGTATGGGTGGGTTTGATGTAAAAAAATGTTGAGTTTCAGTTCTAAGTATGGGGAACCTCCAAAATTTATTGATTTCTTTCTGTTTTTGTGTGAAAATCTTAATACGGTTCATAGAATACATCTACTTACCAAGTTTTAACAGCATAGTTCTTATAGTTTCTGGAAAAAGTGGCTGTGACATATGGACGGACAGACAGACAGTCATGACGACCATAAGGGTTCCGTTTTTTGCCATTTGGCTACGGAACCCTAAAAAGTGATGATTATTTACAGACTTTAAGATTGTATCGCTCTTACCACCTCCTTAGTAGCCGCACTCGATACTTAAGCATAGTATCTGGTCTCTTACCTGTGAACGGTCCTCCAACACCTTAAGCCGTGAGACAATAGTCTCAAACGATTGACGGAAGATGGCCAAAGAAAGACTACGCATACTCGAATGGCTTTGCAGATTGCAGAATACTCGCGATCTTGAGACGTAAAACGCGATCTTCTAAAAGAGAACGATGTGATGGATTTATTTGTAAACGCCAGAACCTAGTTCTATTACTTGTGAGCAAAGGAATCTTTATCCCACTTCTGATGTTTGGAATCAGAAGTCAAACACCAAAAATAAAAAGAAATTAGTAACGTACTTTCATTTTTAAATAATCATTCAATTTTGATGTAACCGTCAATTAAAGAAATACAATAACAAATAAAGTTAAACATAATAATTGATATCACCCAACAACTATCATACAGCACGTTCGTTCCGTCCGCAGTTCGATGTCAAAGTGACTCGAGCATCGTGATCTTCTCACCTCCCACGAAGCCTTTGGGAGAAGGTAAGGCGGTCAATCTTCGCGGCCCATTACTATGGGCCGGTCGTTGTGTTTGTCCGCCCTCGAGGCTGGCCAGCCGGGTGAGTGTCCGTTGGGAGAGGCCCAGTTAGCCACCTGTGAGAGGGCGGTAGTTCGCCTTTTGTGTGGTTAAGGGGTGGGCCCCGCTCGAGGGAACTGGATGCAGCTCCCGAGCGGGGCGTTTCCGTCTCCTCCTTGTCCACGTTGTGCTTTCGGGATGGAGGAGGGGAGCGATGTTGGTCAGGTGGGTGTGAGCTGAGCAGTCCGCCCGCTCGAACATCCGCCCGGCCAACCCACTCACGAATCCCTCGATCGGCTTCCACTTGAGGTCCCTGTATATGATGGCTTGCTGGAGGTACCTGGGCGCGTCAACCGTCCAGCGAAGGCAAAGTGACTCGATGCGCGCTGAACACGCTTTTATAACCCGCTCGATCGGATGATTGACGTCACTAGTTAACGACGCCTTTGATAACCGACAATATTATTAGAATAGTAGTAACAGATAAATAAACGGTTACAAATCAATATTTATAAACAAATAAATCGAAAGCATGTATTGCCATTTCCCAAGAATATGGTACCGCAACTTCCTATCTTCAAACTTCATTTTGTTTAACGCCATCTATCGGATTTTAGAGTAATTAACTTTAGTACATTTAACATCACAAACCGATATTGCGTTTCTACGCCAACTATCTTTTTATTTGCATACATTAGTATTATAATAACTCGATAGATGGCGTAAAAGGCACTTTAGTATATATTTTTTTATTTTATTTCAACACTGTATAATACCAAACAACTTTGTCAATTACCTTAATTATGTGAACAGACAAAGGTTAATTAGCTGAATATAATTATTTTGAGATAGCTGTGCCTAACTAAAAATCTGTTCACGAGATAGGTTAATCTCGTGAACAGATTTTTATTTGGGATATCAGATTTCTACCGGGATACATTAGATCTTTCCTTTTGTACTCCAGGCATCACGTTGTAATTCATTCATATCAGTAGACCGATTTGTTATAGCGGACTATTGTCTAAAAGTTATTTTAGTATCCCTCGGGAACAGTACTTATTTTCTGAATGAAAGGTACCCTGTGTTCTTTTCTGTACCCTTGACAACGTGTGTGCGAAATTTGATGATGATTAGTTAAGGCGTGAAAGCGTAACAAACAAACAAACAATAAGTTTCTTTCGCTTTTATAATATATATATATATATATATATATAGGTATATATACACACGTGTCCCAGAAATAAACGTCAAGCTGAAAACGGGCAATAGGCCAAGTCGTGACAGTTATTAGAAAAATATAAAAAAAATCTTAGTCATGTACTTTTCAAATTTTATAGATTCAAAAATAAATCTCGAAAAGTGACACCTGTGACGTAACCATGAATAACCCTTCTGTAAATTACAGTTAAAAGTTAAAACATAATTACCTCAGTTTTAAATAAAATGCTAGATTTTTGCCCAACATTGAATTCGAAATTATTACATCACACAAATTTAACCGCGTGTAGTGTAAAAAAATGTACTACACTATTTTGGCAAGTAACTTTAAAAGATGGCGGTAAGTCCCGTTTTTGAAGAGTGGCTGGAGAGGCGGCATGGCGCCCTCACCTTTCGGCTGACACAGGTTATGACTGGCCATGGTTGTTTTGGCCAGTTCCTGTGTCGCATAGGCCGGCAAGAGACGCCCGGATGTCATCACTGCGGCGACTGCCGCGATGTTGTTGTGGACACGGCGCTGCACACTTTGGCGGATTGCACCGCCTGGGCATCGCAGCGCCGTGAGTTGATCGCGGCAGTCGGTGTGGTTGCCCTCTCGCTCCCGGCCGTGGTTCAATCTATGGTCCGGAGCGAGAGGACGTGGGACGCCGTCGCCACCTTCTGTAAGGAAGTCATGTCCATCAAGGAAGCGGCGCACTGTGGGCTGAAAATCGACCTCCATAGACATAGAAATGAAAGTTGCTAGATGTTCGTTTTGCTGACGGATATGGCTTCTATTAGCTATTATACACATAACAATGTCATCTGAGCTAACTCCGCACAAAAATGAATTTATTATAAGGTTTTTTCGAAAAAAATGTATGGAGATAGCATGAAAAATCTGAATATCTCTGAACTTGCAAGGAAAACCGTAATATCCTCAGAGATGGTTATAGGACTAATTATTTGTGATTTTTTGACATACTTCATATAACGGTACCTGCTGCAGAACTTTTTTTAAAAATCATCTTATTTTTAATTAATTTTTTTTAACATTAAACGATTTGTTTTGGTGTATAAGTAAAGAAACAACACGTTATATGCATATAATACTAAATCTTCGCCAGTTATTTGTTAAAATATCAAGAAAATTATTTTTGCCTAACATAGTATATATGTTTTAAAACAGTTAATTGGATACCATTACTGAACTTTGCATACAGGTAAACTACTGAATAATAAATTAGCCTTCTAATGAGTTCTGAATAAGAGATTAAGTGATTTGCAATGTCGCACAATGGTAACTACGGATTACACTAATTAAAATCTTACAGGTAAGTACATAAGTAACTTAAATAGTTAATTAGATATGTTACGAGTTCTAAGAAATATTTTCGACAACTGTCTAATGAGGTCGTTAACTAATGTTGGACTGTAATATAAAATGGTTAACATTTTGCATCATAATTTAGTTTATTCTAAGCTTTGTTACCCCTAACATATCACTGTGAAATTTTATAATGGAAAGTTTAAATACCAATTTAGACCTATTCGTTCTTCTAAAATGTAAGAGTACTTCATTTGATCATGAGGTATTGTTTAGTGAAGTTATATCCCGCCTAGACGTTTGTCTTTCCGTTGAAGATCAAGTGACTCTAAAAGAATTTTGTCGGAGATTTGTACGAGCTGCATCACAAAGGTGGCAAAAATCTCACCGAATTCTTGATACTTTTAGAAAACAATACGAAATTTGGCTGCAAGCAACTATCGATTGGCCAAGTTGTATAAATTTAGTCGCTCAAGAACCAACTGTTGCTGAGGGATCAAGATCAATCTCTCCAGAACCCTCAACATCATACTCTGTTGGTAAAATGACAAAGAGGTCACGAAAACCATTCGAAGATCTGGAAAGCAAACAGAAGAAGAGAAGATCTGATGAGCATAAAACTGACAATCCCAGTGAATTGGCATATACAGCAGCAGCGCGTTTTAAGGAAGAAGGTTGTGAGGATATCGCATCTGTAATCGAATATATGCTGAAACATCCTGAAGCAGCCTCTAAAATTAAGAAAACGCTTAAGCAACCGGTGAAAACTATCTTATTTACACCAGAAAAAGCACTTGGATTACTCCTTTCATTAAAATTATCAAAGTGGCAATACATCACTTTACGAGAGTCAGCTATTCGGGAAGGTAGAAAGGATATTTATCCATCCTACTATAAAGTGCAACAAACCAAGCTGGCATGCTATCCTCCGAAGTAATCAGTGTTAGTGACCGATTCATCGGCAAGAATAACCCTTCAAGCTTTACTCGACATTACGGTCAAAAGAATCCTCCAAAGTTTTCCTAACGATGATGTGCAAAATAAGGATTTAAAATTGATATCTAAATGGGGTTTCGATGGTGCGTCAAACCAAAGCCGATACAAGCAGAAAATGGATAGCGATCAAGACGATTCAAGTATTTTCATGACTTCCTTGGTGCTACTAAAACTGACTGATGGAGACAATACTTTGTGGATGAACCCAAAACCATGCTCAGCAATGTATTGTCGTCCAGTTCAATTTACTTTTGTGAAGGAAAGCGAAGCAGTAGTCATCGAACACAAACGACGAATGGATGAAGAAATTAAGGCTCTCATTCCTACAGAGTGCAATAATAGAAACAGGGTGAATCATCACCTAATGATGACAATGATCGATGGTAAAGTCTGCACGTATTTGTCTCAAGCCAGATCAAGTTCATCATGCTATTTGTGTCTGGCAAAACCGACAGAAATGAACCGTTTGAGTGTAGTAACAGCAAAGACCGTATCTTCTGATATATACGAGTTTGGATTGTCATCTCTACACGCCCGTATAAATTGTATGGAATGTTTACTACATATTTCGTATAGACTAGATTTTAAAGAGTGGGCTGCGAGAGGTAACGAGCACAAAGAAATGCTAAGTAAGAGAAAAAAGATTATTCAAGACAAATTTAAAGACGAATTAAATCTATTGATTGACATTGTTAAACAAGGTTCCGGAACTACTAATGACGGCAACACTGCAAGAAAGTTTTTCAAATTTCCCCATAAAACTGTAGCCATTACTGGGTTGGACGAAGAACTAATAAGAAGATTTGCTGTGATTTTACAGGCAATAACTTCCGGGGAAAAAGTAGATATAATTAAATTTAAAGATTATGCCTTCAAAACAGCAGAGAGGTACGTGGAATTATATGACTGGTACTATATGTCATCAACCGTCCACAAATTACTTATACACGGGGCAGACATAATCGATAGGAATGATGTTGTACCCATAGGAAGTCTCTCGGAAGAAGCATCCGAGTCTCGCAATAAAGATTTTAGGAGGTTTCGGGAACATCATTCGCAGAAAAAGAGCAGGCAAGATTCGAATCATGATATCCTTAATATGTTAGTTGTTTCTTCGGATCCTTTTATAAATGTACAAAGGCCCAAGTTAGATGCCAAGAAAAAGGAGGATTTATTTCCTGAAACCCTCAATTTAATTCAGTTTCAAGAAACTGACTTTGAGTTTCTAGGCAATCTAGATTCTGATTCAGAAATCGACTAGAGTGATAAGGAAAACTAGAAACTTTTTGTGCTTTTAATTATAATTCTATTCAATGTAATTTTTTCATGATCTTTCGTTATTTAGCTTTGGTACGTAACTATGTTTTGCAATTGATTTATTTTTAAATATTTTATATTACTATTCTTGTACCTATTTATATTTTTGCATACTTTTGTACCTATGTTTTGTTTTATATAAATTTTATCAACTATTAAAAAATACCTTTTTAATTTATTTTTCTTTTTATTTAATGCCTATTATTAGCGTTAATAAAATAACTAACTTATCGATTGATCTTTACTTTGACATTAGTAGAATTTTTTATATTACTATTCTTGTACCTATTTATATTTTTGCATACTTTTGTACCTATGTTTTGTTTTATATAAATTTTATCAACTATTAAAAAATACCTTTTTAATTTATTTTTCTTTTTATTTAATGCCTATTATTAGCGTTAATAAAATAACTAACTTATCGATTGATCTTTACTTTGACATTAGTAGAATTTAATGATTTAAAAAAATACCTTCATTTAGACATAATAATAAAATAATTAGACAGTTGTCGAAAATATTTCTTAGAACTCGTAACATGTCTAATTAACTAATTAGTTTACTTATGTACTTACCTGTAAGAATTTAATTAGTGTACTCCGTAGTTACCATTGTGCGATATTGCAAATCACTTAATCTCTTATTCAGAACTCATTAGAAGGCTAATTTAATATTCAGTGGTTTACCTGTATGCAAAGTTTAGTAATGGTATCCAATTACCTGTTTTAAAACATATATACTATGTAAGGCAAAAATAATTTTCTTGATATTTTAACAAATAACTGGCGAAGATTTAGTATTATATGCATATAACGTGTTGTTCCTTTACTTTTACAATAAAACAAATCGTTTAATGTTAAAAAAAATTAATTAAAAATTAGATGATTTTTAAAAAAAATTCTGCAGCAGGTACCGTTATATGAAGTATGTCAAAAAATCACAAATAATTAGTCCTATAACCATCTCTGAGGATATTACGGTTTTCCTAGCAAGTTCAGAGATATTCAGATTTTTCATGCTAGCTCCATAAATTTTTTTCGAAAAAACCTTATAATAAATTCATTTCTGTGCGGAGTTAGCTCAGACGACATTGTTATGTGTATAATAGCTAATAGAAGCCATATCTGTCAACAAAACGAACATCTAGCAACTTTCATTTCTATGTCTATGGAGGTCGATTTTCAGCCCACAGTGCGGCGGAGCGGGAGAGGGAGCGCTTAAATCCTCTCCCCAACCGCAGAACCGGGCGCCGGAAGGCGCGAGATGACCTCCAGCCACCCTCGCCACTCAATCAGCGCCAGGTCCGAGAGGCGGCGTGCGTATTCCCACGTGTGCCTCTGAGTCGTGTTTTTTTGTCCCCTCACAAGGGGACAGTAGAGGAAGGGTCATGTAGTGGCCTGCCATTTTACACGGCGGGGTCGCGATTGCATCTGAAAGCGATTCGCGCAGCCCCGCCGTCTATTGTTATGTCGAGGAACACCGTGGTAGGTTTAGTCGGTATTACCGGGTACTACCTTTCCCCTGGTGAGCCCGACATAACCTCTCCGTCGCCCCGCGGAGAGGTACGCAACAAAGCATTCCCCCACGTAAAAAAAATAACTATCGAAAAGTTAATATTTGTAGTCACAGGACTTAAAGATCATCACAGAGTATCACTTTTTGAGATTTATTGTTGAATCCATAAAATTTGCAAAGTACATGGACAAGATTTTTTGTATTTTTCTATTAACTGTCACGACTTGGCCTGGCCTATTGCCCGTTTTCGGCTTGACATTGATTTATATATTATATAAAATATATTATATATATAGTTAGGATTAGGATTACTTTAGTAGGGTAATGGCATGAATTACATTAAACGACACAAAACACAAAATGACACTTTTTAACTCACCGCAGTGTGCGTTCCCTCCAAATGCCAGTCTTGAACTGAGAAGCACAGAGTACATTTGTATATAGGAAGACTGAGAAGTGAGATCACAAAGTAGAGTAACTAAACTAAAAGAGTGAGATATTGGTGCCAATTCTGTTGTAATTTTCTCTTAGCTAAAATTAGAGAAAAATTCTCTAATTTTAGCTAAGAGATTCCGCGTAGGGCATTCTGCTGTTCCATCGAACTAAATTTACAATTCGTTTAGACAGCACCTAATTCGAGTTTGACAATCCTAAATTGAATTGAGGCGGTGTTACCCATATTTAAATTATATAAATATAAAGAATGAATGTGAGCGAGTTAATGAAAAAAACCCTTTTAAAATAATACTTTTATTTTTGTTAAATGCGTGTAATTGTTTGTGAACACTTCATAAATAATAAACGGTAAGTAAAATTGTATTTTAGTCGTTCTAAGTTAAGTAAATACTGCACAACAGAGAATGTATCTGGCAGACTATCATTTTTTTTTTTTAATTATGCTATTTGCATTAATTTTGTATTACTTTTTTAAGAATACCTTATCCTCAAATAAGTCGTTAAAAATGACAATTTATTTTAATAAGTACGTAGTTAAAAGTTTTAAAATAAATACTTTTAACCAATTTTTTTATGAACGCATGAAAACGCTGTTCCGTCTTGACGTTTGTTTCTGTGACGTCGCTGAAGCAGTAAACACGTAGATTTTGTATGGAAAATAGAATAATTTTATTATATTGTTATGATGTTCAATGTATACAGCAATCATCGTTGGTGTATTGTGCCGGAGTGTCAAAACACTAGTATTAAAATGCCAGAAAAGCTGTGGATCCAGTTACCAAAGGATATGAAATTAAAAAATACATGGATACAACCAGAGTATTATTGTTCTGTGGATACAACTGGCGAGGAGAGATCCAAAGTCATTATCAACTAAAAGTCAACTGTATATGTGTGAAGATCACCATTATGTAAGTTTAGATAAACCTAACATCAGTAATAAAGTATTAGTTATATTTATTATTATTTTCTCTATAGGTTATGTTGCTCAAATCATTTTTGTTTCAGTTGGAGAATGACATGGAGAACTCTATATGCAATACTAATTAATGGTTTCAGTCAAAGAATACGCCTAAAACGTAGTACCGTCGAGGTTTGATTGTCAACAGGATAGAAAACACAAAGCCACACCAACCGAACCTCGACCTGCCTTCAAAAAACGACAAAAGTTATCGCTTCTAGAAGAAATATATTCTGTTGACCCTTCAACGTCTTCGTTCAATCAAGGTACAGGTATATTCTACTAATTATCCCTACTTTCATTTACTACCTATGTAATGTTTCTAATTTAGCTAATATTGGGGAAGTACCTATGTAAATATTCTTTATCATTTTATTTTTAGATATACTGATTGAAGAAAACAAGCCTTCATGTCTTGCCTCCTCCTGAAGGGACATTTTATGATAAAGCAGTACAGGCTGTGCCACATCAGGAACATAAAGCTATTCAAGTTCATGTTACACACTACAGAAGTAAAATGGTTCAGATTGGTGTAAATGTGTATCAACAATTAAGTTTACTGTGTCTACAGCAACATCAGAAGATGCACTCGATTATTAACTTAAATTATTAAGGGTTCTGGACTTAGTTATTACTACAGCCTGTGCTTTAGTAAATTTACAAGATGCACTTATCAAATAAAGACTTTTCAAGTACCGTTCCTTTTTCATTACTATCAATTTCCTATTGCTGAATGATGAATGATATAAACTAATAAAGGAAGTAGCAGTTGGAAATAAAGTGAAATAGAATTTCTATTCTATTCTCTTCTACCCATACCTATCACTCCAAAAGAATGTTTCATAGAAACTTGATCACTGTAATCTATAATAATTATTATTATAGATTACAGTGATCAAGTTTCTATGAAACATTCTTTTGGAGTGATAGGTATTTCTTTATGCAATATCTTTACTAAAATATTATAATTTGGTACATTTTCATAATTATTATGAAAATGTACCAAATTATAATATTTTAGTAAAGATATTGCATAAAGAAAACAAGAAGTACAACAACATTGGTGTAGGTTAACATTTAATATATTTATTAATCAGTGGCACAAATCACAAAGGGCAGGGTAAATGTTAGTTTCAGTAGGTACTTTTTGTTTGACTCATATTTGGCTTACATTCAATATATTATTATGGTGCCGATTTGTTACTTGTACCTGAAAAGCTTAACTTGTTGGAGACATTGGTTTGAGCCTAATATCAAAATTTATTTTAGCCGGCAATGAAATAGAAGAGCCCATAAAATGAATTACACAGTAGGTTCTTTAAACCTATTATACTAAGAAATGTAAATAAAATGTATAGTGGCATGCCACTATACATTTACATTAAATACAAGTATTTACAGTATATATAATTTTAAGCACATTGAGTTGTAATCATACAAATTATAAGACTTAAATGATGTTTTATTAAAATGTGTGATAATGCAAGAAATTAAGAAAGCTGTGGGATAATCCTTATAAAATATTATATTTTATGTATTTAATTAAATTTAATAGGTATAATGATTGACACAGAATGCTTAAGAACCAGTTTTTTTTTATTTAATAGAATTTTAAATAGGACTAGGTATTGTCGCAGGCACTCGTCAATTTCTTCTGCGTTCAGGTGTTGCGGCAATCCAATCCCAAATCCAGGAACAAAAAACCCAAATTAGTTCCATCCGTGTATCTCCACCTGATCATGTTCTCCATGCTCCGGCATATCTGAGTCTGACATATAGTTTGAAGGCTTTCAGATCACCTCTGGTGATCCTTAATCAGGCGTTTCAGGTGATACAAATATGTTTAGTAGGGTTTTCCTTCCTTTCAAAGGTCACATGCCTCACTTTTGGTGGCTCCAAGGTTAATGGCATAATTGACAGAACTTTTACGGCTCTTCATATATTTATAAATTCCACTATTTAAGCCTCAGCTATTAAATCTCTAGGAACACTAAACTTCGTATCATGTTTTCAGATGTCATCTAATATTAGTTTGACATTTCTAATTTTAGATCATTTTTGACGTATAAGCCGTACAGCAGAATGCAGAAAGGACTAAATTGGTGGCAATTCTGTTGTCACAAAATTCTCTTATCTTAGCTAAAAATCTCTAAAATTTAGTTAAGTCCTGTCAAACAACATTTCGTATTCTGAAATCGCTAAAAGTGACAGATCTAAACTTATTTTAGTGAGACAGGATTAAAATTGGTTTAGTTACTCAATGGTGCCAATTCTGTTGTAATTTTCTCTTAGCTAAAAATTCTCTAATTTTAGTTAAGAGATTTCGTATATGGCATTCTGCTGTTCCATAGAACTAAATTTAGATGTCTTTTAGACAGCACCTAATTCGAGTTTGACAATCCTAAATTGAATTGAGGCGGTGTAATTAGTAATCTTAACGAAATTAACGTAATTAGTAATCTGTGAATGGATTGAAGTTTGAACCGTCAACCGAACTGTCAGAAACAAAATATGTAGGTAAATGTCATTAGCTGACAAACATATTTTTCTAGAAGGAAAATAATCATTTATTTTTCATTATTGTACGTACAAAACAGTTGCGTAAAACTTTCTCTGAGTGGTAGTGATCTAAAGAATGATATCGGTGGTAAAGTTGACTTAAAAGGAGCGTGATACCATCAAGAACAATGAGTAAACATATGTATTCTACGGCGAATCTTACGGATAAAGAGCTAAAGGAACAGGGCAATAGATTGTTTAGTTTACGGCGCTTCGAAGATGCTATGAACTGTTATACGAAGGCAATAGTGAGTATACGTTATAATTTTTACAAATAAAGTATCCAGGATAACCAATAAATTGCGTTATATCAAAAGCTAAATTAAAGTTTTTGTTCGTAATTTCAGTCCTTGTTGTTAGGGTTTTAGTTGTTGACTGTTACTACGTTGTAGAAATGAAGACATTTTTAAGTAGCTACCGAAAATATCATAAGTATTTATATTACTATGTCAAGGATGTATGGGATAAATAAATAGGCAATTCATAAAATATCCTTTTAAAATAAAAGACCATGTCAATAGATTTGGGTTTGTTATGAAATTATGGTAGTTTAATTAATATCTAATAAATAGGGATTTTGATTTCATGTGGACTATTACAAAAATTTGTATTCTATTTGATATCAACAGGAATTTAATAAAGTGGTAGACTTTCCTCAGGGATTGAGCAATAGTTATATCAAATATTATCAGAATCAGTTAAGACCTTGGTATTGTCAATGTAACTGATCATTTCACTCACATCTGAATAGTACCTATCATAGATGTCATGACTGTCTCGGTGAGGCAGTGGTAGAAATAAGTGCTGTGTATGCAGCCCTGAAATTAATTGCAGATTTGAACCAAAACATGTTATTGAGTTTTTGTGCCAAAAAATTCTCAATAATAACTCAGAATTAGGAATTTGGCTTTGATGCCCACCTCCATGCCTCAGAAATCAAGTTGAGCCATTACTCCTGTGCCTACTCTTTTTACAATAATGATTCATTTATTAATTATGATATTATTTGTGCACATTTAACATGATATTAACTAGAATACTATGTCCTGTGTATGTATGTATTTTTATACATAAGAAATTCATAAGTATATCATTTATATTATGTGCATGTCTTCAGTTGTCTAACATTTTAATAGTCCCTATGTACAAAGCATTGGTTTGTATGTAGGGATCATCAATGTATGCAAGTTTGTTTTCCTAATCAATACTGTAGTTTTAATATGCTAAGACAGGACTGCATTTGTATGATTGGGCAAAAAGGATGAAAGGTATTGTATCAGCAATGCTAAATATTATGTAACATACACTGTTTTGTAGACAGCATGCATGTAAATAACCAATAATGCATTATTGGTTATACGCCAACATTGAAGATCCTCTATAAAATTATGAAAAATTAAAATCTACTTATTCTTTCTTTTTTATCTTGTTTATATGACTGATCTTTCTCATATGCAATTGTTGTTCCACACCTGATATCAGTAACCCTTTTTAATACTTTTCATGTGATCATACACACACACTGTTTAGCTAAACATTTCCTTTGAAATCACCCAAGAGCCACTTCACACTAGTATTTTCCAGAATATGTGTAAAAGCCGACACTGTCAGTCACTATATTGTATTGTTATTATGGTGAGGTGGGATGCTCTATGATTGTACATGTTGTAGTGGTAACTTCGCTAATGCAACATGTGCGTCACAGAGTCTGCTCTACACATATGATTATCGAAAGTAATGAACACAAACAAACCAATATATGTATGTACTAGCTGACCCACACAACTTTGTCTGCTTCATATAAGAGAATTTTCCCTGTTTTTGAAACATTTTTCATTGCTGCTCCACTCCTATTGGTCATAGTGTGATATTATACAGGCTGTCGGGTAATTAATGAATAACCTGGAAATGTCTTATAGTGGACATGAGAGCCATTAAGAAAAATATGAAAAAAATCTATACTAACTACTACCTGAGTTGTGTTTTTTTTTGACCATGTGTAACTTTCTTGTATACTATGACCATAAATGAATGAAATCCATCGGTTTTTTGTTGTTTTATTATTAAACACTTATTATTCTAATAGATAGACAGTTAAAAGTATGCTATGCTATAATAGCTTGCACTTTTTAACATATATATATATTCTTTTTTTAATTTTTCTGAATGCCCTTCTTTTCTACTATAAGACATTTCAAGGTTATCCATTAATTACTGGACACCCTGTATGAAACCCTTCCTCGATAAATGGGTTAACCAACATTAAAAGAATTTTTCTATTCAAACCAGGAGTGCCTGAGATTAGCGCATTCAACCAAACAAACAAACTCTTTACCTATATAATATTGATATAGATTTACAAAAAAAAAAAACAAATTATATATGTATGTTTATCCATTGTCTACTACCCATAGTATAAGCTCTGCTTAGTTTGGGTTAGGTGGTGTTGTGTGTATGTGATAGAATATTATTATTATATTATTAAACGCTAGTGTAGAGTCCCTAAGCATTTCTTTGTACTTATATCAAATAATACATGCTCTAATGGTAGTGAATAGTTTTATTACTATTAAGACTCTACACTTATCATTAATTACCTAGTTCAAGTTTATAAATAAGTATAAATGGATACTTGTCATGAATACATAAATATGTATTCATGACAAGTATCCATTTCTACTAGTAAATTAGTGAAAACTAATTGGATTATTTGATTAGTTTCTATTTATGTCCCACCCCAAGCTATAATACCTGCTTAAGTCTAATTTTGTGAGAACCTTGAATTGAACTTCAGTGCCACAAACAAAATTGATTTAATTTACTATGACATTCTGTCATGGCATTGAAACTACTATAACATTAATATTGACAAATAGCTTTAATAATATAATACCTATCTACCTTACGGGTTATTTTTAGTTATTTGTCTTCTATGTATGCCAAGTAATGGTAGAATATTGCTGAAATGATCAACAACTTTAACAATACATACCCATATTCAGACAAATAAATATTATTTCATTTCATTTCTTAAGGATTTTCAAACCTGAATAATTTGAAAATTCTTATAATATAAAGCAACATATAATATAAAGAAAATTAAAAAGAGTTCTGTGATATGATGTGTTGTAAACATTTGGCAATTGATAAGAGTGGTTATTTGTTTTTTGTCTGAATCTTCTCATGAAAATATCTAGAACAGCAATGTCAATATAATTGATATTGATGTTGCTGTACAATCACAAAGGCATTTGGGTAGTTGTACCTAATACATTACAATGAGTAGTGATAGACAAAATTGTTTAACATTTAATTATCATATAATATATATTCTTCATAGTCTACTATATAGAGACAACATGGAGTATAGTCATATAGGACATCTGGCTATTTAAAAGTTTATCTAATATTCTTGAAGTGTTTGTCTACTAAGCTCATATAAGAGGCAATGGAACACTATTTATATGGGTCTAGTATCATTATTTTAATACTATTCAATCTTTTATAGTTTTAAATGTAAATAATTATTTTCAGATTAAAAATCCCTCAGTGGCTACATACTTCACAAACCGTGCTCTATGCCACCTTAAGATGAAGCGATGGGAGGCAACATGCCAGGACTGTCGTCGAGCATTAGACATTGATACCAACCAGGTCAAGGGCCACTTCTTTTTGGGACAGGCGCTAGTGGAATTGGATTGTTATGATGAAGCCATCAAACACTTACACAGAGGTGGGTTGTGGATTATTTTAATCCTCATTTTCATTTTGACTGCATGGTTACCGTAGTGGTTTAAGTGGTCGCCTCGTCATTGCTACCCCGCCGAGTGTTGTGGCTTCGAATACCACTCAGAACAAAAATTTGTGTGATCCATAAATTGTTGTCTCGAGTCTAGATGTTCTTTGTGTCTGTTGTTTGAATGTTTATAAAGTCTTTTCAATACAATGAATATTCAAAGTGCGGGAGAAGTCTTTTTAAAACTTAAACTGCTACATAATGTCATAATATATATATACAGGGTGATTTTGAAATCGTGTAATTCCTTTTAACCACGCATTCTACTGGTGATATAGAATAACCCTGACCATATTTTTTCTTAATTAGAATAATGGTTTCGGCAAAATTAGAGTACAGATTTTTTTCATGAAATGATTTCATATAGTCATATTTTAACCACCTGACACAATCTTAATATTTTTTAAATTTAAAAATAATAACATAACAATAACTGATGTCGTAAATAATAAGGGGCAATAAAAAGGACCGCCCGTTATTAGTTACGACATTAATTATTAATATGATTTTTTATTTTAATTAGTAAAAAATTAAAATTGCCTCGGTTGGTTAACATATGACTATCTGACATCATTTCACGAAAAAAACGGAATAATAATTTTTCAAAAAAAATAAATCTAATTAAATAAAAATATGGTCAGGGTTATTCTATATCACCAGTAGAATGCGTGGTTAAAAGGAATTACACGATTTCAAAATCACCCTGTATATATATATTAGTATTCTGCAGATATGTATTATATACATATAATGTAGACTGACAGAAGTAGGTAGAGGTGTAACATACATATTTCCCTCTGACATAATAATTATGTACATGTACACCTTTCTTGACTGAAATTCTTATAATATGGATTTTGTGTGTTTAGTGGTATGGAACAAGTAATACTAGTTTTATCATAATGTGAGGCTGTGTGTGTTAAAGTGTAAATGTTCTATTACTGAGAATTTCTCGGCAGATAGGCAAGGTATTTTCAGTAATAAAATAAGCCAGTCTGGTATTTAAACATGCCTAGCAATATGGAGGTGTGACATGCTTTTTCTTTAAAAGGCAACTTCCGCAATAGGGAAAAAATCCTGTGTCGCGGGGACTTTGCAAACATTCAAATAACGGACACAAAGAACACCCAAACTAGGAACAAGCATTGTGGATCAAATAAATTGTCCCATGTGGGATCCGAAACCACAACACTTGACGCAGCGGCAGTGGCGAGGCGAGCACTTAAATCAAAACGCTATCAGTGCATTCTACTACTTTTGCCTAACTTGTTGTTGTACATACCTAGCCAAATATGTGTCATGTATGATACATAAGGAGTCACTGAGATTTTCATGAGGTAAATCAGTGGTGTAGCGTTGGTGTCAGCCGCCCGGGGCGGAAGAAAATTTTGCTGCTCTCTTATTTATGTTTTCCAATTTAAAGACTAGAATATGCAGTCATTCTAAAGAACTGTTCGGCAAAAACAGTTATCATTATTGTGTATTGTACATCTGCCATTCGTCATGAAATGGTTCAAATATTTACAAGCTATTATTATTATTTATTGTGAAATTTGCCGCCCCTTAAAAGTGCCGCTCGGGGCGTCCCTGCCGCCCCCACTACGTTACGCCACTGAGATAAATATGTGTATGCATTACAAGTATTTATTCCACATCTAAATGTTTGTGAGTCGACTATCTGTCTTAAAATAAAACAGACTCCAACACAACTTTACTTTGGTATTGTAGACAGTTTATAATCATAAGCACTAATACTAAGCACAACCAAATCCAAAACCTTAAAAACATTTTTTAATAATATAAATGGTTTTTCAGAAATTTTACTTTTGAATACCTTTATATATTAACATTGCATATATGGCTGTTATGGATTTTGATAAGTGCACTTCATACAAAACGTCTCACACCCATTAAGTATTTAATCTATATTATACTAGTTAAAGTTATTATTATAGTTAGTTATAGTAACAGTACTTTTAGAGTTCGGAAAATCTCTTATACAACAGCTTTGTCCGACTGTCTGTTATACAACTTTCAACTCAAGAACCGTAAGAGCTAGAGACAACGCCATTCGACTCAGCATATAATATACGCCGAAATGACTATAACCTTTGATCTCTGACCTCAAGGTCACGTGATACCATTTTTTAGAACTCTAAGATTTACGGCAATTAATTGCCGTTTCTCACTTGTTTCTTTAATTAAAGTATAGCCTATGTTACTCTTTGATAATATAGCTTTCTAATGGTGAAATAAATTATAAAATCGTTTAACTAGTTTAAATCCTTACAAACAAACAAAAAACTCAAATCTTAATAGTTATAAAGTGTAAAATGTTAACAAAACATATAACCTTGTTCATTAAATAGGTTTGTTGATGATCTTTGTTTTGTTTCCAGCAAACGACTTGGCGCGCGAACAAAAGTTGAACTTCGGTGACGACATAGCTGCGCAGATCCGTATAGCTAGGAAAAAGAGATGGAATGTTCAAGAAGAGAAGAGAATTTCCCAGGAGATTGAACTACAAACTTATTTGAATAGGTTCGTTTTTAAAACGTTAATTATTCCCATACACCGGACTTACATACTCCAGCTGGGCTGTTCGAAGCAAATGAGCTAATTTTACGTTCAGTATAACATATGCCCTACCTATTTTATTATAATAATAATAGTCCTGTATAATCCGCCCCACTGTTGGGCACGGACCTTTTCTCAGTGTGAGGGTTAGGCCATTATATAGTCCACTGGCCCTGTGGCAGACTTTACACAACTTCGAGAACATTATGTAGAACTCTCAGACGCAGGTTTCCTAGGCTAGGGATTTCCTTTCCTAGGGATGTTTTCCTACCTATTTTTACTTAGCCAAAAGTTATTACACTACATATTAATGTTAATTATGCTTTCAGGTTGATAACAGACGATATGCAGCGTAGAATAGAAGCACTGAAATTAGGCGATAATATTAATGAGGAGGAAATAAATACCAAGTCATCGAAAATTGAAGAAGAATGTGTAAGTAAATTATTTAAAATTTAAGTCTATCTATCTTAATATATAAAAATGAATCCCTGTTTCCTTTGATCTTTTTTAAGTTTTAAATTTAATGCTTTGAAGAAGGTTCTTACGGGAAAAAATTAAGAAAATTGCGCAGAAGAATCGATGATTTCAGAAAACTAAATGACTATTTTACCTCGCGAGTTTGCCAGCGTCTGTCGTGTCAGGTAGTACTATCATAAAACTATGACGAAGCTATCTAAGGTGTCGGGGGTTCTTTTGCCAGGACTATACTAAATGTATTTAAAATGTTATATATGCAGTAGGTACGCGCACTTTGTTGGATGGTCCTTAAATATCGATTCTCCAGCAACAAAAAATCAATTAATCGAATTTAGATTGACACATCTTACGTTTTCTACAACGAACCTTCTGATTAGTTCCAGAAAACATTACGGATAATATTCGATATTTTTCGAAAACTGAAAGTTTCTAGAGAACTAGTATTATATAATATCTTTCATCTATCATTTCATGACTAAAGAAAAGATTATCAGACCTTTCTTGAAATTATTAATGTGATTATTTCTTATCTTACTGTTTTTCTATTTACAGAATAACTACAGTAGTGAATTAAATAATTTATTCTCCAAAATGGACGAGAGAAGAAGGGTAAGCATTTTTTGAATTTTTATTATTATTTTTATATCTAAGAACTTAAATAAGTTAGACCTTATTTAACATTTATGGTTGTTGTGTTAGGATATTCGCAATGAGAATATTATATACTTAGGACTATTATATAGAAAACATAGAATTGACAAACACATAATCATCGCCAAACAGTAAATTTGATACTTAAGACTGCGCCGAGCGTAAGACGCGGTTGGACTGAATGACAGAGCTCGATATTCAAATCGGCGCGCGGCCGCCATAGTCAAATTGTATGGAGGATTTGAAGTGATAGAGATCTATTGTCAACCAATAACTTAAATATTTGGGACGGACAAATTGTAATATAATTATTTGTTTCGTTTAAGCTGTAAAATGGGATAGATTTCTACTGTTATAATCTAAAAATCACTTAACACGCGCTTATGTTTTCTCGTGCAAATTTACGTAATATTGTCGGCGAAAATATTAATTATTTTAGTTTTATTACACGGAGTATTTGTAAACACATTCATTGTTATGGTAAATGTATATTTAATATTTGTATTAAATAAAAAGTGTTGATTTTATCAACTTAACTGTGACCGCCTGTTTTGGCACATTTCGCTCGGCGCAGTCTTAAGCATTTTTGTCACTCAAACATGAATACCGTAAACAAATACATGCCATGGTTATTAAAATAATCGCACACATTACCCGGAGGAAGCGGCTGGACTGTGTATATTGTAACTTTTTATTTAAAAAAGACTACTCCCGTACTAGGAATAATTCTTTTTTCGCGGGTGACTTAACTTAAATTTTTGATCTGTTGAAAATTTCCGACTACAGTTGAAGTAAACATTGTTTTTAATAGGTTGGTTTATACTTATATTTATTATTATGTAATGTTTCCAGAAACGTGATGTGCCAGACTATTTGTGTGGAAAGATTAGCTTTGAGATTCTTAACGAGCCGGTTATCACACCCAGCGGCATCACATATGAGAAGAAAGATATTGAAGAACATTTGGAGGTGTGTATCATATTTAAACTATATTTACAAGTTTATAGTGGCATTCTGAGATTTTACTATTTCTTTTTTATTTAATGTGTGTCCTATATACCCTGTCTTCCTTCTCCCTAGCCTTTATTATTACCAAGTCACTTAGGGTCGGCTTTTTCTAGTCTAACCGGTTTTGATTGGATATCAGTTTTTACACGGAGCGGCTGCCACCTGACCTCCGCAATCCGAAGGCTAACGATACCCTAAGGCTAGACCAGTGTCAGGATATTAGAGGGCACTGATTTCCCAATAACGACTGCCATAGATGTTCATGGCAGCCGGGACCGACGGCTTAACGTGCTCTCCGAGGCACGGATCAGGCGATAATTGTCAATCAATACGCACATCATTTCAAAAAATCATATAACTTCTTAAAGTCAGAGGTGCGCGTGGGTTTGAACCCGAGATCCTCTTCATTGCAGTCTGTTGGTCTCCCCACTAGCTATCGCTGCTATATACCCTGTCTACCACTCGAAAATATAAAGGCGTCTATGTATTGTAGGGGTTAATATAAAGTGCTTACTTTGTATGAAACAAAATCGGTAACATTGTAAATATCAATATATTTTGAATGGCCAATTCGAATTCTATAATTCTTTTATCATGTATAGTTGTGCCTGTATTTAGGCGACTATGGTTTATCTTAAATAAAGTAATTATGGCGAATTGAAACAAAGAATATGGGCAGACACTAAGTGATATAACTCTAAATACAAATTGTATTATAGATAGGTATGTAGTCTCTTCTATATACCTAAATAGATTTTTAATATAACCCTTGCATTTTGTACGGGTACAGTCGGCCAAGAAAGTGGTCTACCAGTTTTGACAGGTTTCTGTGAGATCTAATTAATAATAATAATAATAATAATATAATAATATTCTACTACATACACACAACACCATCTAGCCCAAATTAAGCATAGCTTGTACTATGGGTACTAGACAATGGATAAACATACATATATACTTTTTTTTGTAAATACATACATATTATACATAGAAACACCCAGACCAAGACAAACATCCATGTTCATGCACACAATTGTTTGACTTGAGCGGGAATCGAACCCGTGACCTCAGGCGTGGCAGTCGGTTACACTAACCATTACGCCACCGAGGCCGCTATCGTTAGAATTGACTTTTTTAACTTCACATATGGCATGACGTAAATATAATACAAGATAATGAGAGCAATGATCACTGTCTTATTATTATTGCAAGGGGAAATCGACCTTGTTGTATCATGACATTCAAATGAACTTCAACCGTAGGGTGGTAGACCATATTTTTGGCCGACTGTTCCACAAAGTTAGATGTAGGACATAAACAACAATTTCATAGTTAAAGATCTAATACTATTTTCTTTTTTCTTTATTTACTTAGAAGATTTTCACAAAGTTAATGTTAACCCCATTGTGGCTTATTCTATGATACTAAGTAACTATGTTATGATAGGTGGCAAAGGAAGTCGTTGTTGTGCTAGCTTACATAGACTATATCAGGCGAACTGAGATGGATATAAAAAAGGACCCGAAATCCTTTTGGGACTTTGTTAGGCACCAGCGTGCATCGCGGAGCTCCTGTACTGAATTCGAGTACGATAACAGGGTAGTGTCAGGGATGGATGCTGCAAATGCATTTGCATCATATTTTGAGTCAGTTTTTTTATCGGATCAGCCTTCCGTATCTACCAACATTAATAATTGTGAACTAAATGGCTCGTTACATTCACATCGAGTAGCGGTCGATTATATCAGCTTAGCTGATCTGACGCGAGCGACTAAACGTCTGAAGGCTGAAACATCAATTGGCCCTGACGATATACCAGCGTATATATTGAAGGACTGTATTTCGGTTTTGCAGGTACCTCTTCTGCATATATTTAATTTGGCTCTGAAAACTTCCTCCTATCCCGATGCATGGAAAGTCTCTCGGGTTGTGCCTATACCCAAGAATGGTTCCGGGTCTCGGGTTACCAACTACAGACCCATTGCCGTACTGTCGGTTTTTGCTAAGCTATTCGAGTCGATGTTGAATCGTCATATTGTCAGCCAGATAAAATCACAATTGAGCGAGTGTCAACATGGATTCAGAGCTGGCAGATCTACGGCCACTAACCTAATAAACTTTGTGGATTATTCTGTGGCTGAATTAGAAAAGAACAAACAAGTGGACGTAGCATATTTTGATTTTCAAAAAGCTTTTGATCGCGTCCGCAATGATGTGCTACTGGATAAGTGTTCGAGCATAGGATTCACGCCTAGGCTTTTAAAATTAATATCCAGCTATTTGACTAATCGTTCACAGTACGTACAACTGTCTGAATATCGATCTGACTCGTATGCCACTCGCTCTGGTGTGAGTCAAGGCAGTGTCCTTGGACCGACTCTGTTCCTGATTATGGTGAATGACCTGCCAGACGTCATCAGGACGGCTCAGTGTCTTATGTTTGCTGATGATTTGAAGCTGTTTTTGGGTATAGGATGCAACAAAGATAGCAAAGAGCTACAACTGGACATCAACAATGTTGTCGCCTGGGGTGAGCGTAACCATTTAGATTTTAATGTATCTAAATGCAAGATATGTACTCTTACTCGCTCGCGGTCACCTTACGTGTATAGCTATACTTTAGCTGGCGAGCCGTTAGAGAGGGTGGTACAGATACGTGACTTAGGTTTAATCGTGGATACTGGCCTGACATTTAACACGCACATCACCGATATATGCAGTAGAGGATTTAAGTCCCTCGGCTTCGTAATGAGACAATCTGCCCGTTTTCAGGACAGGAGCGCTATCATTGTGCTGTACTCTTCTTTCGTTCGTAGCATTTTAGAATTTAATTCTATTGTCTGGGATCCGCATGAAAGAAAATATACCCTGATGTTAGAACGAGTGCAGCGCAAATTCGCTAGGTACTTATATTATAAGTTGTACGGTTATTACCAGTGGTACTTGTATCATAAATGCACACAGAAAGAATAACATGGATAAGCCATTTTCCCGGAAAGTAATTCCGGTATTTCCGGATTCAATTAAATATTGTTAATGTTGGTAGTGATATTATTCCTACTCAATTCAAAATTTAAAGGAAGGTATCAAAACTAAATTAATTCATTATTTATCTGTTGAATAATAAAAACAATCGAATTCCGATCGAAGCTTTAATTTTTATTTTTAGCCTTTTATGGCTAGAACTTTTATAGATAGACATAAATTGTTGCACTTAAATTTAAATATTTTCATAGGGGTCATGGTAATTTGCATTAAGGGTAGAATAAATGACGGGGCCCCATAGAGGGCCAATGCCTGCTGGGGTCGTGAGACTGTTCTAAGGATGCACCACGACTCTGAAACGTAAAGGGCATACGAAGGAACAGGTTGATTTTAGTCAGATTTTAGGACCAAAAAAAAGGGGTAGAATAAAGAAAAAGATAAAAATCAAGATTGTTTATTGTTAAATATGTACATTTTACATTTATTCACATTTTTAATCTTCATCGATTACAATGTCAGCATCCTGGTAATCCTGATCTTTACAATTAAAATATATAACTATGAGTTTCTCTATATTTTCTATTTTCAACCTATTTCTTTTAACATCTAAAGTCCATTTATAAATGGAAAAAGACCGTTCTACATCTGACGATGTCAAAGGAGCAAATTTTAAAAAAGGTATTAAATTATGTGCTTCATTTTTTTCAATGGCCTCACTATATTCTCTAAGTGTGTCTAAATCTGGGTTTCGTTCCATAACACGTTCTATTTTATTTTTTATATTTTCTGAATTGCACTGATTTATAGCATCTCTGACGTTGTCAAATGCTAAAAGTGAATCTGTCAACGATAAATTATGCTTTTGCAATTCTTTTAAAGACAAATGAATTATAAAATAATTGTCTTTAATGTAATTTAAATCTTCTTTTAAATTTTCTTTTTCTATAATATTTTTTGCCTCTCGAATAGATACCGCATCAGAGCTGCTTAAACAAGATAATACTTCTTTTATTTTTTCAAAGTTTTGAGCGTAATAAAATGCTGCCTCTAACCAAGTGCCCCATCTTGTAACAACTGGTTGGGGAGGTAGCGGCAAATCTGGATATTTTTCTTTTAAAATTTTGACTCTACTTGGGGCTTTCAAAAATACCTTTTTAACATTTGCTATTAAAATGTTAACATCGTGATATTCTAACCTAATTTGCTCAGATACGCGATGAAGAGAGTGCGCCAAACATGTTACGTGCTTCATTTCAGGTAAGTATTGTTTTAAATTTCGTCCTGCAGACAGCATATATGCAACGCTATCAGTGCAGAGGACAAGAATGTTACCTACCTTCGATTCAAAAGAATCTTCCCAAAAGTTTTCCAAACATTCTAACACAAATTGCGTGATTGTTTGTCCATTAACTACAGTTAGCATTTTACATGCTACCAAATAAGGTCTAGTCAAATTGCTAGGATGTAATGGTTTTATTAAAAAATGGACTATATAGCGACCTAAAAAGTCTGTCGTTTCATCTAATGATATCCATAGTTTCTCATTTTTATAATTTTGCCGAATCGAATTGATTTTATTCTTAAAAAACTTGTCCAAGTAAACTTTCCGTAACTGTGATTCATCTGGCAGAGTACGATTAGTACACGTACAACAACAGGTACTACACATATATCTTTTAAAGAAATCTTGAAAAGTAGTATTTTTCATCTGAGACCACGGAATATTGCACAAAATGAGAAATTTTATAAGATCGAAATAAAATTCCTCTTCGGGCCGCTTAAACTTTCCCTGGTGTACTGCTCCTTCGATATGTCTTTTAACGTTTCCTTTATTTATGGTTTTCAAATGGCTTTCACATTTTGAACAGTATATTGTACCACTAGCGTGATCGTAAAGTAGTTCGGGATGACCGGATATCCATTTTTCTACAGTTTCAGCCTTGACGTTTGCCATATCTGAACTTTGTTTTAGAGATGGAACCTCGTATATATCACCTAAAACAAAGACATGAAAAAATTACATTTTATTTAGTTTATTTAGCTTACTCCGTTTGTTTTATTTTTCGTGGATCAAATTTAGTCATTGAAATTTCACCCTCTTCCTGTCAATCCAAAATGGCTGCCGCTACAAGATGGCGGACAATTTTTTTTTTTTTACAATTCCATCAATATATATATATATATATCAAATGAAAGGGCTTGTTACGTAGAATATTTTGTAGAGAAGTAGATAAGGCCTATAGTAATTTATTTTACCAATACATTGCAAGAGGACACAGGGCATTCAAATTATATACGGATTCCAGTAAAATGTCGGTTAATAGTGGAGTTAGCTGAATTGCGACTACATTACTAGAATATCATAATTTTGTTTCGCACTAAGCTCACTGGTTCATACTCTATTAAAGATTTAACAATATTAAGACTCATGGTATGTTCAGCAGGTTAAGCGAACAAACACAATACTAAAAATATTCTTATAGTACATCCAAACATGTTTTATACTCCTTGTAACTAGTAAAATATTACTTACCAAAGCTTGGTTTAAATATGTAGATCCAATTCAATAGTGAAAAATCTGAGTCCGTATATTCGAGCCAAATCGTGGTTTAGAGCAGATTCCAGAAGTCAGTATGTACACAAGCCAGGGTCAAGTAACGTTTTCACAACACAGTAACAAACAAAGATGCGCACTCTACGAACCGAAGTAAACGAGTGAGCTACCTGGCATGTCGTCGGCGGGCGTACGCATTGTTCTGATAACCGGTTATTGTACCACCCATGATCCTTTGTTCTGATTGGTCGTTGGGTTTTGTCAAATCGTGACTGTGTGCCGTTAAAAAAAATATGAAGAATAATAAAGAATAATATTGCTCATTTTATTACAACTCCTACCTTTTATTGAGGATGGCAAATCATCAAATGACTCCTTCCACTCTGGCAGAATAAAATTCCTACATAAGTTCCGGTTTTTTTTTAATAATCCACCAATTCCGGAGGAATGTCCATATTAATATATACGTTTCGGATCAATGACCCCATTTCAATCTACCTACTCCGATCACTGGTTATTACCCATATTTGTACCCATCACTCTTCGTATCGGGCATGGTAAGTATTAATACACTCGAACTACGACGAAAGTGTGCCCTCATGGTACATTATTATATGTTGTGGCACAGTTATGTTGACAACACGTCTGCGCTGTGTCGCATGGGCCTGTACGTGCCAGACCGATACACGCGCCTACGCTCGTGTCCTTTACTGTCGACTTCCAGGGTACGTACCAACGCTGCTCAGTTTGCCCCAACAAGCCAAGCTGTGCGACTGCTCAACTCTCTGGTCGCTCAATATCCAGAAGTTGACATATTTTTTAATAAATTAAGCGTATTTGTGAGATTATGTGTGTTATTTTTAAGATATAAATAAATGTAAGTGGCTCACTGCACGTATTGGGTGACTGTAAGTGCAGCGAGCAATTGAAAATAAATAAATAAATAAATAAATAAATAGGTCTGACGCTGCATTTGATGTATGGTTACCTAGAATATTAATTAAATGTCCTGCATCATACACATTAAGATTATATTTGCACATCAACGAGTTCCTTTGGCGTCGGTATTAGACAGAAGCCATAATACTAATACTCAGTTTTATACCAACAGCGCGTGGGTCACTTCGACCCGGTAACCCGCGTGAAGTTGACAGCGGATCAGTTGATCCCCAACTTCACTATGAAGGAGGTGGTGGACGCCTTCCTGCAGGATAACGAATGGGCGCTCGACTACTGAGCCACCCGCTACTACAACTTCGTGCTCATTTTAGTGTTCATTTTATAGGCAAGTACACGATAGATGACGTCATCATCGAATGTCTTTGTTATATGTTCAATGTTAGATAGGGTACAGTTAATGTTTGCTAACATAGTCATTAGGGATCTGAGCGAGAACTGCTATATCTGCCCTCATACTAAGAAGGCTGCGTCTTTTTTGATTCGCCTTTGATACATAGTATACAATATGACGAAGGACTGAATGTTTATATTAGTAGAAAGAGAGGTCGTTAGCGAATCCTCTGCTGAGCTGACAGTCAGAGAAAAATGGCACGAAAATTCACCTCACAGCGTTATCTCATATCAGGGCAGATATACTCGTTCAGTTAATTCTGCCTTGCCTACGGTTGGCCACCTTGCCTGCAGCGATACCTTCCTCTTCTCTTTCTGATGTTGTAGGCTGACATAGAGGGTAACTGTTGACTATAAGGCCTGCATACACATGGCTATGCATACATGCAAGCAAATCCCTGCTTCGAATTTACTGATTGTATAGATGAAGTATTTTCATCTTGGTTTTTCTTACGTATCTTTTGAATAAGCAAAAATGATACAACTATGTCAAGCCAAGCCTTAAGTTCATAATAACTGTACCTTAATTAATGTATTTATTTCACGACCAGGATTGTTTAAATTACCGTCATCGCGGGCCGGATTTATAATACTCGTATTGACCTGCGGGCCGGGATTTGAACACCCCTGGTTTTGACTACCGTGAACTTACATGACTGGCTGTATCCATTGGGTTTATGTCACTTGTAGACTAGTAGTCTTGCCATTTCGTATGGCGATAGCTGTACTATCTTCATTATTGGTAAGCATTATCCTCCTTAAGAATTAGTATGTGGCTCGGACCTTAATGTGAGCATTGTCTTAAGGCTCAGATCTATTATCCAGTCTTGTATTGGATCCTTTGGTATCAATTTCTTATGTAGAGAAAGTTGTTACTAGAGGCCCAGTTGACCCGTGGTTGTCCCTAATAGATCATTACCTTAAATATTATAGCAAATAAATATAAGCTTAAAATTATATAGGTACGAGCTTATTGACATAATAGCAAAGATTCTTAATGTAACGTCTAGAATTTCCATCCAGATCATTAGAAAATAAAATTCTTTTACTAGAAATGGCCAACATTTCGATATAAAAATACTCACGTATTATTTCACGAATACATGAAATTATTAGCTACTGCACAATAATTGCCTTACATAGTTATGCCTTTACAATATTAAACTTTAGATAGGGTAAACAAAATATCTCCGTCATAAACCAGAGTAATTATAGACCGGACGCTATTGTCAGTATGTCAAATATATTTTTAGGAAAAGCTGAGGTTAAAGTATAAAATAGCATAATGATGAAAATGCGTTCTCTTAATAAAACAAATACAAACACGAAATTTGAAGTTAAGCTATTTGAACTCTTAACTCGCACACTATTAGAGTTCAAATTGCCTAACTTTTAAACTTCAAGTTAAGGCCTTGTTTTATCGAAAGTGCTAATTATGTCTTCTTGAAATACATACTACCTGTAAATTCAAATACAAAAGAAAATAATATTATAGTAGGCAGCTTCTTGGCTGTGTTTACCATGGGCATGGCTGATGTTTATTGTCACTGATTAGCTTAACCATTTTAAGACAAATGATAAAAACATTGTGTCTGGACGCCAGTGTCTCTATGCCAATGAACAAATTAACTTGTACGATTGGCCTTTGGCCAAGGGTGGACAGTGAGATAGGTGTGGCGTATCTTTCGCTTAAAATTGGTATTCTGTCCAATTATAATCCTACGTTTGATAGTAGTATATGAAAAGAAAACGTCCATTTTTGATATCAGCCAAATGCATCGCGGTGGTAAGGTATCCATAATGTGAGGTATTCTTATTTCAGTAGTGCTCTTTGTTCTTCAGGTAGTCAGTATACGTTCGTTTTTTTATACTCAGTATAATGTAGACACCACTATAATCGCCTTTCATCAGATAAGGCCGTTTACTTTATACCTTGCCATTGAACTGAAGGTGTTCAAAGCTTAATATTCATTCATAGCTTAATATTGAAAGGGAATTGTTGGCTATACCGTCATCGGTCTATACTTACTCTGTGGCCATTACCATATCCTTTAATAGAAGTGACATTTTCTCAATGGCAACATTAATGTTTATTATTGTAGGAAATTTGTTATTAAAAAGCGTGTTCCTGATACTAAGTTTTGTAATAGGTATAGTAATTATTATCATTATTTAATTAACCTTTTTTAATGCTTTAAGAATAATATAAAATTGAAAGCGCGTCTCGGCTATCATGGCGATTAAAAACTAAAATGAACTATGTTACTTTATAGATACTTTCTGAAATTTGGCAAACGGAACGTTTGTTTTATTTTTGTGATGTCCTATAGGGATTTTTCAAACCGACATCGACGCCACCTGGTGTCACAAATACGAAGTGGTGTAGTAGAATATATTGAGTTGGATTACAACTGTCAAGTAAATAATTCTCCAAATTAATTAAAAGTCAAAAACGGGATAAAGCTTTTGTACTGAAAGGTGAGTAAATAAAAAAATATAAAAATTATAAATGCCTACTACTAAAACGACAGGGTAATATAAAAGATGTATTACGCTTAATCTACTATTATTATATTTATTTCTTATCATTTTTTGTTACAACAACTAAGCAATACAATTCTGACAGTCTTCGCTTCGAAACACAAATTCGTAACTGCATGACGTATCGGCAATAATTGGGCATTGTCTGACAGAGCGACGTGCACAGAACACTTATACTCAAACAGGTGACATGGCTGTCACGGCTTGGCTATGGCATGGCGTTGGCGTGACTGCTTGGCATCTGGCGTGGCGTTATACTACTGAAAATGTAAAATTTTATTATGCCTCCCCATTTGGTTTGGTTTAACTGCACTAGACTATCTAGAATAATTATGTAATATTCGAAAATCGTCGAATGCTGAGACACGCCATCAATTTTGTACTAAAATTAATTTGCCGCGAGCGATTTTTACAAAACGAAAATAATATGACATTTTAATTTATATAATAAATAAAACCTAGCACACTTAATAATGTTTATTCATATAACATTAAATAACTCATTAATATTATCCAAATGTGTGTCTATTACTGATCCGAACGGATAAGCCTCTGCATATTTTGAAAGTTCTGCATATTTTAAATAACATAGATTGAAACGGCTTAACATTTTTATTACCAAATGCATTACTGCAGTATATGCTGTATTTATTTCTGTTATAAAAAGTTTAAGGCATTTTATATTATACAGAATGACTTTCAATTATTCGGTATCCTTTTATTTTTTATAAGTCGCAATGGTATTATTACGGTATAGCGTACCGAAACAGTAAATGTAAGGTACCTATTCCTACTGTTGTAACGATAATAAGAAATGTACCCATTAAAAGAAAATAGATCTGATATGTGAAACCTAGAATCTGAGCGGCTAAATCTAGGTGTAATACACCACTGTATAATCCTTCCGATATATACGAGCAAGAGTGCTATATGTGTATTAGTCTGACAAGTCCTAGAAAAATCTAGTGTCTGGCCTTCGGTGTGTCGCTGCGACTCAATAGAATAATATTAATTTTATTGTTACTTAGCACTATGTCAAGTCTTAGATTAAAAGGATACCGAATAACAAAATCTCATTCCCTGTACCCATATATTCGTATAGTTAAGTACTGAATTCTATTATAATTTCTCAACGGATTTATTTGAAATACAGTTCGATATTGCACGCTATAATTATAAACGCATTAAAGTCAAGTAATTCCTATGCATCATTATGTATGTGTCTTTATTTCAAGTGTTTTGACAGAGTCTAGTGTCTGCAAATGTCTAGTATTTGAAATATCGTCAAAAGAGTTACTGTATAGTTGGTGCATACTAAAATCTCTATCGATTTTATTACTTTAGTCGATTCTATATACATACTCGACTAAATGTTTGTAAAATATCGAATAATATTAAAATATTAAATCTTTTGGCTCAAAACAGTGCATATTACAGTTGGTTAAGAAAATATTATGATTGTATGTTAAGTTAAACACAGAATCTGTTTTGCCAGCAATTCTAGTTAGGATTATTGTTGTGGTTACGAAACTATGTGTATTATAGTTATTCTTTAGTAAGATTAAATTCTGATGTTAGAAATTAATCTATTATTTTATTCAATGTGATAATGTATTAGTTAAGAAAAACGTTTTAGTAAATCGAAATTGTCTTGATGGGTTTAGTCGATACCACAGTTCACTTTTGTAAATAAAATGCGATCAAAATTTTGTCGAACATTTTTATTTCTTACAATGATTATACTCGTAGTTGCGCAATTTCAAATAACTATAATTGAATGTTAAAATTAATATTTAATCATTTTCATTCCATTTGTTCTGATGACGGACATTTTATCAATTATAAATTTAAAGATTGATTATTAATTTCGATCACAAGTATACAATGTTTCCTAATTTTATAAAGATACTGAGTTTCTTGTTTTATAAAACAGATGTTTTATGACTAATTTCCAACAGAAGTTTCTTTGCCACGTTTATAGTCAGCATTTAAGATACGTACTGTCACGACGTGTGTACACATCGGTCTTTGAAGATCGTTGCGCAGAAGAATCGCTAGACAGACAGATTCATATGTATGTCGTAATCTGACACTTATTATAAGTTATGTTTTAAGTAAATGTTATTTTGTAATTGTGTCTTTTATTCTGGCATCCCTATGTAATATATGTAACATAATATATGTACCTCAGAGATATACATCTTTGTGCGAGAACACACACCAATTACTCAGGAGAGGTAATATTGCGCGGAGTATAATTTCCAACGGATTTTTGAGATGATTGTTTTAAAGTTATTGTAATAAATCAAAGGTATGTAACTATATCCTTTTCTGAACTACTGTTAACGTGTATGTAGAATTTCATGATTATCATGAATTTCGGTCGAGTAGATAAGGTGTGAAAAAGAAATTATAATATTAATTACGAGATTATACACAATTATGATTAATAATTTTGTAACATAAGGCTATATATATATATATATATATATATATATACCTTGTCAAGTAGATACCACTACAATTAAGTATTATGATACGGTATGCTAAACTAATATTTACCTTTCAATAAACCCAATATGATTATTAATTTTAACTCATACCTACAACATCACAGACTAATAGTTATGATGTTATTTTCGTTACCGAATTGGTAGCGTTATTAAATTATTTAATTATCAGGAGTAGGTTTAGTAATAAAAAACAGTTATTGAATAGGAAGGTATTTATTTATTTAATTGTTATTATAATGGAACTACCTAAGAAAATTACAATAAAATAAGAGTAGGTACGATAGCAGCGTAGCCTATTCGCCAACAGTTGGTCTGCCAGGTCAGAGGTCTTGACTATAAATCCAAAATGCGCATCTATGACTTTTCAAAGTTATGTGCGTAACGATACGATAGTTAATTATCGCTTGCTTTATCGGTAAAGGAAAACATCGTGAGGAAACCTACATGTCTGCGAGTTCTCCATAATGTTCTCGAATAATGTGAAGTCCGCCAACCCGCACTGGGCCAGCGTTGTGGTCTATGACCTAATCCTTCTCGCACTGAGAAAAGGCTCGTGCCCAGCAGTGGGAGAGTTTAATATAGGGCTAATATCATCATATTAGCCCAATTAAGAGTACGTAAATAAAATTAAGGACATTAAAATCAACTAATAAATTAACAATTAAAATTAAAATAAATTATGCGTCCGTCAGATGCCTTTCAATCACAACTCTTTAGATAACTATTAATAATCCATTGAGTACATGGATAGCGCAGTGCTTTATGTGGACACCTCACTGCTTATATTGCACCGGATAACAGTGGTTTCGATTTTTAAATATGGCAATTTTTCGGGTTGTAAGCCGAATCTCTGGTTCTAATCAATGCAGCATACCAGCCAGCAGGGGCAGGTATTTATTTGTCATAGGAAATTAGCTTTTGTTTGCAGCCTGGGCTTGTGATTTTTCGGAAAATAACTATTTCTCAGAAAAATATTAAAGCATTTCTACAAGACAAAGGACCTTGTCACTCTGTAACTCATACAAAAATATAAATTTCTTTAAAGAATACCATGCACTAAAATTGCATCAAACAGCACAAAAAATCAAATTCTGTTAGCAGAGAAAGTATTTCATATATTTATATCAGATATTTCTGAAAAATAATATAATGATGGTAAATGGACCGCAAGTTCGTTATATTTTATACTTTATCTAAAATTAATATATAATATAATGTACTACATTTTAGTAATTACCAATGCTGAGCAACGGACGATTATAAGATAATATAGGTACCTACATACCCTAAAATATCAGTGTAACTTTGTAAATACGAAAGCGCCGGCCGCTGGCCCGGGAACGCGTCCAAACGTACCTATCCGTAGGTATTTTTGGAAAATAAAAAGGACAATGTTGCTAAATCTAATATAGTATTTTCAGGTCCTATTCATAATTGTATTGTTTTGTGGATAGTAACTTAATTATGTTATGTCTTGTTTATTTTATTAACTTCTCGCAGGATTCGTAGTTCTTACAATAAAATGCAACTATTACCAATGCACAGTGATTCAGGTTTCATACAAAGGCGGTCATAAATACACAAATCCGTTATAAAAAGTATTTTATTATTTTACACGTTGGAATATATTTAGGTAAACGTAAATAATTAAAATTATAATATATTATATAAGTTTAAAAAATTCTTAACAACATTTAGGTGTAAAAATGTCTCGCAGTAATTTTATTTTAGACGATCGATGTATCTAAAACATTTTATATTGCGAATTTTAATAGTAAAACTGTAAATAATGGTTATTTGTATTAACAATAACCACAAAAGAATAAAATAAAATAGCAAAAATACATAAAATAAGTTTATTTTCTAAATACAAACAACCTACAAACTATACGAAATATTGGCAAAATTACCTTTAAATACATAACAAATCTAAAACAGCTTTTGACAGTACACTCTTTTTTTTGACAGGTAACTTTCGTAGACCTGTTATGAAGGGATCTGAATGAAGAAGAAGCCTATTAATTAAATCAGTATTGGTCAAAATGCGACTCATTTTTCGCGTGTGATTTCTCCTAAATGATTTGATGTGTTTGTTAGTTGCTTCAGCTGCTTCTTCAGACAGCTCTCCGATTGACAATAAAGCGTGATCAATAACATTAGCACCATGAACTAGGACTTTGTGAACGGAAGCAGGCATGTTATACCACGGATACTCGGCAACTAATTGCCGAGCTGTCTCTAATGCGAACTCTTCGAAGTTCGTCTTATTAATATGTTATATCCCGAATTCAAACATTGAAGTATGATCCAGCAACGATCTAGGAGATCTTTCTTGATCCCAGTAATTTCAGCTGAAATTTCTGAGTTAGAGAAAAACCGTCTGGCGGTATTACCATCGTTTGAGGTCCCGCTTCCGCCACTTTTGGGCTTATCCACTATAAGACCTAATCTTTCTCTAAATTGAGTCTGAATATATGTTTTTTTGCTGCAACAAGAATTTTGTCATTTTCAGATCTAGCTTGCCATTTTTTAACATCTAACTTGTATGCGACATGAACAAAATATTCAAAGAAGCGTATTAACGCGTAAAGAGGTGATAAACCAAATTCATATTTACTCTCATCGACTTTCTTGTTTAAACATTTGTCAATTTGGTTCATTTCGCTGGGCAAGGCATTACAAATATAACATTTAGACGAGGAAACACTGCTAAGTGCATTACACACTTTGCCATCTACCATAGTAAATTGCAAGCAATGAGTAACGCGGTATTCCTGATCTTCTTTTTTGGAAACAGTTTGCTGTAAGTTACTTATTTTCTCTTTAAAATATGCTTCTTCCTCAACTGATACTGTAGTCGATTCTTTCAAATATCGAAAGCGTACAGGCCTACAGTATCTAGTTGACGAAGGACGAGGATTTTTCCACAAAACTACGGTATTTTCTCCAGTATCTAATTTCAAAACAAGCTGAAGTGGCACATATGAAGTAAGAAACAAGCTACCGTCTTCAATAGTGGCGTCAGAAAAACACTGTTTATATTCAGAATGCCCTGTACTGCCATCGAAACCCCATTTCCCTATCAAAGCTATCTTATCCTGGGATTCTTTAGGTACCCTATCCAAAACAACCTTTTGAGACTTGAGAATCCGATTGGCTGTATGATCTAATAAACTTTGAAGTTCGACTTCGGCAGATGATTCGCTAACAGTTATATCTGGAGGATAACAGTGTTTTTTCGATTCCACAACAATTTGGTAAGATGGCAAAATGCTTTTTGAAAACTTATTGTTTATAAATTTCTTTACTAATAAATATTGATGTCGAGTTAAGTGAGCTTCGACAATGAGCGATAAAACTTCGTTAGCATCGATTTCAGGAAAAGTTAATAAACTATCATTGCATCGGAAGCACTAAGCAATGAATGTACAAGAGAAGGATCTTGCTTAGACAAATTAGCTAATCTTCTCCTTTTTGTACGTTTACTGGTCTCGTAAAAGTTCATTTTCGGACGGCCAGACGATGAAGATGTTGATGCTTCAACTTCGTCAAAGTTCAGAGATACACGTACCTTAGTTCGCTCTACATCAATATTTTCAATTTCATGCAGCCAATCTGAACACATTTCTAAGAATTTAGATTTAGTACGATTCGACTTGGCCCAGTAATGAGAAATTCGTTTACATACATTCGTAATTCTAAGGCTTAAAGGTTCTAGGTTAATGTTTTCGATGTAATCAGAAAGGCATGATGTTTCAGTCAAAGTGTTCAGGACATGCTGTGATTTTTCATTTGGTTTACCCACTTTAGAGTACCAAATGTTAAAAATTGACATCCTCGATACAGAACATTTGAAAAATGTACCTGAAACAATATAAAAACTGAACTTAAAAAAATGACTTTATTTTTATTCTATGGGCATACATACTTTGACAGCCCACTAACGTAAGAAGAGGCAGGAAGAGGCAGATGAAACTTATAGCCCTTTATAAGGATGTTCTCCTTATTCTAAAAAGATATGCTTCAAGGGCAGCAAAGTACAGCGAAAAGTTGTAGGTCCAAAAGATATAAATATACATCACATTTTTTAAAAAGAAAACTACCCTCAATAATAAAATGATACAAAATAATATGTGCATAAAAAAAAATAAAAAGTGGTTGATAATAAAAGTACATACCTTGCTCTTGAACATCCATACCTTCACAATACGTAAACACTTGATTTGAAATGGTGACACTCAAAAACAACGTGATTAAGTTTTAATGACTCACACGTAGCGTTAATTAGTATCGCGATGCGCTCACTTCCGCTGCACAAAAGTGAATGATACCTTGACCTAATTACGTTGGTATTTATAGTTTTTGGAAGTATGTGAACTAGCTAATGACTTAATGAGGTGGTCTTACTGGAGTAAGACAATGAAATTTTCAATTTATGGCCTAGGGCGGAATCACAGTGCAATGTCTATGAAAATTAGATTTTAATAGGTAGGTAATATTGATGATAAAAAGCCTATTTGCCGACTATGGGTCCTAATAACAATAATTACGCATCCAATATCGGCCTCGGTGGTGTAGTGGTTAGTGTAACCGACTGCCACGCCTAAGGTCGCGGGTTCGACCCCGCACAAGTCAAACATTTGTGTGCATGAACATGGATGTTTGTCTTGGTCTGGGAGTTTCTATGTATAATATGTATGTATTTACAAAAACAAAAATGTATATATGTATGTTTATCCATTGTCTAGTACCTACCCATAGTACAAGCTCTGCTTAGTTTGGGCTAGATGGTGTTGTGTGTATGTGGTAGAATATTATTATTACTAGATTTGAAATGCTTATACCTTATTTAATATTAGTTTTAAAACCTGAAAGAATCTGAGCATTTTTTTTAACGTGGTGGAATGCATTGATGCATTCCTCTCCGCGGGGCGACGGCGCGGCGAACCTAACATATGACCATATCTTTCAGTTCACGATGTAGAAAATGCACAGTATTGAACAATATGTAATCTAACTACTGATTACTAACTACGACTAAATATAGTAGTTAGTAATCATAATAACTGATTACATAAAGTAATCGTAAAAGTAGTTAAACATTTTGATTATTAACTACAAATTGTAGTTGCAATAACGATTACGTGATTACTTTTTATAACTATACACTTAATAAGTACAATGTTGCATATTAAAAAACAGCAAACACGCGCGCCGCTCTCGACTTGTGGTATAACCAGTTAATCATCGCAGTTTAGGGTTGCCAACCATACTTTATAATAAAGTATTGTACGTTATTTCGGTTAAACGTACTTTATACTTTATTAGGAAAATAAAATACTTTATTATCCTACTATATACTTAAAGCAATGCAAGATTACTTAAATTGAATAAAAGCAATTGTGTGTGTATCTTAATATAGTCATATATTGTAAAGACTCGGTTACGACGTTCCTTTATAATAAATATTTGTTAGATGTCACTAGCATCAACAAAAATATAGAAACAAAAAGGTAGGTTAAATAAATAATTATTTATTTTCAGATCATGTACTCTATTTTTTGACCTAAGATAACAAATATACTCTATTCGTTCAAAAGAATGATGGCAACCCTATCGCAGTTGTACCACGGGTCGGGAGCGACGCGCGCGAGTCGTGTTCTCACGAGTTAGAGCATCGACTAAATACCTAGTAAATACTTTTTATAGATATCCAGAAGTGAAAAAGTATTTATAAAACACAATACCCCTTTACCTTCCTCGGCTCCAGTGGCAAGACTGTTTCATATGCAACTATGATAACCTATCCTGAATCCCACAAGTCCTTAAGCTGTCGGATAAAATGTTCGAAGAACGTGTAGTACTAAAGGCTAATTTCAATGATTAGTCCAATCGACATATTTTTTTATTTCATTCGTTAATAATTTGATTTTAGCCGATGTTTGCTGAGTAAAGTTGATTTTTTGATTACATGTCAATCAACGCAATAATAATAATAAATATAGGTAGATATCTATGACTACACAGCCTGATTCAGTTTTTAATTAATTTTAGAGCCAGATTCAGTTTTAATAAATCGATAATTACCTATAACACATTACATGTTTATATCATTGCAAAACGTATAACACAAATAATTATTAGTTATAAGAACTAGATTGAAGCAATCAAATTAACAACTAGGTACTTCATGTACTTTGATTACTGTAGTTAAGTTACTTGTAATCATAACTACACGTAGTTAACTACTTTTAATCGTAGTTGGTAATCTGATTACAAAAAAACTAAGTTAACTACGCCCTATTAAACGCCAACAACGCCGTAAAATAGTACCTACATTTAGAACATGTAAAAATTAAAGCAGATGGAGAACCCATCTTTATATTACGATACGCAGATGACATTGCAGCATTAGCTGAAAGTAAGAACAATATGAAAACAAAAAAAACTTAAATAATATGGACAATATTTGTAATCTGCCTAGTCATAGAATACCGGACATAATCAAAGACCTATTTTTTCTAGCGACCGGTGAGCCGCTGCGTTAGTACCTAATGACTCAAAGTGCACCCACAATATCAAAGACCGAATTTCAATAGCCAAATAGGTTATTGCTCTGTTTGGAAGCATAACATTGACAATGATCCAACAAGACTGGGAAAGACTGGAAGCATTCGAAATGTACTGGAGTCGCATCGAAAGAATCAACTGGACAGAAAAGGAAAGTAACATGGTGGTACTGAGACTTGCCCAAGAAGATTGCCACATATTAAAAACTATTGGGAACTGAAGATGAAAGATATTTGGCCTCCCTAATATACGACATGCCATATTTTATAAAAAATATCGTAAAAGGAGAAGAGGAAGGTGCTAACCTAGAAGATCATTCACTAACGAAAAGAAAAGGCGAATGTCATGTCTTATAATAAAGTCAAAGTCTTGGTCAAAGATCTAGAAACAACCGACAAAAGCAAAGCTCCTAAGTATGAAGAAGAAAACATGATAGGCTAGGATCTTAAGGATTTTAATCTGTACGTTCTACGTTAGGCAGTAGATATTGTAGGATTATTTAGGTCTTTCGAACTCATCATATACTTTTACATTTATAGTCTCGCCATTATCAATACTGCGACAACCTACAAACTTACAACTCACCGCAACATAAAACAGTTATTGATAAATTGTAAACATAAACAGATTTGTAATACCACAACGTACATTTTCTCGAATTCCGCGTCAGGCGAAGTGCGCTTCACTCGCAGGTCATACATTGGGTGGGACGTAATTCTCATTTTGTGTATAATCTAGTATTACGATGTTTTAAATAAATAACGTAATATGCTTTTTGATATGTTTGGAGGTTTTCGGTAGAAAGATTCTCGGGAATGGGCGAGATGTTTGAAACGACACTCAGTGACAGGATCATGGAGTTATGATGCATTTATTTTCCCGTGTTCTCTTTCCATAGTTTATCTTTTGTGCTGAAAGCTATAATTCTCTCAAGTTGACAGTTTTCCCATATAAGGTCGAATTATTTTTACCGCTTTGGTCTCTTAGGTGTTCTCTCTCAATCTTTATGGACTAGATTGAGAGACTATGAGTCATTAAAGTAGTTATCGGTGTCCACAGATAGTAAGTAGTAATTGTCTATTGGTTTTGTGACGTTATGCTTAAATCCGTAGCCGTTCATGTTGTAGGCACATACCTAAGTAGTTTCGAAATGGTCGTAAAAAGGAATAAGTACCTACATTGTGGCGTGTGTGGTGGAAGACTCGCCCTTTAACCTACTTGTAGGTACCTAATTTCAACCTTCGCATGTAGTCATTACCTTCTTATGTTCCTTAAATATTTCTTAGTAATAATATGAAATAATAGGTATTATAGGCACTAGTAACCCAGTGTTTATCCGAAGTAATGTAGATATTATACTATAGAACTAGGGGGCTCGGCCTCTTAATGCCTTGGCTTACATACAACATTTGAGTTTTGAGTGAAGCCTAACAATCCTGAAGCCTAAAAATTATTAAATGATGGGGCTATCTGACCTCCATAAATGTGCTTACCGGGTGCATTTTTATAGTATATCGCATAGCGAAATCAATAGTTCTATACCTACCGATTAGGCGGCAGTACACGTTGTTACCATATTCTAAACATAAATATATTCTATTCTTTGATTTCTCATAGACAACTGTAATGCAAATTCATCAGCATTGCTAAATCTGCCATTTCTTTTTATTTGTTCCTTCCTTACATTTATAATGAAATTTGCTCATGTTATTGAAGGTTTATATGTGTTTAACATGGTAACGCTTTGTGGATAACTGTATAATTCCTTTCGAGTGATTATTCATATTCATAAGTACTTAGGATCACTTACTTACTTATATTTAGTACTAGATGTGCCCGCGGTTTCACTCGCGTTTATGATAACTAAACCGCCCCTGTGTGTCGTAGCGTGATGTTATGTAGCCTATAACCTCCCTCGGTAAATAGGCTATCCAACACTAAAATAATTTTCAAATCGAACCAGTAGTTCCTGCTGTGGCGTATGTATATACGCACAGGCAACATATAGCTTTACGAGAAACCTGGAATCGAACGGAGCATCGTACAACTAGCCACGCCGAAACCAAGCGACGCGCGAAGGCGATCGAACGGAGCATCATACGTCTAGCCGCAACGATATCAACATTCGAACTGTTGACGCGCGAAGCTTCCCTCTGCTTTTTATACGTGGCACTACTTTTATACTCGCGAACAGATTTCCAAGAAATCATTCGAAAATGTTAGATTTTTGTTTACTTGTCGCTGATTGGTGAAAATGTTTATTGTACACATTAGTGTTAGCATTACTTGCATGACTAATAAATGGGATATAAGATAGGTGAAAAATTGTAAATATATTCTCAGTTGAATCAGTCTACGTGTTTCATTATAACCCTAACGGTTACCAGCTACGGACCTGGCTTCTGCCCGCCGGCTGGTAACACGTTAAATTGGTGACCCCTGACCTTTCATCGTTCTAGTGCTGTTATAATATCGGTTCACTGAACCGACACCCAACATCTGTTGGTTTTCGGCCAAATCTAGACGTACGAACACGCTACCTTATCGTCATGGCACAAGAAAAAGCTGAAGAATTCACCGACAAGCAAGTAACGACCCCTCTCTACGGTGATGTCGCTACAATCTCACTGCCTGCACGTCTACCTTCATTCTGGCATCAAAACCCACGACTGTGGTTCGCACAGTTTGAAGCCGCCGTCGCCGCCAGCAAGATGGGAGAAGAACAGAAATTTAACCTCGTCGTACCGTTGCTAGGCTGTAGTGACCTCGAACAAATCGGCGACATCATATTAAACCCGCCATCGACCAACAAGTACATTACGCTAAAGAACAGACTGATATCGACGTACCAAGAATCAGACCATCGTCAGCTACAGAAATTACTCAGCGGCCTAGAACTCGGCGACATGAAACCTAGCCAGTTATTACATAAGATGCGCGATTTGAGCGGTAAATTACTAACCGACGAAGCTCTAAAAGTTATGTGGCTCAACCAATTACCCACACAAGTCCGCGCCGTACTCTCCGTGAACACCGAATCGTCGCTAGAATGTTTAGCTGTGATGGCCGACAAAATGGTTAAACATTTCGAACCCGCAACTGTTGCCGCAGTCCACACTACATCCTCTACGCCGGCGCACACATCAAGCCCGTCGTGTTTACATTGCCCAACTCACCCAACTACAGAAAATCTACAGTTCGACCTATTATATAAACAAATAGAAAAACTAACGCTGGAGATCGCCGAGATTCGAACCAATCAACAACATGCGTCGTATTGCTACGGCGCCACTCGTTCGCATAGCAACAACCGATCGCGATCGAACTCGAGATACTGTGCCCGCTCGAACCGCAAACCCGGCGATCCCGACTGGCTGTGTTATTACCACCTGCGCTATGGAGATGAAGCCCGTAGATGCGAATCACCGTGCGCAAAAAAGAAGCAGGAAAACTAGAAAATACATCGACTATGGCGGGCGTCGATATTAGCAAACCAAGCTACCGCCTCTGCGTTATCGATCTTAACAACAGAGAGAAGTTTCTAGTCGACACGGGTGCCGACATATCCGTATTAGCCGCAAGAAATAAGAAACACGTGAAGCCGATTCAAAGTACCTACAAACTGTTTGCTGCGAACGGTACAGAGATACGTACCTACGGTGAGCGCACACTCGAACTCAACCTAGGTCTACGCAGAAGCTTTAAATGGACATTTACCGTGGCTGACGTGAAAACATCAATACTAGGCGCAGATTTCTTAGCGAAGCACAAATTACTTGTCGATCTACATCAAAGAAAACTCATCGATCGCATTACCGACCTTAGCGTTCACACCATCAAAATACATAGCACCGAGGAAGCCGTATACGTTATCAGCCACCATCACCCCTATCACGACATCTTGAAAGAATATCCCGACGTACTGCGACCCATGTCACTCAAAACTCCGACTAAGCACAACGTAACTCATCGCATAGAAACAACAGGCCAACCAATCTATTCAAGGCCGCGACCCCTGCCGCCCGATAAATACAAAGCTGCGAAGCTAGAATTTGAAAAGATGATGGAGATGGGAATCTGTAAACCGTCAAACAGTGCATGGGCCAGCCCGCTTCACGTCGTTAAGAAAAAGGATGGTTCGCTACGCGTGTGTGGCGACTATAGAAGATTGAACGCCGTTACAGTACCCGATCGCTACCCTATACCGAGAATTCAAGATTTTACGTACCAGCTACATGGAAAGAAAATCTTTTCTAAACTAGATCTCAAAATGGCGTACTTCTGGATACCTATTGAAAAAGAAGATGCTGCGAAGACTGCCATAATAACTCCCTTCGGCCTCTTCGAGTTCAACTGTATGACGTTCGGCTTACGCAACTCCGGCCAAACATTTCAACGTTTCATGCACGAAGTACTACGAGGGCTCGACGACAACGTATTCTGTTTCATCGATGATTTACTAGTGCACTCAGAAAACCCAGAGGATCACAAGCGTCACTTACAAAAAGTTCTCGAACGACTCGACAACTACGGCGTCACCCTAAACATCGATAAATGTGAGTTCGGCAAAGACAAGATACAGTTCCTCGGTTATGAAGTTACACCGAACGGAATCAAACCCACAGAAGAACGCATTCAAGCCATACTTACGTTTCCCAAACCAACTACAGTGCAAGAGTTAAGAAGATTTTTAGGCATGATCAACTTCTACCGTAGCTGCCTACCCCATCAAGCCGAATACCAAAATTTACTTAACAAGTATCTACACAATAGCAAGAAAAACGACAAAACACCTATCCAATGGACACATGAAGCTGAAACAGCCTTCGAACGATGCCGACAAAGCATTCTCGAGGCTACTATATTATCGCACCCGATACCTAACGCTCCGTTATGCTTACTCACCGACGCGTCTGACACTAGCCTCGGCGCAGTCCTACAACAAAAAATAGACAACGTGTGGAAACCACTCGCCTTTTACTCAAAAACAATGAGCGAGACGCAGAGAAGATACAGTGTATACGATCGCGAACTTCTAGCAATGTATACAGCTGTTAAAAACCTACGCCGACTGATAGAGGGCAACGAACTCACCATATGTACGGATCACAAACCATTGACGTACGCTCTAACAAGAACGCCGAGTAACAATGACACACCGCGTCGAGAACGACAATTGCATTTCATAAGCCAATACTGCACTAACATCAAATACATTCACGGTGATAAGAACGAAGCCGCTGACGCGTTATCACGTATCACAGAAATCGAACTACTCAACGCAACGATGGACTACTATAAGTTATCTCAAGAACAAGAAACGGACGCCGAGCTACGTGTTTGCATGAATAACCCCAGACTGAAGTTTTCCCGCGTAAATCTACCGGGAGTCAAACGGCCTATTTGGTGCGAAACATCGACAGCGAACATTCGACCATACCTACCGTTGCCTTATCGTGTCGCAGCCTTCAAAGCACAACACGAACTAAGTCACCCCGGCGTTCGTACAACAAGAAGAATAATGACGACAAAGTTTTTCTGGCCATCTATAAACAAAGACGTAGGTATATGGGCCAAGGCGTGCATCAGCTGTCAACGAGCGAAAGTTCATCGACACGTCATTAGCCCGCTCGGTGAGTTTCAACAATCATCTCGTTTTGAACACCTACACGTGGACATAGTTGGGCCACTCCCACCATCAGATGACTATAGATACTTAGTTACTATGATTGACCGCTGCACTAACTGGCCAGAGGTAATACCTACTCGTGACGTTACCGCCGAAACGGTCGCGAAGGCCGTATACGAGGGATGGATATCGCGGTTTGGATGTCCTCTACGACTTACTACAGACCAAGGGAGACAGTTCGAGTCGTCTTTATTTCAAGCTTTAATGAAGAAAATAGGCGTCTCTCGAATATATCACAGTAGTACGTACTACTGCATTTCACCCGCAAGCTAATGGAAAAATCGAACGATGGCATCGATCTCTGAAAGCGGCACTGATGGCAACAGCAACCGATTACAGATGGATCAATGAATTACCTACAGTATTACTAGGACTTCGTACCGCCCTACGTGAAGACTCAACCGTCAGCCCGGCCCTGATGACATACGGATCTACGTTACGCGTCCCATCTGATTTCTTCGCGCCTACCAAGCCGAACATTGAAGATGCGGAATTTGTCCGTCAGCTGACTGAAACAATGTCGTCATTATCACCAACATCAACAAGGCAAGCGTCAAGGTCAAACACATTCATATACAAAGACCTCGGGACATGTACGCATGTGTTTGTGCGCAACGACATCGTGCGCAGACCTCTCGTACCACCATACAACGGACCATATCATGTACTTCAACGCAGTACCGACGGCAAGCACTTCACAGTGCAACTTCCGCTTCGCACCGCAGTAATTTCAATCGACAGATTGAAGCCAGCCCATCTACTCAACGAGGAAGACTCGCTAGAAAACACAACATTAACAAACACGCCAGCCCCGGACACATCACCCACACCAATGCGGACAGCCATCACAGTCATCACCTTCACCGCGAAATTCGTACGTCACCAGATCCGGCCGCGCGGTGAAACAAAACGTACGCTTCGCTTAGGCGGGAGTGATGTGGCGTATGTATATACGCACAGGCAACATATAACTTTACGAGAAACCTGGAATCGAACGGAGCATCGTACAACTAGCCGCGCCGAAACCAAGCGACGCGCGAAGGCGATCGAACGGAGCATCATACGTCTAGCCGCAACGATATCAACATTCGAACTGTTGACGCGCGAAGCTTCCCTCTGCTTTTTATACGTGGCACTACTTTTATACTCGCGAACAGATTTCCAAGAAATCATTCGAAAATGTTAGATTTTTGTTTACTTGTCGCTGATTGGTGAAAATGTTTATTGTACACATTAGTGTTAGCATTACTTGCATGACTAATAAATGGGATATAAGATAGGTGAAAAATTGTAAATATATTCTCAGTTGAATCAGTCTGCGTGTTTCATTATAACCCTAACGGTTACCAGCTACGGACCTGGCTTCTGCCCGCCGGCTGGTAACACGTTAAACTGCGATTAGCGCGTTCAACCAAACACACAAACTCTTTAGCTTTATAATATTAGTATAGATCATAATTATTAGTATTTGTATCATTACTTTATCTTTGTTTATACGTTTGTAAATATATATAAGATTAATTAGTATAATGAATAATGTATTATATTAAATTAATAAATAAAGTACTTAGGTACAACGTAAGTACTTATTAATTCCACACCTCATAAAAGTACCAATATGTGTAGGGTAAGTTGTTGTTTCATGTGCTTACATCAGTAATATACCTATTATATAGATTGTACGAAAGAAACAGCTTGTCTTTGCATGCTATCTATAAGCATTCAGTAAGCAAGTATTCATTTTTTATTGCTGCGAACACGCCGTAGTAATACTTCTATCTTTAAAATTGTCTTACGTTTACACGAATAACTAAACTACTTTATAAGGATTTTATCGCGTCGTTTATTTGTTTTTAACACTATTATTACATAATTTTGAAACTATAAACCACTATTGTTAAACACTGTTACTAGTTACTGTTTACTGCTATTAAACTACACTGACGGACTCATAAACTGCATCAAAGTTCAGGATTACTTTCGAATTAATATTTTTGATAAGTATGCAAACTTTTTAGATTAATTAAATTAAAATGTCGAGTCTGTCCATTAATAATAAAAAAAAACAACATTAAAAATAAAACTGCAGTAAAAGATAAAATTATAGCCGGGAATATAAAATTTATGCGTAGTCTCAAATTCGTGTGTTATTAGAGTAAAGTTTGAAATTAATTCCTTTTGCTTTTTCATTTATTTGCGATTTAAATTATTGTTACCAATAGTATTGATTATTAGTCTTTTAAACTCAACAAAAGTTTCGTAATCATAAATATGGATACTTCGTCCGAACAAGCCGCTCAAATTGTGGCATTGGTGCGGGAAGACTTGGATAAACGAACGATTGCTAAAAATTTAAATTTAAACCAGTATACGGTTTCTAGAGTATACCGAAGGTTTGTAGAGACAGGTTCTTACAAAAAGAGACCCGGTACCGGCAGAACTCGAGCAACCACCCGTCGTGACGACCGATTTGTTTTAACTTCCCTACGAAATCGTTTTCTCACGTCAGTACACATCAAAACAGAGCAGAATGAAGTGCGTGGAGTAAACGTGAGTGCACGAACAATAAGAAGGAGACTTAACGTAAGGGGCAATCACCCTTTTAAGACCAATAAATGGTCCAAAGCTGTCTGCAGCATACAGCCAAGCTCGTTTAAGATTTGCGCGTGAACATCTTAATTGGACTGAAGAACAATGGGCCTCCATATTGTTCACCGATGAGTGTAGAACATGTTTAAATGGTGCAGAAAGTCGCAGAACAATCTATCGTCGACGTGGGGAGAGATATGCTCAAAGTTGCATTGAGGAGCGTGTTCCTTTTGGAGGCGGTTCGTGTACGGTGTGGGCTGGCATTTCGATGATCGGGCGAACGGAACTTGTGTTCATCGACATTGTTTGTCAAAACGGTAGAAGAGGTGGTTTGATGGCACAACGCTATATAACAGAGGTTTTAGAAGCTCACGTGGTACCTTACATGGGATTAATAGGCGAAAATTTTACTCTAATGTAAGATAATGCCCGACCACACGTCGCTGCATAAGTTCGACAATATTGCGAAGAGGTTGGGATGCGTACCATGAATTAGTCAGCACGTAGCCCGGATCTTAATCCCATTAAGCATGTTTGGGATAGTTTAAAAAAGCTGTATATGCGAGAAATCCTGTGCCCACAACAGTGGCAGCACTAAGATCAGCGATTTCACAAGAATGGAACAATATTCCGCAAGACCGTTTAATAACCCTAATCAGATCTATGCGGAACCAATTAGAATCTGTAATAAGGGCATGTGGAGGCATTACACCATATTAAAAGGAAAAAACCGAGGCCTCAACTTTTTTAAACGTAAAAACCAATTTTCCATAAACCAACCAAAACAAATTTTTGTTAAATTTATCGTTTTTGTTCAAAAATATTGAATGGTTTTCCAGTATACAAACATACATTTAAGGATATGATACTACGCTGTTATGAAGTTAATGAACCAAACTATAGGTTTCAATTTAAATTTGTATAAAAAGTTTGAATACTTGTCAAAAATGTTTATTTTAAAAGCGTCTTGAACACTGATGCAGTTTATGAGTCCGTCAGTGTATTTAAATTATAAAAATACTGGTAGGTAGTCTTTTTTAAACCTACTCGTAAAATGAGAAACAGCTTTTGCGGACGCCAAACTTCAAAGATTTAATAATTATTATGACTCGGTTCTTAGTCGTATTTATATCAATTCATATTTCATTAACTCAACAACATTTTTCGAACTACTTATTACAAAAATACGCACTAGTACGCACGGTAACAAACCGCGTAAATGATAGTACGGCGGCGTAACAAAAACGCGTCAACAAACAAACACGACAAAAACATCCTATGTTATCATAAATTAGCCAACAAAATTCCCCATTGCATGTTTTCACAAGGGTACTAGTTACATAAGTAGAATGAAACTGCATTTTCATTCAGACCATCCTTCACAGCGGTAAACACTGAGGCAATTGTGTTGTCCCACTCACACTAACACGGCCTGTAACAATGTGTTCGTAATGCTTAAATATGCACAACAGTGTTTCATTAAAACCCGACACATCACTGCCAACTGTTGCTTCTGAGCGACGTTAATGCATGTGCACCTACTATTGATCATTATGTTGTTCAAAGCTTTGATTGTTCACCTTTCCATTTGAGCCTCGTTCAACAGTTGATTAGCATGCGATATATAATGGACTGTTTTCTTTTCATATTGAATGTGTAGTGTTAGAAAATTATGTTGTATTTCGTATTTATAAACTAGTGTAATTAAGGGCCAATTTTCAATCGTCAGATAAATTTTATCTAAGGAATATGATTGACGATTTGATAGCTTTTGTATTGAAAATATGTCAAACCACCATGTTTATTTCTCAGATAAAAGTAGGTATATGACGATTGAAATGACCCTTATTTTAAATATTAAATTTGGATTATATGTGAGATAATAATATTTTTACAATTTTGTAAGTATTATGCTGTCCTATTTAATAACCATTATTTATTATAACCAGCATTATAAACCTAGCGATGGATGTAGGTAGTAAATATTACTACATCTTGACAAGAATTTTAAGAACTGCAAAAGGTAATATCGATATTTTGAAATTAAATAATTAAAGTAACTGTTTGTTGAATATTTACATGACTAAAATTGATTGCAATATATAAAAACGTTTTAGCTACGTGTAGGGTTGTGTGTGTCTAGTATGTTGCCATGTCGTCGGCTAGGGCCTATTTTATCAAGTAATTTTTATAGCTCTCAATTCGCTTAATATTGTATTCAAATCTTCAGCCATAATACCATAGCTTGCTAAGGTGTTATGTTATGATTAGTTATCTTGACAACTAATCATAAGTCTTAATTCAAAATTACAAAATGCAACTAATCAACACTTGCAGATGCACATGATACCTTATATAAAATAGCTACGCTTTGAAATAAAAACTACATGGCCAATAAGTGTAAGCACTTTATACTATAATCTTCCATTGTTAATAGACAGATAGGCCATAAAATCTTTAAAAATAAATACTTACATAACGCACAATTATTTATTCACGGCACTGATATAGAATATAGGACTGAACACATCGCTACTGCTAGGATTTTTCGCACCGAACCGTCATTATTCCTTTTAACACGTTGAATATGCACCGTGAAGATATTACCAACTGTACGTCGATTACCTCGGCCTTGCCAATCGGCATGATACTGGTATACCGTCTCAATGTCATTTCATCCGAGCAACGTTGTAATTTCTTCTTATGGCAACGGTTATACAGCTTGTATACGATCATCAACAATCCAATTGCCAATATGGTACATATAACCACGAGAATAGTGTTCGTGGTTGCCCGCAGCTGCTGTGAGCCGTGTTACTACCAACTCCGGCGTTTTGGGCAATCACCACTTCTTCCTTTAAGGTAGAACCACTCATTTTCTACAAAAAGTGTCCAAGAAATCGTAACGAGTTTTATGCAACAGAGTTCTAAAGTATTTTTAATTCATGTTTAAGTCTACACAAACTTTCCACTAATTGTTTCTAATACTTTGATCGTATACGGAGCGCACGCGCTCGGGCTCGTCCCGGCTTATGTTACAGGCAGGGTGACCATGTAGGGTTGTGTGTACTGAGGACAAATGAAACGCTTAAAGTTCGAAAATACACTGTCTATATTTTAATAATGAATGCTTATTATATTATGTACTGGGGACAAATAAAACGCTCAAAGTTCGAAAATACACTGTCTATATTTTAATAATGAATGCTTATTATATACCTTACAACTATTACATCACATACGGACAATTTAATGTTGACATATTTCTCATAGAACATGTGTATGTCAGTCCGTAGGTAAAATTCGTTTTCTGGATATTGAAACTGGTCATAAAACGTTGAATCAATTTTAATGCAATATATGGATACAGAGCGTCATATCTATATGAAAAGCCATTTAAAGTGATGAACAAAGACTACGATTCATTGTTAAAAATAGCGTGTAACATAGATTGATTAGGAAAGTTTAAAATCCACATGAATGAAATCGTGAATCCACTGAATAAAGGAGCCGGCTGTAAATTTGAACAGCGTTTCCTTTAGGAGTTTACCGTAGGAAAACATAGGATGATTTTGCTATACTCCACTGTAGAGCGGACGTACCCAGTTGGATTTAGCTGTGCCCTACCGCTCAAGGAAGTCCAGTGCGAATACACATACATATGTACATCGCACTCTTAATAAAACGGAGACATAACTGAATATTTTGGATTAAACAAATTTAAATTTAGACATTTATAATAATACAATTTTAGTCACACAATTAGAGTTCAAATTGCCTTACTTCCAAATTTCTAATTAAGTTGCTGTTTATTAAGAGGGTACCACTCTTAGAAGAAACTCCTAATAGTCTTACATAATACCAAAAAGGTAGGCCAAGACAAGTTTCGCCATCTATGGCTTAAGGACTCATGTAACAGTATACGTTTACTTACTTATATATTTAAGCCAGTTCATAAGAGAAACAAAAAGACAATGTCAAACTATAAACCTATTGCCCTGATACCAATATTTTTGAAATTTTTTGAGAAGTACATATACATAAGGAAATAAATAGATATTTAGAGGTCAATAAAATAATTTGTAAAGAAGAAAAGGGTTAGGCAAAACATGTCAAATAATGTTGCTATTTATGAGTTCCTACATAAAACAATAACGAATATGGATAAAAGAAACCCTGTTTGTGCAGTGTACTGCGATATGACGCAGGCATTTGATCACGTGAATCACAATATACTGAAATATAAGCTTGAACGTTACGGTATACGAGGAAACGTGCTAATTTTGCTTGTGTCATATATGACCAACAGAAAACAGTTTACAACGTTAACGGGAGTCGATTTTAAATCAAATAGAGAAATGACAACTATATCAATGAACGAACGATTGCTTACGGAGTTCCACAAGGCAGTGTACTGGGCCCTCTGTTGTTCGTTATCTATATTAATGACCTTCCTAGTTCAGTTAACCATCCTATAATTTTATTTGCTGATGACAGTACACTGACAGCAGCTTGTGATGCATTGGACGAGTATGAAAACGATATTAACAATGCATTAGCATTAATAATTACTTAGATGAACAAAAATAAATTTAAAAACAAATTTGATGAAAATTCAAAATTCAAATATTTTTATTCTATTTTGCTCCTATGAATGAACACACTCCGCCTGATGGTCCGTGTGTGGTCTAAGAGCAGTGGCCTCCACACCGTCCTCATAGCAGCCGAGGCGATGTCGAGGTCTCTACTTTATCGGCCTGAGATGGTGCTTTTTCACGCCCCGCTTAAAGGACCCAGGATTGAAGGAAGAGGGAAACACGTACCTTGGCAGAGAATTCCATGCCTTGATCGTTCGGAAGAGGTATGAGGACCCAAACTTATTGGTACGCACTCTAGTCGACTCCACTATGTAAGGATGGCATCTGAGCCCAGCACGCGTTGTAGTAAAGGGGAGGGCGGGATAAGGTGAAATGACTCTTCAAAGCACTCCCCGTGGTATATTCTGTAGAAACATGCCAATGAGGCAATGTCTCTACGGAGTTGCAGAGGTTCCAGTGAACTCGTGACCTCTGGATCTCCGATGATCATATGCACTTAAATCACAGATTACAAAATAAACAACTAAACATAAAACATGGAGATTTCATTGTAAATACTGTAGACAATGCTAAGTTTCTCGGATTGATTATTGACAAACAATTAAACTGGAAAACACATATCGAAGTTTTTGCTAAAAAGATAAGTAACCGTTCATATGCTCTCTATAAACTTTTTCCAAGAGTGCATACATCGGCATTATTAACTGCATATCATGGCCTCATAGAATCTATATTAAGGTACGGCATTATTTTCTGGGGCATTTCTGATTGAAAAAGAAACTGCATTTAAGCTCCAGAAGCGATGTATAAAGGCTATGTTCGGTCTACAAGTCACCGACACCTGTGAACCATATTTTGAAAATATAGAATTTTAACATTGCCATGCCTATTTATCTATGAGGCAGCAGTGTTTGTGATAACTAATTTACACATGCTCCCTACAGTGTCAGACGTAACTCTTCGCAATCGACGTGACTGTGGTAGCAAGAGATTATGTATCCATATTCTTAAGACTACACTCATGAGCAAAAGCAAATTCTGTATGGCACCAAAAATCTTTAACAAAGTGCCGAACTCATACAGTTATTAAGTTATTACCCGTTTAATGATTCATTTGTATCCTACGCTAGCAAATTTAAGATTATAATTAATGTTTATTTTTTGCACGAGTAATCTGCTTTAATATGTACATGTTGTGTACACTACCTTAGGATTACCGTCCGGTTTATATATTATGTTCTTTATTACTATCTACTATGTTAAGACTGTAATCTGTTTGTGTACCTATTATAAATAAATAAATAAATACAAAACTGTTAATTTAAACTTATTTAAACATTCTCTTAAAGACCTTTTATTGTCAAAATGTTAATATAATATAAATGAATTCCATAATGGTAAACAAATAATGTAATTAAATTATTATTATATTGTATTATTGTTATTGATGCTTATTTAAATTGACATTGTTGCTATAACTACATTTGTTACTTTTACACGATTTCCTTATATGTTTTAAATATTTATGATTTATTAATGATAAAAATTAAATATTATTATTACTTGTTTATTATTATATTTCATTCTTTTAATTATTTATGATTATGTTACATGCATGCTGTTATTAATTGTTATGAATATTTGCATGTCTTAAAATTCCTCAATGCTCAACAGTTGCGTACACTACCACTCCGTCGAGGAGATTGTCTGTGTGTGTGACTATATGGGATAACCAGATTTATCCTGCGACTTCGCTTGCGTTAATGTAGATACATAGATAGATTCATGCCTGTTTCCCAGAGGGGTAGTTAGAGACTACGAATTTTCATTTGCTACGATCCTGACACACTTCTCTGGCTTCATTCACTTTCAGCACATTCCTCATATACGCTCGTCGGTTTAAGGTGCTCTTAACCTGGCCTTTGTCCAGAACACCTCCGATCTGAACGAGAAACGTTCGCCTAGTCTTCCTCTTGCGACTGTTCCATTCACACTAGCTTTATAAACTTTCTTAGTAAGTCTTTTCTTGTCCATTCTCTCTACATGCCCAAACCAGCTTAACATTCCCTCTTCTATTCTTGTCACTATATCCACTTTGATGCCGCATCTCTCTCTAATTACCTTTCAGAGTCACACCACATACCTATGTTTCTCAGCGCTCTCATTTCTACAGCATTTATTCTGCTCTCATGCTTCTTTTGCTATACCCAACTTTCACTTCCATACATAGGTGTAGGCACTAATAGTCCGAACAGCCAAACGTGCCTTTTCGGATACATTTCGACTAGAATAAAAGCGCGTAGAGCTCCATTCACTTTATTGCCCGCAATCGTTCTCCTTTCAATATCTTCCTCATGTTTACCATCCCTTGCAATGTGGATATTATCATTAAATTTCTATACCTCGGAAACAGTTCTATTTTTTGGATGAAAGGTGCCTTATGTCTTTTTCTATAAATTTGACAACGTGTATGCGAAATTTCACGATGATCGGCCTAGTAGTTAATGTGTGAAAGTGTAACAAACCAATTCACATTTGCATTCATAATATTAGTAAGGATTAGGATAGTTAGAATTCTAGGAAGATTACTACAGTCAACTACGAGTAAATTATTATATAAATTCTGCTTAAATATGTAACAATACATATAAAAACCTACAAAAATTGAATGACGATTCCATCGTACATAAGGCAATACTTATTATTGGTAGAAATTAAACTTATAAGTAAAATAGGCTCCCTAATAGGTATAACAAAGCATATTAGGTACTATTAATTCGTAGTTATTATATTATTTGGGATATTAAATAATTCTCTCAACATGTGCGATGAGTTATTGCGCTGAAAGTTCTGCATTAGCATAGCTATTTATTGTTGGTCTCCACATAATTGCATGTAACAGCAGCTGCGGTAAAGTGCTTTTGCACCAAGTTTTACTAACAGTAGGGTTATGGATTCTCGCCGTTGTCGACTCATCGTAAATGAATGTAAAATGTAATCACAAGTACAAACTTATTACATAATACTTAGCCTACATAGTTTGGAGTAAACTCAGAAGTTGCAGTTTTGGAATATTTGGATATTTCAGAGTAAAGAAGGTTTGTAAAATGTTATATAGACAAGAAACAAATTTTTAAAATAAAATTCGGCACATTCCGTAATTTCTGTGTCGCGGGAGACTTTTAGTCGTTAGACTTTTAGGAGAGTCTTTACAAACATTAAAAAAACGGACACAAAGTACACAATTCAATAACATGACAGACTTCAATTTTTAAAAGTTCAACATTTTGGGCACTACGATAATTTAGCGGTAATAATCTTCGATCAACAATAGCAATTATAATAGTTACACTCAATATTACGCATGTTTCATCAATATAATAATAATCCTTTATTCAAGTGACCAAGACTCATTTGATTACTAAAAACACTTAAGAGCTATTGTTAGTAAATTAATCCTTCATGTATACTAGCATTGATTGTACACACGGCCCGCCGTTAGGTACTAAATTCCATGTGATACCGCACAACATCGGTTTATGTGTGCACAATCAAGCCTGTCTGCAATCATGCTTAGGATGCTATTGGGGCTGGCCACACCCTGCGCACTAAGGATCCACACCTCCATGGTTGCGTAGAAGCATGCTCTCTGTGCATCCAGGATCATACCCGATGCGCTACAGAAGCAAGGCAGCCCACCAACACTCTAAACGCAGTGTTATCTATACTAATATTATTTATTTATTTATTTATTATTATTTATTTATTTATTTATTTCAAAACTATTAATCTATCATTACAGGTTCTTAACCTAATGCGATAGTATAGCAACATAACTAAAATCTAACATTTAAATACAGTAATATAATAAAATATCTTAAATCTATTAACAATAACTTAATATCCAGTATATAGCCTTTGTGAATTCGCTCACTGAACATGAAAATAGATCGATCCGATCTGATACGGTATTAAGCGCACGCAGCGCCCGCGTCAGCGGCGCGTGCTGTAAGAGATTAGTGCGCGCGCGCGGCACCACTAGCAACGCCGGCCGCCGCCGTCGCCCCCTATACTCATCTGGGACAAAAAATTGAATCTCCTGCAGGATGGCTGGGTTATGTATTTTACCTCTTATAAGTTTAAATAAATAGCAGACCATGGCTGCTTCTCTACGTACTTCTAGTTTATGATAGCCTACCATTCCGAGGGTAAATAGAGAAGGATACAGTAGTGGATATCCCGGGTAAACGCCGTACAATTTTGAATATAAAAATCTAATAAATTTATTTTGTATCCGTTCTAACATAGATTTGTATTTGGCTTCGTATGGAGACCAAATCACTGCATTACACTCCAAGTGACTTTTGACGAGAGCCTCAAATAACGCTTTCAAAGCCTTAATGTTTGTAAATTGGTTAGCTTGACGTAAAACAAACCCTAAATTTCGATATGCCTTTTTACAAAGCTGTGTAACATGTTTTCGAAAATTTAAATCGACCGTAAAATGAATTCCTAAATCTTTAACCTCATTGACACGCTGTAGTGGTGTCCCATCTAGGTGGTAGTGGTGATGGCGTGGGGTGCGTGCACGGCTGAACGACAACACTGAACATTTGTTTACATTAAAATAAAGTTTATTTTCTTGGCTCCATTTTGCAACTCTATCGATATCACACTGGAGTATATTGCAGTCCGTTTCCTTCTTCACTTCAACAACCAGCTTCAAATCATCGGCAAATAATAAGCATGTGGATTTATTTATGACTGCAGGTAGGTCATTTATCATCAAGATAAAAAGAAGAGGCCCCAAATTACTGCCCTGGCTCACACCCGATCTAGTAAGGTAAGGTTCAGACAGGTATCCGCCACAGTCGACATATTGACATCTATCTCGCAGATAGTTGGCGAAAAATTTTAGCGTGTGTGGTGTGCACCCGAAGCTGGCTAATTTCGATAAAAGGATGTCGTTGTCGACCGTGTCAAATGCCTTTCTAAAATCTAAGTACGCAACATCCACTTGTAAGCCGGCATCTACAGACGGAACTAATTGTGACATCAGATGCATCAAGTTTCCTGTTGTTCCACGCCCTGGGCGAAACCCGTGCTGCGCGTCGCATAGTTGGGCACTTATTTGCGCATAAAGACAGCTGTGAATGACGGTTTCGAAGACCTTGGCTGGAGTGCACAAGATTGCAACAGGTCTGTAGTCACTGGGTGTCGGACCTCCCTTACCTTTCGGCACAGGAACCACTCGTGTGAGTTTCCATCGGTCAGGAAACGTAGCTGTATCTATACAAACATTAAATAAATGTAACAAGGGTTCCACTAATGTCATATGACAATCTCTAAAAACAAATGGTGGAATACCATCTGGCCCCACGGTGCGCTTAGGCGTGAGGCGGGCGAGCGCGCGCCGTACGTCGCTAGGGCTCAGGCGCGCGAGGTGCGTCCACGCGCTCGTCGGCGCTGCCGCCGCGACCGCCGCCTCCACGCTCAGCGCCGCCGGGGCACTATTATATACCGAGTGAAAAAATCTAGCGAACTCAGCGGCGCACTCGTGTTCCGACAAAACGCGTCCGTTATTTGTTAATTTCTGTTTGCATAATCTACCTTTCCTAGATCGCATGTAAGCCCAGAACGCTCGTGGGTCGGTTGCCAGGTGATTTTGTACACGGTCACAATATAAGGCATGTGCTTTTGTCGTTTCAGCCTTTACTCTCGCCCTACTTTGAGAGAAAGCATTATAATCACTACGCGATTTGCTCGATTTGTACTTTTTATGAAGCTTATATTTTAACTTAATTTCTCTAATAATCTCGGACGTATACCATACGGGATAACTGTATCTATCTGTATTTATTGAGTGAAACTTCTTTTTAGGGACACAAATGTTAAAAACTTCATATAACTTATTATAAAATAAATTAAGTACTACGTCAGGATCATTTATATCGTACATATCACTCCAGTCGATTCTAGTCAACAGATAATATAAGTGATTAAAATCAGCTTTCATAAAGTTCCATTGTTTACCTATTGTCGGTGTCGGGTTATGGTTTTGTGGTATATGTGGCGACGTGAGTACAGGGGGCGCCACCGGCACCCGCGACGCCGCTCCGCCGAGTTCGATACGTACCGCGAGTGGCGGGTGATACGCGTCCACGGGTTCCAGGGCCTCGTCCGCCTCGCTCACCGACACGCCGCCGCCACCGCCGTCGCGCGCGCTCAACACAAGGTCCAATTGCCTTCCACTACAATTAGGCACCATATTGCTTTGACCGAATTCACAGAAGGCTACAAAATATTCATAATAATTACGAACATTTATATTGCACGAATATAAATTGAAATCTCCCATTATAATTAAATTATTCCCATATTTTATACAAAGTTTCTCTAATAAATTAAACATTATCATATATTCATTTTCCTCTGTTTGTGGCGGAATATATACTACACAACAAGTAAACAAATATCGGCTTTGTTTATAAAATGTAGCACAAATCAACTCGAACCTATGACTGTCGATATCACTAGTATTCGGCATTGTTACTTTCCGCATCTCAATCCGCGGTGTGGCCACTAAAAGTACGCCGCCGTGCTTACGCCCATCCGCGCGATCACATCTTAATACTTGATACTCGGGTAACACGAACTCCGCATCTTGGATAGCTTCACTGAGACCAGTTTCCGTAATTGCGAATATATCTGATCCGGATGATTCCAGTAAGGATAAGAATTTTGTTGTCTTAGTACGTAGTCCGCGAACATTTTGATATAAGATGTTAAAGTTTCTACTTAACTTGTTGTTGGGTTGGTTTGGTTGGCCGACGAAACCAAATCCATTCACTAAACTCGCTATTAAGTGGCCATAAGTCCGGGTTACTGAGTTTTTCGAAGTAACTTTCCGTTACGCCAATCTTAAATGAAGCGTAACTCCGCTCAGTCTTAGGTTTTAATTGTTCGATAACTATTTCAGTATCCTTGCCCAATATATTTTTAATGTACTCCCTCAAATTTTCTTCCGTGGTAGATTTGTCCAATCTCCATACATGTAAGAACTTTTTACGTTCAACTGCTTTAATGGATACAATCGACGTGTTTCCACCTACTTTCTTCGGATTCCTCTTATATCTGACTTCCGTCCAAGAATTAGTATTATTATCGCCAAAAACTACAGTAGGTAATGTATGCGCTGGTTTCGTGGCCACCGACGCGTAACTAATACTTGGGCGGCCGGACTCGTTGGACATCTCTGGCGAAGAGTTGAGGTCGACGTGTTTGCTACTGACTGTACTACCTGCCGTAGACGATGGCCGGGTACCTAGTTGAAGTTGACTTCTATTGGCATCGATGTTGTTGTTAGGTTTTTGGTCACTAGTTTTCTGTCTTTCAGTTTTCAAATTTATGATTTCTTGCTCGTACAAAATGCATTTTTTATTAGTTTCCTTTAATTCTTGTCTTAGTTGACTATTCTCTAATGCCAATACTGTAACCGTAGCCCTAATTTCTTCTTTAATTTTTGCTTCCAGGTTACTCAGCTTTTCCATTATTGTACTGTTAACTTTCTCCATTATGCCTGACAATAAATCCGACTCATCAGACGACAGTAATCCAGTGCTTTCCTTACAATTTATTTCTAAACATTGGTTAATCAAGCTAGCGGCATCGGCAGCGGCGCGAACTGGAGTGTCGTCCGTAACGCGAACGCGTTGGGTTACGTTTAGACAACATTCACATTTAAAAGTACGCTTCAGATGGGCTTGCTCTTCCTTGAATGAAATCGGCGTAACATTCACGCATCTATAATGGAATCCTGATTTACATCCAACACATCTTAATAGCTCTGCTAGTTCAATTTTCTTGCAGCAAACAACACAGTTCATTTTGAAATGTGAATTTCGCGGAATCACTGTGCGAGCGGGAAAGGGCGAGTCTGTTTTGCGAGCGAGAGACAGAGCGCGACGCGCGGCTCGACCGATTTCGCGCCACCCGCGATTTGTTTATTGTCAATGTTTGTTTGCACTCAAATGTTGTTTGTAATTACAAAAAGTCCACTAATTTAACACTGTACTCCAATTGCTACTTGTGTATTGATATTAAATGTCACGTTTGGATACATTTTCAACACTAAAAAAAAAAAAAAAAAAAAAAAAAAAAAAATTATAAAGCTGAAGAGTTTGTTTGTTTGGTTGAACGCGCAAATCTTAGAAAATATAGTCCAAATTGAAAAATTATATTAGTGTTGGAGGGTTTATCGAGGAAGGCTATAGGCTAAATAACGTCACGCTACGACCAGTAGGAGCGGAGCATTAATGAAAAATCTTCCAAAAAGGGGAAAATTCTCTTATGTGAAGCAGTCGAAGTTGCGAGGGTCAGCTAGTATTGAATAATGCCAGTATACCATAACGCTTACCCAGTACAGATGAACTTCGCTTTACATGGAACTGCATACCAAAAAGAGGTCTAAGCTAAGCTATATATATATCTAAATATAGAAAGAATAAGAAAGAAAATATTTTATTTCCGTTTCCTTGGCATGGTACATTGTTATGAATACAACGTATTTAAATATAAAACAAGTTATAAAATATTATATAGGTACTGAACGGATTTTGATGGAAAATACATAGGAGTTTGCCAAATCTTAGAATAATAATAATAATATTCTATCACATACAAACATCGCATACACACAACACCATCTAGCTCAAACTAAACAGAGCTTGTACTATGGCTACTAGACAATGGATAAACATACATATATACTATTTTTTGTAAATATTTACATATTATACATCGAAACACCAAGACAAACATCCTTGTTCGTGCACACAAATGTTTGACTTGTGCGGGAATCGAACCAGACATAATAAATGCCGCCGGTATTCCGCTGCGACTCAAAAGGGTACAGTTATTTTGCTTAAAAATAAGCTATGATTGTATTGACAGTAAGCAATAAATAGTACCTAAATAGTTACAAAAAAATCAATTTAATTTTATAGTAGTTATACATAGATTATTAACCTTACCTCATAGTTTTTATCAGACGAGCGCAAATCCGAACAAATAGAAAATTTGCCACTTTTCTATAACGTTATGCGTCTGGGAAATACATAGAGTGGAGCTCGCACTTTTACTTTTTATTTAAGTTGGTACCATGTATTAGGCGAAGCCTGATAGAAACAGGCTTGACATAATGTTTTGTATAATAACATGTTCATAAATTTGGTTGCACACTACATCTTTAAAACAAAGCTAATTTTCTAATCTTACTTTACGAGAGAACAGAACTAGTTATAAAATGTTTTTTTATTTTTTTTAATAATAGTATTCTGTCACATACACACAACACCATCTAGCCCAAACTAAGCAGAGCTTGTATTATGGGTACTAGACAATGGATAAACATACATATATATTTTTTTTTTGGTGAATACGTACATATTATACATAGAAACACCCAGACCAAGACAAACATCCATGTTCATGCACACAAATGTTTGACTTGTGCGGGAATCGAACCCGCGACCTCAGGCGTGGCAGTCGGTTACACTAACCACTACGCCATCGAGGCCGACTATAAATAACAGGTACATATAAAAAATAACAGGTATTGTTTTTTAAAAGACTACTCCCGCATTAGAAATAATCCCTGTATCGCGGGGGACTTTACAAATATCCAAAACGGACACAAAGAACCTCCAAACTCGGAACAACCATTTGTGGATCACAAAAATTGTTGTCCCGTTTGGGATTCAATCCTACAATACTTTGCGCAGTGAAAGCGCGATGCAACCACTTAAAACACTACGCCATCCGAGCATTAGATTTCGTCCATTTCGTTTTCTCTTATAGTAAGATTACAATAATACTCTTATAAAAGATGGTGGCATAGCTCAAAAGCGATATTCCTTTCTCGTAGCTACAGAAAATATCCCCAAAAAAAGATCAGGGAAGCTTCAGTGACAATAAAATAAAATAAATTAACAGAGATAGGGTACAGCGAAAGCCTTATCCAAATTGAAGTTACCCGACTGGGAAGTAACAGAATTGCAGATATTGTCTAGCCATAGGGTGAATGATTGTTAATTTTATACATACATATACAACGTCACGCTAGTAATTTCCAATAGAATAGGTAGAGATATATTACGCTTGTATCCACATTTATACAGCTGTTTTAGGTTCCACATTGTACGAGTCTATTTCTATCCACCATGCATCCTAACTAATATTATAAATGCGACTGTGAGTTTGTTTGTTTGTTACGCTTTCACGCCTTGACTACTCAACCGATCATCATGAAATTTCGTAACACTTTGTCAGGGTAACAGAAAACAACAAAATGTGGGTGTGACACACTCCCTGTTTATTCTTTTAGAGATAGGCGTGACAATATGTATGATGTATGAACATAGATAGATATTGATCTGATATTGACACGTCAGCTATTCCTCAATTCGCCATTCATTTTGATGAAATATCACACATGGTTGCATTTTGCGCGTGTAGCGAAAATGTTTAACAGAGTCGATTGAAACTTGCATTTAGCGAACACGCTGAATAAGACTTTCATTGCGGTAAACATAACATATGACATTTATTCCACCACAAAAATTAAAAAATCGTTTACAAATAAAATATATACTTAACTAATATTATAAATGCGAATGTGAGTTTGTTTCTGTCGCCTTGATGCATTAACTACTCAATCGTCATCATCATCAGGATATTTCGCATACCTGTCAGGACTACAGAAAAGTACATAGGGTACCATTAATCCAGAAAAAAGTACTGTTCACGAGGGGTAATTAGTATAGATAGCTAGTATCTATATATTGTAGACTATTGACGGTGAGTTTTAGTCAAAAATCAAATATTTTCAAGATACAAACAAGTAAAAAATAGAAATACAAGAGAAGAAAACATTTCAAAGTAAAAAAAATATTATAAAATACATTTTAATATTGTTTGTAACCTATAGAAGGTTTGGGTGATTGTTATTTAATAACGGGTAAACCGTTAAACGGGTTTGGTTAAAACTTGGCACATAGATAGACCATACCTTGGAATTATTAATAGAATACTTTTATCCTGGCATGCTGTCCCGTAGAGTTCACGGGCATTAACTAGCATTTAAATAATTTCTTAAAATACATACTCAGCGCATTGTTTCTTGTTTCAACTACCGTACTATGAATAATGCCTGGGTCGCGGGGGATCGTACAAACATACAAATAATGGATATAAAGATAACCGTGACTCAGAACAACTATTCGTAGATCACAAAACTTTTTGTTAATAAATTAATGCACTAAAAAAATGAATCACGATAAAAGTTTTTTCAAACGAAAATTAAAAAGAAACAAATTTCAAATTTCATTCTGTCTTTAAATGTGACAGTCATAGCGCTCATTGGTTTCCAAACGCCAGCCGTTCAGAAACGATGTCGTCTAACTAAATAGACGCTATGTATAAGCTCAAACAAAACGGCAATTTAAAAAGGGATCCTTGCCAAAGTACCCGTTGAAAGAATGAGTATATTGTATTACGATTGCATCGCATTCTCGTAAAGAACTGTTGCTTCTGGCGGAAATCCAGCGAATGAGGTGCTCGACACACACATTAAATAGCACTGTAGTTTTGACAATGATTAATGTTTTGGACGTATTGCAATATTAAGTAGGCTGTGACGAGATTATTTATACGATCAGATACGCAAAATTGTATGTGAAGCTTATAATTTATCAGGTCTCTGTTGCTAAAATATAATAATTGTCAATTTTGTGTCGCACCGTCGAGTTTTTACTTAGGAGGTTTTCCAGTCTAAATAAAAATAATAAAAATTAATTTAAAATGTCTTATGATATATTGGAATCAACTTTTGAAAAAGTTTAATATATTTATTTCCACTAGTCGTAGGTATAAGATACAATATGCAATTGACAATTTGTTACAAAACAAAATTTGTCATAATTAGATTGCAAATATGTAGGTAACAAAAAAAATGTTTTTGATTGGTCACTTTATCAGTATTATAATGGGATTTAAATGTAATTAATTTTAAGGGGACTGATAAATTAGGATGCGGCCCATTATGGGTGCATGAAATAATAATATACTGTTACAGATAGTGCCATCCCTCGGCACTGTAGGGAAGACTCGGCAGTTCCTTCTAATAATTTATTACAGCGCCATCTGTTGACGTCATACGGAACTACATAGCTTTTCGGTACGCGAAGATTAGAGATAGCGCTGGAACTTTCTCGAATCTTCGTGGTGTTTACATACCGGGTATAGCGTTTCTAGAAATCTCCAGAAACGCTTTAACCGCGTATAAAAGGGCAAGGCCGGCGCTCGCTGAGTCAATTTACAATCGTAAGCGGTCGAGTATTCATCGGAGCGAACGGAATCGAAAATACTACAGAGTCTAAAGCTTCGTAGAGTAGAAAAGTGTAGTATAGTGTGTGTTGTGTTTTAAATTTAATTGTGTGTTAGAATAAAACGTGTTTTAGTCGGTAATATTGTTTACATTATTATCCCTCGAACCTAGCACGTAACAATACTAACTATTTAAAAATAACACCCAAATGTTTATATATTAGAAAACTATGACATATAACAAACAATCGAAAACAATAGCTGCAGAAACAACCCCAAATGATATTTCCAAAATAGTTAAAATATTATTAATGACATGATCATTAATTAAAATCTAACAAATCGTTAAGGCTATAGTGCTTGCCAAAATACACATAAGTATATACACTCGAAAACAATTCAACAGTCTGGTAACAAGATACAACAATGAAACTTCACGCTTGTATGCTCAGATGCCGGTAATGTAACGCTGCCTTTGAATTTTCATGTAAAATATTATTCGTTATATGACATCAACCGAAAAGTTATTGTTAAAGCATACAGTAATCAGACGAAATATGCTTTTTGTAACCATACCCGACGTTTTCATTCCGCGTAAAACTATGAACAAATTGGCTGATTGAGCTTGAAGAATGTCATTTACGTAAGTACTTAATGAACGGTATAACTGCACGAACAGAAATACTGCAGCGAAATATTTATCATTCCATTTTGTTATTTATTGTGTTCGCTGTTTCGAATATAATTAATTAATGGATGCCTTTTTAATTTGAAATGATTCCTGAAATAATAAATGTAATGGGAACCATTTCTTTGTTGAGCTCTTTAAGTGAAATATAAATTTACAATGAATTGTTGGTAAGCCATTTTTTAAGTTTAATTTTTATTGTCTTCTTTTTTATACGATACTGGCGTATCCATGTTTATTGTCTCCTAGCTATGATATCTATATAAATAAACAACATAGAAGGGGTAGACCTTGATTTACGTTAACTTACTAGATCAATGAATGAGGAAAACCAGGCTAAGAGTACGCTGAACAGACAAAGCACGTATGGCACTACGTTGAGAGTGAATTAAGTGTGACTGAAGTTAAAGGGAAGGCATGTCAAGGTTTAGTCTCTGCATAACCTTCTACCAAACGTAAGTATGATAAAACGCAATATATAGGTATAGTAAAAACTAAATTTGGGCAAGTAATGTTCAAGTTCTATATTCTTCAATCTTTTTATGGAAAATAAAGATAAAATATAATATTGCTCGCAATCTTGGTGCTTTTTTAAATTGTTATATAGATAGCGTATTTTAATATTTATTATATAACAATACCTTGATTGCTGTTTTGTTCAACTTCATGAGTTTACGACAAGTCTACTGAATAACGATTAACTAATAAATGACAAAATCAGACTCAATGCTAGGACTGATAAGTATATTTGCTTATTCTTTTGTAATCATTGAGTTTCGCAAAATGTTTATTCAAACTAACGCTTGTAGAAATAGATGGATTTAGGGAATATGGAATAAAAATTGAAAATTCCGAGTGACTCTTTGAATGTGCAAGTAAGTTGTGTGTGTCTGTCATGTCGCGCTAATATTAAATGTGTTTATCTACTTTTGGTAGTGAGTGGTACAGCGTGTACATTCGGTTCGTCGGTCGGAGAGTCCCGACTGTACTGAGTTCGGGATGTGTCGGCAGCCTCAGGACGAGCGTCCTGCACGCACGCGCTGTCACGCAGCGCCGCGGCGCCCTCCGAGCGAGTGTATTACACGTTCGATAGATAACTGTGAACTATTTCGGATCCTGCCTGTATAGGACGAGGCACTAGTCCGTTTTCCTTGTAAGGTTTTTAGATCCGTGGTGGTAATTCAAGCTATATTTGTTATATAAAAGGCATTAGTGTATGATAATTATATTTAAAAGTTCAACTGTACAGGTTTCCTAGTAAGTTAACACTTAAATGAGAGTGAAAGGACACAAACTTATACAACTAGTTGCATCGATATTGCGTGCTAAGTTAACTTCAAGCAGAGTTAGTTTGAAAGTGTTCATCCTGTTTGGTGGAACGTGCTGTAATGTAAGCGTTTGCGTTCGGCAGCGCCCTGCGCAGAGTAGGTCAGGACGGGCGGAGCGCGGCGGGAGTGCGGCGGGTGTGGGGGGAGGGACCGATTCATGTTTACGGGGCTCGGCCGTCAGCTGTTCGCGCGACATGAATGTGCCGCGCCCGCTAGCGCCCGCGCCGCCGCCGCGCCGCGCATCGATTGATTGATACCTGAGCGGCCACGTGCGGCTCGCGGCGGGCGCCGGCTGCCAGTCCCGCCGCGCTCGCCGGCCCGCCCGCGCGACCTCGCGCGCGAGTCTCCCACATGCGACAGCCCGCGATCCTTGCCGCCGTCGCTCATCAATGGAGTGCCCGAGGTGACCGGCGCGCCGAGCCCGCGAGCCGCGCCTAGCCTCGCGCCCGACGCGTAAGTACCGGTGCACCGGCCGCGCTCCGCCGCCGAGCCGCCGCTAGTAAACACGTACACGCACTGACACCCCGATCCGTTAGTAAATAATGGTTTTTCCGATAGCATTAATAGCCGGGAGACAATTTATGCGACTGCGCTGTATGATGTTTACTGCGACCCGTTCTATGGAGCCACCTTCTCATTACATTAGCGGCGGAAATTTTCTATATAGAAGCGTTTTTCTTATCGATCGTCCTAACTTTCGTTCTTCGTTTCTAGCAGAATATTTATAAAATTGTCAATCGGTTTACGTAATCGAAGGACAGTCTCATCGTTTGTTATTGGAAAGTCATGTTATCTGCGAGGTGTGCTGAGCGTAGCGCGAGCGGAGACACGCAGCCCTCACAATCATTACATAAAACATTCCAATCCCCTCAGCGACGTACCTATCTATAGCTCACTCGCCTTATCTGTCGCTTGCTTACGAACGGAACATGTCTATACACGTACTCTTGCTAATCAGTAAAGTGTAGCTTCCATTAAAGTTAAATTTCTAATATGAATAAAATATGAATTGATGCAAAATATACGACGATAACAACACTATCGCCTTGCACGGTATACAAGGCGAGTATCGCCAATATTTACTTAGCAACAAGTCATAATGAACAAATAATATACAGCGTTCAATTTGGCTCATAAGCATATTCCCAGCTTACGTTGGCAGACAGGGTGTGAGGGAACAAAACGTCAATCATGACACAACAAGCAGGAGAGCGTGGAACTGTCGCAGATATTGAACCGGCTTAATTGTAAAATGGCTTGTTGACGAGTCCATATTTCGTCGTTTACCTTTATAATGTTGTTGTACATCGAGCTCGGCTTTGTCGAGGCGTCGACGTGAATCGCTGATATGATTGATTGAACGTTCCTATCTGGGTTTTAAGTCGAACTTTATGAAGTAAATGGATAGTAAAATTGCTTGAATACAGGCTCGTGTTGAAGGCGTGGTGACTGTGTATAATACCTTTACATTATGTTACAGTTTATGTTTAATGATAGTAAATTATTCATTACAGCGCTTATATTTTTCTATTACTAAAGTGTGTTCGATTCGAATCAAGGTTAAGGATTTATAAGTGGAAACTAACAAAAATGTATGCGTTAGTGCAATATAACACTCGTCGACATAAAACACATCATTGTACGTCAGTGTGGCTGGCTTCGCTAAATGAAAGCCAAAGCCTGTAACACATTTATGAAAAACATTATCCATTCAGTTATGAGTATAACTAATTGATTGATAAGGGATTGCCGCAAACGATAATGCTGACAAATAAATTAATTGATAAGTTGCTATTAATTAAATTATTACTTTGGCTTATATCGTGCAGTATAGTTAAATAAAGTGTGAGTGTCATAAATATAAATTTTAAGTTTATAATAATTATATTTTATACAAGAAAGAAAGAAATAAATAATCATAAATTATGTATAAGCCAGATTTTAAATAAACGCAGATATTTGCGAAGCATTGAATACAATTAATCACATACCTAATAATATAATATTCTTAGCATTTTCATAACATGTTTAGTTAAAAAAATACCAGACCCATTGACAACAATAAAACAAAACAAAAATAAAATGAGAAAAAGTCGCCTATTTTATACCGATTTTATCGCGGAATATTTCAATGACAAATTTTTATCTATTAAAAATATTAGTATAATGTACCTAATCAAATTTTTATTAATAGAGACGTATTTGCGGAAACGCAAAATATTATTTAAACGTCTAAAGAAATAACGACATACTTACATCACAACATTAATAATTATCTAATACTTTTCTATAATTTGACTACAGTGAACTTGGCAATAGTATTGTCGGCATAAACCCAATATCTGCCATAACTTGACCTGGCTAACCCCTAGGGCTATAAACATTGGCGGTCCACAGACTGTCGCCACGGGTTCGGCAGTAATTAGTCGACTTACTTAATATGTCGTAACTTTCCTAACCTAACTTCGCCGCAAACTTTCCGCCGTACCTATAGAAAATTGATTTGACGTCAGAACACGCAGCCTTTAATACCTGTATATGTATAGCGTAATAGTTTAAGTGGGCACCGTGTGTGATGCCTGCACAGGTTAAACATATGGTCCTCAGATAGCAGTTTTCAGAGTGCTAGGTGGCTGTTGTAATAATGTTTATGGAGCCTGACTATACGGATTGTGAAAATGGTCTAGAGCATTGCATCCCTAAGATTAGTATAATTTTCATAAGCAATTTTAAATATTTTTGAAGCCGTTCGTGCATGTCGTTACGGACGCTTTATGTAGTCAGAAGGTACATATCTATAGGTTATCAATTCTATATTCACCGAGTCACACAGATTTAAAATGAAATGTTAGCAACAAATCTAACAGATTTCCTGCAAGCGGCAACCGTAAGCAATTTCAAATAGCTCGTAGCAGCCACCCTCGTAGACTTCGTAGAATACAGGCTTCGTAGCGCTACGACATTGCTACGACATTTAGATCAAAATGTAAGGTGTACGTAGCCTAGTAATTTCTGCTAGATAACCACATATACAGAATGCTTCAATTAACCGTGTGGGTTTCTTAGTCTAAAATTAGAGATATGATATTATTATTTCATATAGTTTCTTTTTGATTTCATTCTCAGAATTAAAATAAACTTTTAATCGTTTTCTGCGTGGACGTTTAGTTTAAAAAATTAGCAATGGATTAAAAATGTCTTATAGATGATATAAAATACTATGGTATGAATTTACTTGTTAAATTTTATTATTCAATCCATTTCTCATTTAGAATATTTCTGCTGTCGTGGAAAAAATCCACGATCATTATAGAGTGTGGCGGCATACTTACATTGAACTTGCAACATTAATTTATTTTAATTATTGAGGTGACGTCATAAATTACTAAACCATCCGCGTAAATAAACAGATTTTTTTAATACTATCGATATCTTATACTATATTCAAATTTCTTCAATGGGTATACCTCTGGCTCTGTTCTAGTCTAGTGGAAATTTTTGTTTGCTTCTCAAACGATACTCTGATATGCATATTCCAAGTTTAGACTGACTTGACTTTTTAGTTCGATTTGCGGCATACAATATAGTACGCTAGTTGGATAGAGTACGCCTAGAGCTGATGTTACGTACAACGATACTTTCAAGTTTTTGTAAAAAAGCTAGTGTGAATTTTCTGATGATGTAGTAATGTACCATATGATAACATGCTTGCTACTATTAGTCCAAAAATATATATAAGATGCACAGGCGTGAATATGTGTACATGTGTTTAGTGTTGTTCGGTTAGCAGTGGTCCCGTTTCCAATCTCTCTGCGTGTCAAAGGGAACACTTTAATTCCTCTCTTAAAGGGATTTGCCTCAAGCTTTTTCTCGTGCCCGTTCCAAATGGGTCACTGGTTCGTTACAATGTGGTAAACATTTTTTCTCACAATTAGAGCAGTGGTTGGTTTGATTTTGTTTTTATTGGCGGTCCGTTGCCGCCTTTAGCGGTTTATTTTACAACGTTATGTTTATATCCTTAAAACGTAATGTGTATTACTACCATATTTCTTCAGTTACTTTTAGGTTCTGCAACATAGGCTGGCAGGCATTGCAGGACTATCATTCAAGCCAAGTTCTAGCCAAAAACTGCTACTGAGAATTTCCTAAGGAAGTTTCTAAGTTGCAGTATTTAAATGGTTGCTCACTGTCGTAGGTCTGGTCCCCACGCGGGTCAAAATTTCGTATGCTCAATAAAAAGTAGTTCAAAGTATTCTTTGTGTTTGTTATCTGAATTTTGTAAAGTCCGTGAAACAGGTTATATTCCTAGTGTATTATTTAGTAATTTAAACAAACAGCAACTTCAATAAAGAAAAAAGATTAGCGCATTGTTAGTAAATGCGGATATTGGTGCCAATTCTGTTGTCACAAATTCTCTAATCTTAGCTAAAAATCTCTAAAATTTAGTTTAGTCCTGTCAAACGACATTTCGTATTCTGAAATCGCTAAAAGTGATAGGACTAAAATAAATTTTAGAGATTTTTAGCTAAGATTAGAGAATTTTGTGACAACAGAATTGGCACCAATGTGTACCGTCTCGAGTTTAGTTCCCGGGTCACGCAAAATTGAGTTTTCGTTTAAGTTAAAGTCAGTAGCAACACTGAGTCTGTATCTGTGCTAGAGAAATATGGCTGTAATGCACTTTTTCGTCTACCGCTCATGCGATATAGGCATGAGACTATTTATATTTCGACATGACATTATGAAAAACAATAACACTAACAGGAAATCGAATCGGACTTCTTATAATATTGTCTTATGTTTACGCGAATGTTATACATTGAAATTAAACAAATTTATACGGATTTTATTTTTTATAAAACACTATTATTATATAATTTTGAAACTCTAAACTACTATCGTTAAACACTTTTACTAGTTACTGTTTACTACTATTTAAGCTACTATTTAAATTATGAAACTATTTGGAATTAATTTTACACTTACCCCGATGTTTCAGTTGCTTTTCAGCAGTCATGTTCACGGGGAGACTAAGATGGTGGTTGTCTCAATGTTCTAAGTATAGTTATTTTCAAAGTACCCGCACATAATTTATTTTAATAGGTGTTTTTATTAACGCAGAAAGAGCTCGAAGTATTATGAAGTCTGGCTGTGTTTTGCTTCTTCTTGGGTTTGACTATCTGAATTACTGGATCCCAAGCTGGTGGTACACTTCAACCATCTTCTCTATTGAAATTAGGATGTTTTTAATTTCAATATCTCGCGAAGCATCCTTGGTAGGAAGCGGTGTTCTTTTGCGAGTACCTGTGGTTTTTAAAATCGCAGATAATGGTTAGTTCCCTGTTGCACATGTTTACACATAAAATCCGTTTAAATTTATTTAATTTCAACGGACCTTTTAAGTATACTCCATTGACCCCGTGATTGTACTCATAAGATTTGTCGGTTTAGTCCAATTATATTTGCTGAAGAATGTTAATTAAGTGGGCTGTATAAACCTAATTATAATAAAAATATAATACGCTAATTACCATGATTTAATTTTAATGTTGGGTATTTTAAAGTAGCTATAAAATAGCAACTACGCTTGCCCGCGCGGGACTTTAAATATAGAGTTATAAAAAAAGTAAAATACGGTCGTCTATACGTCACGTCGGCATCTGTCTATCTCGGGTGCAATACAAGGAAAAATAGCGCCATTTATTAGACTACCACATTCGAGACACATTATTGAAGTAAACTGATTTAATTACTACTACTTCTATATATTACACTAGCTTTTGCTCGTGGATTCGCTTGCGTAAAAGTAGGTAAGGTTATGTCAGCGACAATACATTTTTTTAAATTATATAATGCCTATGTTACTCGGTGATAATATAACTTTATAATGATAAAAGATTTTTTTAAATCGGTTGGTTAGTTTTTGAATTAAGCCCTTACAAACAAATAAACAAACAAACAAAAATCTAATCTTTCCTCTTTATAATAATCGTATAGATAAAGCGGGACATGGACAACGCTATTCGTAAGCAACGTATAAGTGTTTCTCGTTTGCGCGTCTGCAGTGACAATCCAATGACGATTTCAAGGCAATACTGCCAGATATACTGCTACATGAGTGATTATTCTTTGGCACTACTCTTCACTATGTAGTAATTTGTGTAATCTGACTAAATGTCACTGAATTTTAATGATTATTCCAATAGTCGACCACGTTACAGAAGACTTCTGTGTTATGGCAACCGTCTTAGAGTCGTAATAGAGGCCGTCGTTGTAAGTTGCAGTCCGCCTAGTTTTTATGTAGTTATAGTAGCAGTCAATGATATATTGCAACTTAATGAATACCTATATATCTTGAGAATTTTGGAGAGAACTCTGAGACGGGCTGCCTAATGATGTAGTCTTTAATAATTGCAGCGAGCGATTATTTCTATATAATATGCATATAGCTTCGAAAATAAAGAGATTTGTGGGTATCACGTCACAAAGTCTTTTTAAACTTATTTTTTTAGTTGTAATTAAAGTTAACGTGTTCTTAATATATCCGTTTATGTTAATGCCTGTACCTATTAACTGACTAAGGTACTTCTTAGTTATAAATGCATAGCTTAAATAGCAAAATTATGAAACCTTATGATCTTCAAAACTTTGAATTGAAGTTGCTTACAACATAAACAAGGATTTTTCGAAACGAATCTCCGCTATCAATATTTATATAAACTTAGTATTCTTTATCCACCCCGGACAGACAATTCAAAGTTCGTATCAGGAAAACCTATTAATTGTTCACTTAAGCCAAACAATTTCTAAAATACTCCACAATATATAATTTATATACATCTATATATTAATACGTGAAGTAAAACCTTTGTGCCCCTTTTTACGAAAATTCCGCGGACGTAAGACTATTTTATTAAGACGTAAATTTAGCACAGTTAAAGTTTATATAGAGAAGGAGTGGCGAATCCTATTTTAATAAAATATGCATTAGAAATACATTAAATTAATGAAATAACACTACACGCAAACAACCATGCATTTGACACACGCAGTCGAATCGCTTTCGTAGTATTTCGGCGATGTTCGGCTGACGTCGTGCAATTCTTCGTAACTATGGTTACATACCTTATTTATATGTAATAAAGAAAAAGAATACTAAGTAGCAAGTTTAGGAATATCGTCAATGAAAGATAGTTAAGTAAATAATAATTTGTTTAAAAAGATAGGAAAATTAACCTGTATAACCATGGCGAAATCTAAATGAAATGTAAATAAGAGAATAATAGACAATTAGACCTTAATAACGATCAAACTTAAAATTTAAATCAATTATGGTCAAATTTCGACCACTAGGCGACCGCTAGTATATATATAATACCCGTTTACAAAAATTCAAACCTAAGGGAAGTAAAGTGTGTTGACAAACATTACTAACTTTGGACTCGCCAAAGTTAGTAATGTTTTAAAATTAGAACCACATGACAATAATATACTTAAAACCACGTCGAAGTAAATATTGTATACATAGGTGTTTCTTATGTTTTTTGTCGTAGGCTACTTTTATCATAGAAAATGCGTACGCACGCAAACCCGCGCTGGCTAGTATAGTATAAAATATTTAGATAGGCTTAGAAACAAATTTAAGTAAATGTTAGGCTCACTAATCTGGTACTACATAATATTTGTAGTTAGCTTGGCGTAATCCTCTATTTAACATACAATCGTTAGGCTTAAATATATTTATTAGTAATCCTACTAAACATTGCCCCGTATCCCTGCCGGGGTAATGTTGTCTTGAGAATTTTAATAGTATGTAACAACCTCGTTCGCCTGTGTTACATAGTTGTCAAGGTTTTAGCCAGTAGTCTATTAATGTGTGGGATTTAGACTTATAAATGCGCCTTTAGTCCCGTGGCTAAGTTTACGTCTAATCAGTCAAGAAACATCCTAATGCTGGCAGGGATTGATACCCGGGTCAAGCTTAGCGTTTATAAGACTTGGGCTTTGTCAGCAGTAGCAAAAAATAGTGTCTATTACTACGTAAACAAGCGACACTCGTTTACTACCGCTAGCACTTCAGTACTGCCAGACGTAGAAGTACAACGGGCAGTACTCAAATGTCGGAGTCATTCAGTTGTCCCTCGCGTGCGAGTTAGTTATTTATTAATTATAAATTGCCTTCGTATAGCATTGTCCTTGTCCCACTCGATGAGCTTAGCCCTACTATGATTAACCCGGTGTTCCCGAAGCGCCAACGATTTCGTAATGACAAAACTAAATATGGTGGAAATATGGTGGGGAATTGACTTGTCACCTATAAAATAGGACCTAAAACATAGTTTGCGAAACGTGTGTCTTCTTAGCAGTATACTTTACTAATATATACGTATATTATTATTTCTAGTATAAGGCTACGCTATTTCAGAATTCAATTTCCCTATAAATTTAACCAAGAGCTATTTAAATTTTGAATACGATGCATCTTATTTTAGAGCGATTTTCCATTTCATTTTGATTTTTATTTAATTTATTTTACTAAATTATACTAACGCCCAGGCTGACCATTAAAACACTTTCAGGTAAGCCATTTATTTCTCGAAAATTCTTTAAATTTAATATATCGATATTGTAATCAACGATAATAATCACCAGTAATCGAGGTCATAATCGTTATTGCACAGCAATAAACGTTACCGCACTACTTTAATAAGTGCTAAGCCATACTGGTATATAAATACACAAGTTTTCTTTTTTATAGATAGTCAGCTCCCGCACTAGGAATTATTCCTGTGTCGCGGGAGACTTTACAAACGTTCAAACAACAGACACAAAGAACACCCAGACTCGGAATAACAATTTGTGGATCGCACAAATTTTTGTCCCGTGTGGAGATCGAACCCACAACACGTGGCGCAGCGTCATTGGTGAGACCACCACTTAAATCACTACGCCATCCGTGCACGCAAAAGTTAAATACTTAACGCTTATTATGCATAATAATTAAACAATGATCGGATACTCCAAGACTAAGACGTTCGTCTTGAATCTCCACTGAGTCTTCACGTGACCATTCTCAGTGATGAAAAGCTAAAGCTGAATAAAGATACTAAGTTCATACAATGGGTCAAAAATATTATCTATAAAATAAATCGCAATATAATCCGTATCAATCGATAAGCCTATTGCAGTCCGTTGCTGGACATAAGCCATGAATATAATCCGTGTAAAGCAGTTTAACTTCAATGTATAACAAAGGGTTGCAACTGCTCGATGTCTGTTCAAAAATGATGTTTAAGAAAATTGTATATTTATAAAAGCTGTAGAAACCAAAACAATTATTTTATGTCTGTCTGTCTGTTTGTATGTTTGTGGACGCAACGCATAAAAACTAGTGCACGTATTTGAATGAGGTCTCCTTAGTTGCATAGTTGGAGTTCTAACTTAAAATTTGGTGCACGATTTATCTTAGAACGCCGCTTAAAAGTCGAGTATTTTGTATGTAGTTTAGTGTTTACTTACATGTAAAGAAAGAAAATACTGTATTAATACTGTATCTACTTACTCCCAAATTCCACGTGTAGGAAATTGCAGGCAAACGCTAGTATTATACATATTTGTCTGTAATATTTTCACGCATAAACCGCAATAACATCTCAATTTAAATATTTCATCCATTTAAAGCATAACATGAACGCTAAACACATTCTAATATCAATATCCATTCGATTGAGAGTGACACTGATAAATTCGCGCACGTGTCCATGTGATTGAATAAAATATTCAAATAAAATGTTCACTCAGATACACAAGATATCCTTGGATTCGTATCCGGATTTGCAACCGGCATTTGTGCCTTTATATGAGACGCGACGGATTTTCAATACCGGCGTAAGCCCCACGAACAAGTGCACACAACCTAATGTCTTTGTGTTATATTAAGAACGGTATGTGCTGGAAAATTTGAGTGATGTGCTTTGTTAAAGGGGAAACGATAGAAAAATAATACTGTAGAAACAATATAGTGCTAACTAATCGTGACGTCACAGTCCCATAACCACGTCTTTGTCTAATTATATGTGTTATAACCGTTATAAGCCTGACGTTTGTGGTCAATTTTGGTTTTAGAGTTCTATTCAAAAATCGTAAACTCTTATTTTGCGGCTTTCTCTAACGCTCTGTCTGCCATAGCTTATGATCTCAGCGTCTTTTTTATGCTATTGAATTGGAAAAATAAAGATTGTCCAACAATATAACAAAAAAAAAATCGTTTAATATGTTAGTATTCTTTCAAAAGGTTTCGAAAGCGAGTATAAATTATTAAAGGAAGATAACTAGGTCAAATGGAGCTGCATATATCACATTTTATAATGCATAATTTTTGTCTTACGATGATTAAAGTCAAAAGAGTAGCAGTCCCCTCCCTTATGTCTGACATTTGTTAAGCGAAATTTCTACACTAAGTAACTAACTAAAAGAAGTTTAGTAAGAATTACAGGCAAAACAAAAATATGTCTTTTAACAGTTATTGAGAAATCAGCAAATATCGTCTACCAAACAAATCTAGTTTGTCGTCGGTGTTTAAGCAGTGCTTATTGGTGAATTTAAGCAAATAACAGTTGTATTCAGTACAGCTGCGTCACCGAGGCCGTATCTCTATACGGCTTTGTGTTCGAGCTATGGCTATGGCGACATATGTGTCGCGGGGAACTTTACAAACATACAACTAACAAACAAAAAGTAGCCGCACACTCAGAACAATCAATTGTGTATCATACTGTACTTTGTGTCCGTTGATAATATGTCATTAACGTCCCCCGTGACACAGGGCTTGAAAATTAAGAGAGAACTGGTTTGCAAAAACAATTGAAAGAAGAGTGATTTGATTTGAAATTGCTGTGTGCACGAGTGTGAGTCCGTTAAAGTATTTTTATATGCGTTGGATCTGTAACTATGTAATTTGTAGTTATAGATTAGTGGCAAATTTAAATGAAAAATGTGATGCAAATACACGTAATTGTCTGTTGGATTCGCCGACTTGATGTAACTATGTCACATAGCCATATGTTCCTATGTATTCTACCAAACATAACGCTACATTATCATTAAAATAATCAGAAGTTATATTTTCATGCTTTACATATACCAGCTTGGTACCCGTACTAGAGAAGTGTTTTTGAGTCTACAGCACATATAGTTTTGTAGCAAACAGTATACTGGCCTATATTTACATAGAGAAATGTAGTAGCTTTAAACCTCTAACTAGTACGTAGATCATTGAAATTAAACTACTATATACGGATTTTATCGCGTTGTTTATTTAACACTCTATTACATAATTTAAAAACTGTTACACTACCATACTATACTATTAAACTTTACTAATTTTAAGCTAATTAAATTATTAAAACTATCAAATCTATTTGTATTTAAGTTTACACTTTACTTAGTACATAGATGGTATATGTAGTCGTAATGTTGTTATATATAACTGAGATATTAAAATCTTGATGTAAAATATGATATCGCTGGACAGTCTGAAGGGCTGACAAGAAAATTAATGATGTTATTTTTCATTAAGAGAGCGTATACATATTATGCTATACATCGCTTGCCTAGTACGTTCTAAGTTTATACCGGCTTGATCATAGCAACCGACTGTACACGACCTACATAATATTGTCGTATTACGCTAGAGTCGCCATGTCGCTTGATAGATTACGAGTTCATGAATAAATATGCATTCGTGTGTCGACATGTAAATGTTAGCTTACATGGCCACACACAGTATACAAGTCAAGCTATATTTACTTAAGTAAAGGTTAACAAGAAACTTTTATATAGACTACACTTACGACTGTATATTGCCAAGGGTAGACGATAGATAGAGTTGTTTTAAACCTATATCTTGTCAGCTAAGGTTTTAGATAGCAAGTAAGACGAGGTAAGCCTATTAACTATACTATGCCTATGAGAAATATTAAAAAATATAAAAGATAGGGAAACTAAAGAATATGTGTTACCGAATGTAACTTATCTTAAGTTACAGTCGGTAAAATATATTCTTTAAAACTTAGACGATTTTCGAGTCCGAAAAGTGTTACTACTTTAGCTATTGTTGGACCTAGAGCAATGAACGCCATAGTACTCGGTTTTTCCCAGCTCACGTTCCTTGGATCGTCAGGAATACCTATTTATAGTTTCCTCTGTAACACTTTCTTTGTTCTTAGGTATAACAAAAAAGGTCAAAAAAGATATGGTTACGTTCATATGACCGCGTATTACTAATGCAGTAGGTTAAAATATTGCTGAATACAAGCTAAGCAGAAAGTTTGGTTCTTAGGTGAAGAACCTAATTTCGAAGTTAGTCCTTCGAAGAAACCAAGCTCTGTTCACAGCTTGCTGTGCGACTTTAAACACAACACACGTGTACATGTTTCTTCTTAAACTTGTTTGCATTTGTTGCAGACGATTTAGAGTCGTAATACACGATAATTTTTAATTTTTGGTTTTCTATCTGTTTGTTTGAATATCGGCGTGCGTGTGTATAGTTGACCGCATTGCACTTACCTTCATTTGACTTTGTGTTACTGCGTTAGTAAAGTCTCTTCTTATAATAAGTCGATGCATGAACATTGCCTGAACCTTAGAAAGTCATTAATATTGGGCCATATACCTACAAATCTGGCGACAGAAGCAATATTATTCATTTTTAGCCTTGTTGGTATATTAACTGGTTTTGGAGTCTTTGAGGGCAATATTTATAATTATATGCATATTGATTTAAAACACAAGAAACCATGCTATAGAGCTAAATCATCTATGGCATGGTTTCATGACAGCCAGGCTAGCTTACTTAGTGAAAACTGGCTTGACTAGTTTATGTGTTCTAACTCACTTATGCTCCATTTATATCCAGTTTTCAAAGGCGTTCGATCGTGGTGTTCATTTTAAGTTGCTTGCAAAGACAACAATTTACGGCAATTTATATAGTTGGCTTCCGCTTTATCTTCGAAATAACTCAGTTAGTTGCAATATGGATTTGTTCCTTACTTGGCTGAATTTAGAGTTCCGCAAGGGTCTTATTTGGTTCCTTTAATATTGTTATGTATAAACGATTTAATTAATTAAATTAATAGTGAATTTCTGGCCTACACATACTACTTAAAAGAAAAGTTATAGTTTTATATATAAACGAAAGTTATTCCTTGTGCGGGCGTTGTCTTTTTAAAGAGAGTTTTCGAGCCGATATATTATTATTGACCAATGTAAGAAAAACGATTCAAATTATTAGAGTTACCAAAAATAAAAACCTCCATAAACTAACTTAACTCATTACCTCTTGTTCGGATGTCTGTCTCCAGACACAATGCATTTATGATTATATCTCAATGTAGTTGAGCTGACAGGTTAAAGGGGTTGCTTTAGATAGGATTAAGGTGGTCCGCGATTAAGAGATAATGTTTAATTCAGCAATATCGTTCAGGCCTGATTATCAGGGTCTGAGGTCATCTACAATTATGCCAACTGTACGCTACTTACTTTGGAGTGTTAGCTTTTTGCTAACGTTATAGTAATGCTCGGTAAAAATAGTCACAGAGAACTAGACGTCAGTTGAGGTGCCTATTTATTGGTAGTCATATAGATTGAATACAGGCAATTCAGAGATGGTTTGTCAGACCTTGAAACTCAAAGTTTAGCTTAATTTGAAAAATAGAAGATTACGATGATCAACTTCAGATGTTTAAAATGAAAATCTTGAAAGAGGAGGTGGATGAGTCACTTGTGTACTTTACACAAAATTGTAAACGGTTCATTAGATAGCCAACTTGTTGATCAGCTGAATTTTAAGACGCCAACGCGATCTGTGCGTACTCCAGAACTTGGCGTTTACTATACTCACGAGCAAAAACAATGTTCCACATAACAATACAATATAGAATGTACTGCCAATATAACTCTATATGCTTTCAAGTTGATATTCTCTATGACTTTAGTTAAATTCTCTATTCAAATAATATAAATATGTACTTATTAAACCATACAGCGTTTGATATCATTTACATGCATATTATTGTTTAATGCCTTACTGAATCGTTTTAACCAGTGATTAAGTTGTATAATTCTAATAGGATTTCAGATTTTTAACTGTACATTGCTTACGTCAATATTGTGTAATTCTGATCCGATGATCTGCAGCTGGTTCCCGGGTTAACTAAATTTAAAAAAATACGTATCGGTCTACAAAAATATTTCTCACAGGATTTTGTTTGCTGCTTCGCTCGTGTAAATGTAGTTTAGGTTAGAAACAGTACTTTTTCTGAATGATAGGTACCCTATGTCCTACTCTGTACCCTTGACAACGTGTATGTAAAATTTCATAATGATCGGTCGAGTAGTTAAGGCGTACAAGCGTAACAAACAAACAAACAAACTCATTTACGCATTTATGATATTAGTTAGGATTTACTTTGTTACAAAATTGGTTTCATGTATTAAACTAGCTGCCCCGCGCAACTTCGTCTGCTTCACACAAGAGAATTTTACCCGTTTTTGCAATATTATTCATTGATGCTCCGCTCCTATTGGTCGTAGCGTGATGTTATATAGTCTATAGCCTGCCTCGATAAATGGGCTATCCTACACTAAAATATTTTTTCAATTGGACCAGTAGTTCCTGAGATTAGCGCGTTCAGTCACACAAACAAACAAATAAACAAACAAACAAACAAACTCTTTAGCTTTATAATATTAGTAGGTTTAGATGATTCTGACAAAATTGGCTTCATATATTAAATAATTCTGACAAAAGGCAGTATTAAAAGTAGTTTTGATATGGCAACATCCGGTTAGAATTGCATTTGACTAAAACTAATAGCTGATAATATGTAGATTTATGACATTCCTGTCAAACATTCTAAAAATACCATATGTACTCTCGGTACTCTCGGTGCGAAAATTGTTTATTCTGAACCTCATTCTTACGACCCATACAAATATCAAATACGATCCGCTGAAGTTAGACCACGTTCGTCGAAAATACAACGTTTGTCCCTTAATTTCGGTCAGAACTAGTCTAGCCCAAAGATGTTTCTACTTTCTGGGAAATTATGTGTACAATAGGCTAAACAAATTTCTAAATTTGTACCCAATGACCAAGAATGAGTGTAAAAAGACAGTTACTCATTGGCTAGGTGACTTAGACTATGACGGCACTGAAAACATAATTTGCACATTAAAATAGACGAAAAAAATATATTGCTTAATGTTGGACTATATATACACACACACACACATGCACACATATACAAACAACATACAATACTCAAACACTACACTTACACACACAAACACACACATACAAACACACACAGAAATACACACACGGTTTTTTTATTTTTTTATTAAATTGTCTCTCTTGATATTGTTTTTGTGACACTGTTTGATAGATGTAGCTACTAGCTAATTTTTGTAGTGTTCAGTGGCGAGGACTGGAGATCTGTCACACAGGTTTCGAACCTAGCTCAGACTCCAGCTCTCAACAAGGTTCTGTTTTTTTTGCTGTATATATAAATATAAGAATACCATTGTACCTTTTTGAGAGAAATAAACAATTATTATTATTATATGATGCAGATCTGATTGGGTATTTATCTTCATATATACATATTTATTTTATCTTGAACTACATATGTGTAGCCGTGTATCGGTTCTCAACTTAATATTAAGAAGGGTTTCTTAGAAGTTCTTCAAGTTTTGCTTTCAACAACCAATTTGAATTTAGATCGATAATTTTATTTGTATTTTATGACTGTGATTAGAAATACGTCGCAGTCCTTCATTTTTTATTTTATTTTGTCTACTACAAAAAGCGGTCGAATGTCGGTTCGGCTTGGTATAAAGGTCAACCTAATTATTAAGACCCCGGCGTATAATAACCTTAACGAAGTAGGTAATATTTATGATCTTCGTATGTAGCGTACGACGCATATAAGTTAAAAAAATATAAGTAAGCTCGATATTCAAACAGTGGAAAGCGAACGGTTTCGTGTGAATTCGAAATACAAATATTTTTATCGACTATTCCATGGAGCACGAGGCTTAAGCGATCATCGCTACTTCGAATATACTGAATGTTAAAACTGCCATACTCGCATGGGATAAAAAGAGTCTAATTTGAAATTGCTTCATTTGTAATGTATTATTGAAAACACCGGTCCCTGTACTTATGAAGTTAGACATGTTCTGGCTTTTACATGTTGTCAATAGTCGCATAACATTTCCTCAAAATGATGTTCAATATGCCGAAAAGTATCTCCAAATTCGATGTCGCGTGGGTACTACAGCTGCATGTAAAACGGCACAAGTACGAGTGACCTACATAACGGTTTCGCGACGGATGTGAGTTAGACAGCGGGCTCCGGTCGCCAACGTACCTGATATTCGCGAGCACAGTTTTGGCAGTGGTCCGCCAAGCCCGCCATTTGTTGTGGTCCGATTTTGTCAAGCCATACATCAGAAATAAGCTCCTCCATATATTTATTGGATTACTTCGGCCAGTTTGTCGATTGTCTGCATCAGTTTTGTCAATAAGTTTTCTTGTTTCTTGCACACTTTGTATATTTATATTGGATTGTATCGATATGTGTACATTATGTTCTATAACTATTAGACCATATTAAGATTAACAATAATAATAATTATACTACAGAAACAGCAATCTCTCGTTTTTAGATTAGAACATACTAAATCCAAATTGAAATTCAAGCGGTTTTACCAAACCTAGCAAAATTCTTTAAATATATTGTTAAAGATATAAATATATCAGTTGGTGGCATGCAAAATATAATTATAAACCAATGTGTCTTACCCCCGGTGGGTCCCACACAACGGTATCATCATATTATCGTAAAAATACAATTACTCCATTACAACTTTTTAAGCTCGTTAGCTTTAGAAACGCGCAAATATGAAACAGTAACTTACAGATATACAAGTTATTTATTGAACGACATATGCAATACCAAATAATAATTTGAGATTTTGATGCATTTCGTAAACAAGTGGATAAATGGCATACGTCTCTATCTCCTACTCCTCCACTTACTCTTACGCCTGATTCCAATAAGACTGATTCCTCCCCGGCCAAACCTCTTTTTTTGTACCGTCACCAAAAAAATATGTCATTGGGCTTTTTCATTCAAAAATCACAGTGTCACTAATTACGCTGGTTTTCATGCATTATTTATTACAATGGCCTATTGACAGTATTCTTATCACTCTAGCGCGTGGACAATCGAAAAGTTCTATTTCATTCGTCGTGAATATTGACGTCATTTTGTATGCTAGACGTTTTTATTGATTGGTTACTTATTTTTAGAATTATTCTCTTATTTTATTAGATTTTGCTTGCGGCTTTGGTCGCATAAATGTAGGTTAAGTTACGTTAATAATAGTAGTTATTTTCTGGATAAAAAGTATTCTATGTCCTTTACTGTTCTCTTGACAACGTGTATACGACATTTCATGATAATCGGTCAAGTAATTAAGGCGTAAAAGCGTTACAAACAAACAAACGCACATTCGCATTTATAATATTAGTCAGGATTAAGATTTAGTATAAACTGAGTTTCAGTTTATACTAAGTAATCAATTAACAACCAAGTCAAAACCAACTGATGATTGTCATAAATACATAGTTTGAAAATCTACCTACAATACAAGAAAGATAATTTATCGTATTGATATATTTATATTATATACGAGATTTGCTGACGTAAGAATACGGCTGAATCTTAATATATAACATTTTTACAGGAATCACAAGGCGTGTGTCTTGTTATGAAATTGAACTATTTTATTTACAAGCTTGCCTGAAAATGCATTCGGTTTCATATACATAAAGATTTGTACCATATGGGATTGTAAGAAGATTACAGTTTCAGTCGCTGGCAGCGAGTCAGACAAAGCTGGCTGGATTATAAAATTCCTGCTGAGTAGCGTGTACTGAAGGAAGCCAATTTACGATACCTGCTACAGGTAAAATATATATAAAGTGCAAGATGTATAGGTTTATGAATTAGATAAACCCACTGTAATCCGGCTAAATATAAAATACAGTATTTATAGAGCACAAAGTAACGAGTTTGTGTGAATATTTTGTTGACTTCGTAGCATACGATTGCGCTTGTCTGCTTGCGCTTGTCTGCTTGCGCTCGTCGGGTCGCGGGACCAATTCCAGACTAAGGCAAGTGTTCTCAGTGATATTCAATTTTCATTAACAGCACAGGGTCTAAACGCTTTTGGTAGATGGTAATATGGTCGCCAAGTAATACGAGGGCAGTAATAGTTAGCGAAACGTGAATGTATTCCACCTCTGCCTGGTCTCTTGGCCAATATATAGTGTGAGTTTCTTTAAAGAAGGGACGTGAAAGGAGCGTTTTAAAAATTGTATAATAGTGTCATTTTTTTTTTTTTTTTTTGATCTATATTAGTTATTCGATTACTTATTGTGGCACATTGTCATACAACTGTAGATGTGCTATCAACAATATTGTAATTCATTAGTTCCGTTAATTGAAGTTAGCCATTCATTCCGACGAAGAAAGTCAAGGCCATTGATCAAATTTGTAGGGTTCATTGAATTTTCATTTTCATTTTAACATTCTGTTCTGCATTAAAAATAAAAGGTACTTATGAGATAATCTCTTGAAATTTCTATAGATTAGTCCTTATTTCTGCTTATGTATTATTGCCATTTAACATACGTAGCTGTAAAAAGCACTTATTTATGTAGTTAGACGTAAGACCCAAAACACAATCTTAACTTGTAAAAGTGTTACATATTTTATAGACCAGTATTATATTGGAACATCTTTAATGTGTGATAATTAAAATGTATGCAAGACAATTTAATTTTTAATTTTAGGAAACGTAACTTAACATATTATTTAACAGAAAACAGGTCAAATGCTTATCTTACAATTATTTTGTACTAGGTGTGCCTGTGGTTTCACCCGCGTTTATAGTTACTGCGCCGCCCCCGTGAGTCGTAGCGTGATGTTAGATAACCTAATAAATAAGCTATCCAACACTGAAAGAATTATTCAATTCGAATCAGATGTTCCTGAGATTAGTGCGTTGAAACAAACAAACTCTTCAGCTTTATAATATTAGTATAGACTAGAGAATCGATATAACTCAAAACTTATGAACTTCCCACTCCCTCTAGTACAGTGACATTGTTTTGTAGATATTGTGGGATGGCCTGTGTTGTGGTACGACTACCAACTGACAAACAATGCCCGTTAAAATGTACCAGTACGGTAACCACATTTTACTGCAATGAACAGGACAAATGTTGCGCTATTATGTGGCTTGCTGAGTTTTGTCAGAGACTGTCTCAGTTCCTGCTTGAATGTCGTAGCGTTATCTTGAACTTTATTGCTATTTAGTATTATACAATGTAATATGCATGTTTTGAAACGTGCACTGCATGTAAAGTCATGCCTGTATACCGAAAATTAGAGCTGTATTATTAGAGCCCCCGTTTCTACAGAATTTTAAGAAGATTGCCGCCTGTTTCATGGGCTAGGTAGAGTCTACGAATTTATATTTACTACGATACTGGCATAATATACATCTCCTGCATCATTAACTCTTATTGCATTCATGAAGCGGGCTGTCAGTCTTTTGGGTATTTTAAGAGTAACTTAAACCGATCCTAGCCTTTCTCCAAAACAGCTACTAGATGTAATAGGTCGGTAGAGTAATCATGCATTACAAATGATAATACCCTTAGTAGAAAATATGTGACATTCATTTAAAATTTGGTTGTCATGTTCAGCTTAAAAGTTAACTATGTCTTATAGACTTTATACCATAATATTGTCTTCTGTTTACGCGAATGTTATTCATTGAAATTAAACTACTATATACGGATTTTATCGCGTTGTTTATTTATCACTGTATTACATAATTTTGAAACTGTTACACTACTACTACTATTGAATTTTACTAATTTATAAGCTAATAAAATTATTTAAACTATTAAAACTATATATATTTAGGTTTACACTTTCCCCGAAAAGCAACCCAAACCTCGGGGAAAGTGTAAACCTAAATATATATAGTTTTAATTGTTTATTAATTAGTTTCAAAATTATGTAATCTAAACTAATTTTATAAAGCTGAAGAGTTTGTTTGTTTGTTTGCTTGAACGCGATAATCTCAGGAACTACTAGTTCGAATTGAAAATTTCTTTTAGAGTTGGTTAGTGCATTTATCGAGGATATAGGCTATATAACATCACGCTACAACCAATAGGAGCAGCGTAGCAATGAAAAATTTTGCAAAAACGGGTAGAAATTGTCTTATGTGAAGCAGACGAAGTTGCGCGGGTCACCTAGTACAGTGATAAATAAACAACGCGATAAAATCCGTATATAGGTAGTAGTTTAATTTCAATGACTATACCAATTAAATACGTTTATTGTGTTGCCTCTATTTAGATAAAGTTTTAAACTCATACTTTCAATGTAGTTTACAATATTGTTATGTAATAACTATAAGTCAATGTCAATGTAGTTAACATAACATGATACTAAACTCTCACATACAAAACAATAATACACTTAATAAACACGCTCAAGAATATTCATTAACATCGACACAAAGTTACACCATAACAAAACTACGCTAACATAATTAAGAGTCAATCACACGGAAAACAGTTGATTGTAGACAAATCTTCTATTAGTACAAAGGTATTATGAGCCTCGTACAAAACTCGCACACATATGTAACTTAATAACTATATACTGTTGACTGGTAGCGTCGAAGCAGTCCTTCCAGTTCAATTACCACGTATGTTCGGCAAACAACTCAATACTAATTTAGCGGGTGTAGAAACAAAGAACTTGTGTGTTTACCTTGTACATGTTATGATATTTTTCTACTCAGACTAATGAAATGCGAGGGGGTTCGATGAGTGGCTTAATATCACGAGATAACGGCAGAGTAGCCTCATGATCGATGACGGCTAGTTGTGGAGAACGGTTTCGGTTAACTGATTTGTGATCCGATTTGCCGCTGATAACTGATGAATCAGCGGTTTTGGTAGCGGCTATTGTAATGGTATGATGATTTTGTTTTAATAACTATGAAAATGAAAATACTGATTGCATTGAGTAATTTCGTGATTGTGAAATCAGCTAGATATCGTGACAAAATAAGTATGATTGTTTTGAAAAGTTATCTCTGTTGTAGCGATATGCATCTCTTGCCAAAATATAAATTGAATGACTCGAAAATTTTATTAACTCGCCTTAGTATTAAAATTTATTCGTAGTCACTGATAAATTATTATTAGAATATCAATTGTACACACTCGTATGTTCGAAACAATTTACTGAAATATTTGTAATTACACGTACAAGAAAACTTTCTAACTCTTTTAGGCACATTGCGCCCACGGAAAACTTAAGATAAGGCTTAGTTGAATCTTATATTGAGAAGGAGTGTAGCAAGTTTAAATCTATAAAAAAAATATGGTAGCCGTACTTCCGACTACTGGAATACTACTTGTAAGGGAAGCACGATATTTCTTTAATTTTGTTGTGATTGATTTGTCAAAATTATTTTTATCAATCAAAGCTTCTTACTATGTAGAAATCAAAATACTATAATCGATATCGACTGTCGTGTCGTTAATAGACAATCAATCAACAATTAATACATTCTGTTTCTGTTGTAAAGTCCTGCGCGACAATAATACGAAACCAGCAATTATAGAATACATTAAACGAAAGATAATAACCATTTTAAAATGTTTTGATTTGTATGAAATGCAAGTATTGATGGGTAAGAGATGGATTTTTATTTACTGCATTACTCGAATAGAGACTTAAGCTGGTATATTCTCATAAGGAGAGGAAGAGGTGTATTACAAACACATTTGGCCAGCTATGTTTTTAGTGCTAACTTTATAGAGGGTCAGGCTGTTGACGTGTGTCCAAATTTCTAGACATTCGATTTTTCAATAAGAATATATCGATACTTTGTCTATGAATGGGAATCCGGAACCTTGTGATTGCAAACATAAACGTAAACAAGGTGAGTCCTAGTGAGCATTACTTTTTTAAAATAACGTGCCAGATGCTGTTGAGGACAGCTTTAATTAAAACAGAGCACTTAATTTAAGACTTGAACGCATCTTATCGTATAATCTATCATAGATAAGGAAGACTACAAAAATCCGATAGAAAACCTGCTACAAGACAATCAGATAAGTTTCCTGTGACAACTTTTAAGAGGAGCACGTGTGTTGTAGCCTTTCACCCCAAACTTGTTACTGGGTACTATTGAGAAAACATGGATTAAACTTAAACTCAGAGCAAAATATATTCAAAATCGATCCAGCAGTTTAGGAGGAGTTCAGTGACATACAGTATAGAAGAATTATATATATAGACTAGCATAAGCATGCGTTCAAGGTGTTCTGATGAGCTCATCGCGACATGCAAGTAAAATTTAGGAAAATTGCGTCAAAAAACTGATTTCACTTCATATAGGGCTTGTCTTATAATGAGGCACTCTATTGATAGCATGTTGCATAATTAACATTTTGACTGTATACAATTTTTAATTTTTAGTACGCTTACTTTAAACATGACTAGTCATATAACATTTTATTCCACATATATCCCGAAATCCGAACACATAACAGCTCACAGCCTGCGGAGAAAATCTTTTACGTATTTTCAAACAAGTTACAAAGAAATAGTTGGGGATGGTTCTACGACAATAGTTTCCGGCCGAACGTCTCGCATACGAGGATTGAGATTACATAATCAAATAACATGTTGATGGCACTGACAAATTCCTCATATTTACTAGCGAGCGACACTTGCCCGCGTCTGAGGTCAGCCTACGTAAACAGGCTATGGGAATAAGGCCAGGTACTCTTGTCGCGGTACAATTTATTTACAAGCCGCACTTGTACAACTTTCTTTACTTACATACCATGGCAAAAACGTTTGGTTACGTAGATAAGTATTTTCAAAGTTTGTATTTTTTGGTCTATTTCTACCGTATTTATGTTTTAATTCATTTGTTGTCTAGTCTGTCTATATGTTCGTCTATTAGGCACAAATTATGTAATCAACTAGCTGACCCAGGTAACTTCATCTTATTCACATTAGAGAATTTGTCTAAGATTTTTCATTGATGCTCCGCTTCTTTTGGTCGTGGCATGATATTATATAGCCTTCCTCGATAAATGGGCTATCCAAAAATATTTATATAAAATACTTTTTAATTCGAATTAGTAGTTCCTGAGATTAGCGTGTTCAATCAAACAAAGAAACAATTCAGCTTCATAATATTATAAGTATAGATTTTATTTTTGTTGTGTTTGGCAATTACGAGGGTGGGTTGCAAAATTTCAAATATTTGTTTACCTGTCCATCAACATTTATATCGTTAAGGAGAAACGCCAGGCTAAGGGTACCGACGTAAACCGATATGCGTGCATTAAGAAAGTATTGAAAGTGAATCAAGCAAAAGAGATATGCCAGATTCGTAGCAAGAAGAAATACGTAGACATACTCCTCCGAGAAACAGGACAGTGATAACAATTTAGTCTTAAACAGTTTAACAGTGATAACAATTTAAAATAAATTTACATTGGTTTAGTATTTTTCAAGTCAATATATTAATTAATAACTGGGTTCTTTATGGTAAAACTATAAATTTTAAATGTAATTTTCAGCTACAGCCTCTTTTATGGAACCGATAACCATAACTTTCTATTATGATTTTATCAATTGTTCGTGATTTATGTCTGTTCGAGTGAATATTTATTTCAACTTCTAATCAAATTTGAGGAATCTTTTCAACAAAGAAAAACTATAGACGGAAACTATGTCAAAGCTAGAAGTCTCGCCTTATATATAACTTTAATCAAATCAGGTATATTCCAAAAGTCCATTATCAAATTAAGCCAACTTGTAGGTATATAGTTGTGACATTTATTTAGATGTCAGCGAATACGGTGGTATTTTCCGAAATATCAACGTTGAAATATGGAACAAGTGGTTTAATTCATGACATTATGCAAACAGAGGCATAAAACATGATGTGGTCGATCATCGCGCCGTGCCAACACCATTGATTTCAAAAGAGGACACATTCACGAAATACAGAGAGCGAGGAATAATTAAACACTAGATTTTGCCCGCGGCTACGATCGCGTAAATGTAAGTTAGATTAGGTTAGTAACAATACTTTTTGCTGGATGAAATCTACCATATGTCTTTTTCTATTCTACTGACAACCTGTATGTAAAATGTCATGATTATTGGTCGAGAAGTTAAGACGTGAAAGCGTAACAAACAAACAAATGAACAAACTCACATTCGCATTTATAATATTAATTAGAAAGTTAAGATTCATCAAATAAGTTGAAAACCCATTAAAAAGAACTTATAATAAATTCCATTACAATCTAGGTCAAGCTACAGCTTACCACAATATGTATATTGTATAACCATTTTTACAAATACAGTTTTAGATAAGATCAATTTAAAAACGAATTAATTATTCAGTGTCTACGCTAAAGAGGGGCCGGACGTTTGCCGTATGTCAGACAAGCTTTGGGACAAAGTTATCACTAAGTGAGCAAGGCCAACATGCCGTAATCGCCACATGGCAAGCGGCCACACGGCAGCTGCTAAAGTAAATGCCGGTATAAGCTACACTACATTAAAAAACTGGTCTCACGTAACTGATAAACAAAAATAGTGAACAAAGTAAGTAGATCTCTACAACGTGAAACTCACTCTACTACTTTAACTTTTATACTACAGATTGAAAGCGTGAATTAGAAAAGTCTAAGTGCAATTTAAAATTGTTATGTACAGTACCTCAGTTCATATGTTAGAGAGAGCATCATATATGAACATTTGCGACAGTGGACACCGTACATTCGATCTATATATAAGATTAACCGATATTGCTGCAGTCATATCGATAGATGAATGAACATTGGTGAAACTTGTACTCCCGTGCTGTGGAGAGCATGTTAAATTTCAATGTCCCATCATGAATATATATTCAGCTGATATCAATAACTATGACAAACTATATGAAAATTCACCCGTTTTATATATTGTTATTTCTTTGAACTGCATATGCCAGTTAGTAATCCTTCACACTTGAAGATATAATATGTAAGTTGTTGGACTACACAGAAAGAACCATAAGTTAAGTTTAATAGTTATACTGCTATAAGTTAAAGTAAATGTTTACAAGTTAATTAATAAGTGTGATCTTTCTCTCAGTAAGTGTGTTGTTTTATAGTTATAAATGTACTCAAATGAATGATGTTATTATGGATTACATCATTATATACCACAGCAATATAACATAAATTGCAACTCTTATGTACCCATTTCAGTATTGCTGCGTCGATAGAATAAAAAGGTACGTTAACGAAACCGTACAAGCAGTCTCTTCCAGAAAAAATTATACTCTGCAGTTCTATTTAAACTAGACGGCCAATCTCAATACACTTTAGAATAATAAAACTAGAAGAAAGATATACTGTATCCAAATTCCATTAGTTTACAAGTGGATTCAGTCGCAGTTAAGTTTATCCAGTACGTTGTTAATTTCGTATAGCGTCGGCGTCGCACAACATACGTATTTGCATTGTCTAAATTACTGAGACTGCTTGCTGTTCAAGTTTGCATCTTGCATAGTTCTAGTTGCAGAATATGCATGTGGTTCACGAGTATGCAGCTACGCCTACTTACTTGTATCTAGGTTGGTGTCATCGAGATTTAGGAGAGAAACTTAGTACATCTTGTGGCACTTGAGAACGAAACCAAGGATTTTGGTTAATCGGCTTGTTATTGCCGACGTTGATTACAGAAAGCCCGAACCAATAAACATGTGTGACTTATTGATAGTTAAAAATAGTATTTGCTGAAGTGGTATTTAATAGTTTTAAGGTTGCATTTTGCTCATATATGTATCTTTTATCTGGTTAATTTAAATATAACTGCGTTCAACACGTCAATTATTTAATTTCAAGTTTAGCTTTCTGGCCTAAATGATTAAATGATTGCGTGACCTACAAATTGCTATTAAAACGCACAGAGTACAATACAGAGTTTAATAGTTGTTTTGAAACTGGGTGTTACTGTTTCGATATCCGTATGTGTGTTTATGTGTGAATCCGAAGCAAAACTTCTTTTGATTATATGCGTGTTTTGTTTTTCCACCGCCTTAATCATAGAGCCTCCATAACTATACATACTAAAAATATATAAGACGCGCTCGCTGCCGCGCTTCTTGTCCTTATGATATAAGGTTTACGTATTATTTATTCAGTTTCACTGTTCGGCCTATTAGGTTACGGAATATACCCTGCTCTGCGGACATTAAGATAATGATACCTCGTTCGGTCATAATGCTGGCGGGCGTGCTTGTGAATTAGAACGCCCCGGTTTTGCTTGAGTTCATTCTGATTTAATAATCGTAATTTATCATTTAAGCGGACTGATATCATTGACATGTATCTGTTCGTGCTCAGCGCCACGTGATCGTGGTGATATCCCCGTAACACAGTTTTTGTGGAATCAATGAAGGTGACCGATATTCAGTTGTATGTATTGGCTATAAATACCTACTAAACATTGATTGTTAGGCTTCTTAAAGCTTTGATATGAAGGTATTTTATTTTTATATTAGATTTAATACATTACTTAACATAATATTTCTAGCAGTGGTAGCTCACTGGGGAGACCAACAGTCTGCAATGCAGAGGGTTCGGGTTCGAACCCACGTCGCGCACCTCTGACTTTCGGAAGTTATATGACTTTACGAAATTATGTGCGTATTGATTGACAATTATCGCCTGCTAAGTGCCTTGGAGAGCACGTTAAGCAGTCGGTCCCTATGAACATCTATGGCGGTCGTTATTGGGGAAGTCAATGCCTTATAATAATCCTGACACTGGTCTACCCTTAGGGTATCGTTAGCCTTCGGTTTGTGGAGGTCAGGTGGCAGCCGCTCCGTGTAAAAACTGATATCCAGTCAAATCCGGTTAGACTAGAAAAGGCGACCCCAAGTGACTTGGGAATAATAAAGGCTAGGGAGAAGAAGAAGAAAACTTAACATAATATATCTATGTTTATAATTAAATGTGTTTTACTAATCCAGGTATATATTAATTTATTAAGTACTCAACAATTTACATTAATTAATACTTATTATAAATCACTGGTTATATATATAAAGTACTAGTGCGACAATTTAATTGGTCGTTTTAAGCTAAATAATCTTTTTCATATTTATTTAATTTTACTCACTATTATTTAAGTTTCATTTATTTTTTAATAACTCTTAAATATTTAAACTTAATTTATTACTTAGCCGTCTCATAGCTCGTTCGTAACAATCTATCACGAGTTTCAAATCTCAGGTTAGAACAAACACTTCGAATATATTGTCTTTGTAAGTCTTAGGCTAGAACAAAATTCCTAACGTGTCAGTGACAACTAAGCAGGCGATACAAATGTGACATTTATATTGTCGTGCTAAGTAATGCGGCGTCGTTGCAAAATTGACGCCGCGTTGTATGAGCATGTTCAGATATTATGTATTAACTAGCTGTTACCCGCGACTTCCTCCACATAGATTTTAACTAAAAAGTGTTTGTTCAGTTCGTAAAGTTTACGAAAACTTAATATTTCTGTATGCCGCGTATACAAATACCTATGCTAAAATTAATGTAATTCTTCTACTTTGTCTCGATTTTTTTTACATTGAATGTATATACATAGAAATATTAAAATTATTATTATTTAATATACATTTACCTATTTGTTCACTATTCCATAGGCTTTGATTAATCACCGCGGATTCCTAACTTTAAAAAAAATAAAAGTAGCCGAAGTTACTCCTTAGAACATTTATCTGCCAGTGAAAGTCCCGTCAAAATCGATCCAGCCTCTTCAGAAATTAGCCGGTACAAATAGAAAAACATATGTCGATACCTTATATACTTTCATATTCATTAGGTAAAAAGCTGTTATTTTAACATTATAAACAGACATTTCAATTTTATTTATTTGTATAAATGTTTGTGCAGAATAGGTGATATAGAATTTTAGATGTATACTATACGTCTCTAGTGCATCTCTTAGTACATAATCCTAATTTATATAATGAATGCCAATGTGAGTGTGTTTATAATAATAATAATAATAATAATAATAAATTTCGCATACATGTTGTCAGGGGTACAGAAAAATCCTTTTATGTACCCCTGACAACATGTATGCGAAATTATATCCATACAGTACGTTTTATCTAGAAAAAAAGCATTGTTCTAACGCGGGCAAATAAGTACTAGTTATAATTTAAAGTAATCTGAGGTCTTATGTGCTTAGTTCGTCCTGATGCAACCCTCGCCGCCGTTCATAACTCGACACACAAAAATAATAATAATATTATTTTGTGTTGAATGCGATGCCCAGGATCCACAGAGTTTCGTTAAAAACCTAAACTTGAAATTTACCTATAACATAAAATGATTCTTTTTAAAAATATCCCATTAGCTCACGTCCACAATCTTATACATTTTGCTGAGATAATCTCTTTAAGCTTCATATTTTCCATAGATATTTAGTAGTACACTCCATCCGCTCAGAGGTCATTCAAAGATAGAAGTAGGTAAAGTATATGTAGTGGACACACGGTAGTGGATACATCGTGCAACAGCTATTGTTAAACTTAATCCTCTTTCAAAGCAAGCTATAAGCCCGATATTCAGCTTACCGCATTGATGAAATATTCTCGAAGAATAGCGCGAACAGTTTCGAACATTATATATGTAAAATATTTTTCAGAGCAGGTTTAAAATAGCGGTGCGAGGTGACGTTATTGAAAATGTTTACTAAAATGATACCTATGTATGTATGTGTATAAGGATACGGATCGTACAAAGTATTATAATTTTTGTATGTTAAATAATTATCTTAAGCAGCACGGAGTCTAGAACTGTACCTTAAAGACAGCCTCTCTGGCCTCCTTTTATGTGGGAATTAAAACCATAACTGGCAAAATATGAGTATAAAGACTGTTTGTATGATTCATTATTTAGCGATGTATTAGTACGCGTATATACAGTTGGATAGACTTGAATTACGGCAAAATTACAACTGTTCACTGTGTTTCACAATATAGACATATCCAAGATTCAAAAGACTACTTTAAAAATGATCGACCTAATCGTTCACAGGGAAACGATCGTAAGCACCATGACCAATCGACCCATGAATTAATTATCAACATGCCAACACCCAATTGCGGCTTGAGTATTTAGGTTATGTTTCAAATAATAATTAGTTAAAATGAATCGATCAATGCGAATTCTATCAAGCTCAAATGCACTTCGCTGTCTATCTTAACATGTTTTCGCTGTTTTACGTCTGTAAATTGTTGTTAGAATTCAATTGTTTTTTTATTTGCTAGTGAGTTAGAAATGGTTAGGATTACAGTGATATAAATATATTTATGATTTTATCAAAGATCAAGTAACTTGTTTGATATATAACATCGCATGCTGTCTTTCTGTTGAAGTTTAAATGAGTGGGACGGCATTCCATTTAACTTATAGATAAATACTTTCCGATTGTGAAACATGTACTTAGCTTATGTTTTATGGGTAAGGCATATTTGTAGTTATGGCTTTGTTTTTATACCACTTCGAGGCAAATGAGCATGCGACTCACGTGATGTTAAGCGTTTACCGTATTTTCGTAGTGTCGCAGCTGATAAAGACAGGAGTGTCTTTTGCGCGGTGCTGCCTCAGTGAAAAGCAGTCAATAGGTGACAATGAAAGGGCCAAAGACTATTTTGGCCTTTATTGCGTCTATTCTGTGCTGTCATTAGAGTCTGACAGCGACTAGGCACAGATTTTCTGTATGGTTAAAGTACTGCCTCCCAATCAGCTGTCTCTACGTAACAAAATATTTCTGCTATTATCGCTCACAGCAATTGACAAGATACGATTAAATTTCCTACCTTAGGTGTTATGTTTCTGTAGTAAATAGGTATACCAGAGCTCAATAAAGAAGTGCTGTGCTGTCAATAAGTCAACCAAGGTTCTGAGTCCCTTACACACTTACTGGCAGTCGTGAAATCCTAAATTCTAAGTACGGTGACATAGGTGGTATACCCACTAACAGGTTTACTATCAGTGACTTATCAATACGAATGTGAATGCACTATGAACTTTGCAACTGTATCCAGTAAATGGCAGGTGGCTCGCCTTTAAATAAACCTGGCGACAATTACTTTCCATATGTCTGTACTTAGGTACAGACATATGGAAAGTAATTGTCGCCAGGCAATGTAAAGGGTTCGCCCTTTACATATATACACACGTGTTACTAAGTATGCATGTACAACATGTAGGTAATGAAAGCTTAATTACACTACGAACGCTAAACAAACAAAGAATACAATAACCTTTTACCTTAATACGTTTTTACAACGTTTATACTAACCTACAAGGATTTTATTTTATGCAAAGATCGGCTTCTACCTTCTACAAGTGAATGGAAAACAGTCATCAATCTTAAAATACCGTTACATATAAACTAGGAGCCCGTACGTACTCTTGAAATTCTAAACTCCGTGTACAAAATATCACCGACAAAGCATAAGTTTTAAGCAAAAGGACAAAGTTCAACGGCGAAAAGCACATTAAAGAAATATTTAGTAAGGAGCACGCTACCCGTACAATGTTCATACGTTCAATAAAAATAATGTCATGTGTTGGTTTTATGAGACATTTAGCTCAGTGCAAACAGTGAATTCGGCTTTGTTTGTGGCAGTGCTATGAATAAATGATATGACGATGTGTGTTGTCCGCTGACCTTGTGGCCACAACAAGGTGATGTATAGCAACATAATTTTCAGTCACTTACTCGCCGATGACTTTATGGACACAACCTCTTTCCTTGATTGATTTGTGGACTGCATTAGTTTGTTTGAAAGTAGAACTTTTTTTGTTCAATTTATATGAGTGTTATTTTGAATATTTCAGGTTAGGTTTTGAAATAGAGTGAGTAATATATATGGTACGTCTAGGTAGGACCTTACGTAGGCAAAATATAAATTTTTATGTATTGATGGAAAGAATCTTTCTGCTTCAGTGGTACAGCGTACATAAAAATAGCGGTGGATCTCGGGTTCGATTCTCGAGCAGGGGAAATAGTTATTTAGTTTTTATGAAATCCTCAGTAGCAACACAGAAATCTAGAAGGGTATCAGTTAAACAACAATAAGTTTGTCCTCTATTACGTGGGACTTAAAGCCGTTTTTGATGAAATACGGATGTAATACACTTGCCTACCCTTTCAAAAATATATGCGTGAAACTATTTATATGCGAGGCGAACACTTACATTACTTATTTTAAAATAATCAGATATATCAAAGTCGACTATATGCAAAAGAAAATGCTTGCATACTTTTTCAGCGCCATTACTTATTTTGGTCGGCCTCGATGGCGTAGTGGTTAGTGTAACCGACTGCTACGCCTAAGGTCGCGGGTTCGATTCCTGCACAAGTCAAACATTTGTGTGTATGAACATGGATGTTTGTCTTGGTGTGGGTGTTTCTATGTATAATATGTAGGTATTTACAAAAAAAAAAGTATATGTATGTTTATCCATTGTCTAGTACCCATAGTACAAGCTCTGCTTAGTTTGGGCTAGATGGTGTTGTGTGTATGTGGTAGAATATTATATTATTATTATATTATAATATTAATAACCTATACTAATATTATAAAGCTGAAGAGTTTGTTTGTTTGTTTGAAAGCGTTTGTCTCAGGAACTACTAGTTCGATTTGAAAAATTATTTTAGTATTGGATAGCCCATTTATTGAGGACACAACGACCAATAGGAGCCGAGCATCAATGAAAAATGTTGCAAACACGGAGAAAATTTTCTTATGTGAAGTAGACAAAGTTGCGTGGGTCTGCTAGTATAAAATATAAACCTAAATATTTTCGAATTAATTACTACAATGGTACCAAGGTTAACTCTACATATTGCTGAAGCAATAAAACGTAGGAAGTAGGACCCTGGTGTGAGGCATAGAATGCCTGCTCAAATTCGGAGTAACCTGGATAAAAATAAATCCAGTCCACCAAACACCGCACAAATAACGTTGTCCTTCTCTATGTTTTTTATTTAATAACTTAAAAAGAATAATTGAAAATAAAATATAATTGTACATTCCTAATATATAAGAATAATGGTGCTTATCAAATAACTTATAAAAAGTAGAACCAACAACATTTCCACAATTTATCATTAAGTACCTACAGGAGGCACAATTAAAAGTATTGTAACAGTTCTTGAATAATTTAAAATATTATTTGTACTTACCTACAAACTGCATTGTAACTATTTTGTATAATTATTTATGGGAAGGAACTGATTCCCAACACACAGCTCACGCTAGTTTGGGAATCAGGGCTCACACATTAATTGTTACCGACTTTTTGTTACAATAAAGAATTATTATTATTATTATTTAAAGTAGGAAGAGATCCACAATATAATAACATTAAACTATATTTCTAAAACCAGCTGACCCTATTGGTATGAAACCTTCACGACCCATTCTCATACCTACCAAATTTATATACGTTTCGGAGTAGTGCGACCACAAACACCGTGACACGAGATATTTATATACACGCATATATATATATATAGTGAGGGATAGGAAAGAATGTTCTTGTGCTGGATCTACAAGCTCAAGCATGGCTATGTGTTTGTGTTGAGCTTTTTATTTTATTTGTAAAAGCCATTTTGCCCGCTCTAGGAATAATTCTTGTGAGCGTAACTCATAACACTCGACGCAGGGGCGAGGAGACCAACTAAATCATTTAACGATCAGTGCAGTTAAATCTGCAGAAGGAATTGTGTTTGTTCCATAAGATGTACATGAAGTTCGTTTTGCTAGGTTGGGAATGCTCGGCACTCCTATTGCACCCTACTAAGCGGCGGTAGCTCAATGGATAAGGCGTTGGAGTTGCGATCGAGAGATCGCGGGTTCGAATCCCACCCATTGCACTAGTGACGTGAACCCACTCCTATCACAAGCATTCTAGCTTAGCTGGAGGGCTTAACTAGAATACTAGTAATTTAGAACCCAAATTGGTAGTAGGTAAACTTAAAATTATTCAGTAGCCAGTAGTATTCAGAAGCCTTTGCTTTACACAAGGCTAGTGCGTAACTTTAAAAAGTAAAAGTTAAAGGTTGTTTGTGTGGTAGATCAGAGTTCTGAGACTGAAATTTCAGACAGGCAGACTCAATAATAATTTGGCTGTCCCAAGAATCGAACCAGTTATACATACAGCAATCGCATACACCCCCGATGAGAAAATTCCGTTAACAGTCTCCGAGACGACCTTTATCAGTATGTTTAAATATTTAAAACTGTAATAGCCGAAAATTTCATAATTACTTCACTTATTTTAGCAGTATATTATGTAAAATAAACTTTCAATGAACTCTGTTAATACCTAGTTTACAAACACAGTTACTCCTGGAATAATCTCTGTATCGTATAGCATTTTACAAACATTAAAACATTAAAACAACGGACACAAAAACCAGCCATACTTAAAACGATGATTAATATATCACTCAAATTTTATCCTATACGGGATCAAACCCGCAACCCTTGGCGTGTAAAAATAATAACATAACAGCTAAACACTTTAGGATATTGCAGTAATCACCATTACCAATCAGGAAATAGTCGACAACATAAAACAAGCTACGTCATTTCCTTTCGTGTGAAACTAAGATCCAAAACACAAAGCATTAATGTTGGCAGATGTTTTTGAAATAGTACAACCTACTTGGTCTTTAAAAGAACAATATTGTTGTAGTAATACAGTCTCGTTTGTATACACTCGTGTAAGGCTTGTTGCCAAACCGCTCACTCGCATATCACTATCAATGAGACCACCATATGCTATAAGGCCCCGCATCACCGATGTAAAAATGTGTCGTTGTTTTGTTTTCATTTTATATTTAAGGACGCCTGTATGGCAAAGAGATGGGCAGAGATGTATACATTTTATCAGTTAAGTTTTAAGTAAGTAATAGAGCGAAAGCCTATTGCAATTTGTTACATGACAATAAGTATTTTAATTGGATTTCCGAAAAACAAACCCAGGGTCCTATGATTAATGGTAAACATAAGTGCTGATTTGTGACACGAGATCAATGAGGCCAGATTACAACCTCGTTGGTTCAGAAGCATAAGTGTGTACTATTTACGATTGTGGCAATTCAATTACCGCGTTAAGTTATGCTTTTTTATTTTTATTACATACATTTACATTGTCTTACGCCTATATTCCTGAAAGTGTAGCAACAATCCTTTTAAATCCCACGTAATAGGGTTCGAGCCTATTACTGTTCTAGCCTAAAAAATCCAGACCCATACTGTTCCTGAGAATTTCTTAATAGAAAAACCCAATAACATTTTTCCCGACTCGGCAATCGAACCAAACACCTTATTCACATCAGTCGCATTCAATACTGCTGTATCACCTGGTCAGTATGAAAATATTATCAGCTCTTTTAAGTTGTTGCTATTGTCCTTACAAGAAAGAGCAACTACGATTGTCCTATAACTAACTAAAATGAGGTTGTTATACCTCCATTTGGTCTCTATCTCTCTCTTGGGAGAGATCCAACATGCTGCCACATAAATCTTAATTTCTAAATCACAAACGCTTAAAGCGCATACTTAAAGATTCATACAAACATTAGGTCCGTTGAATATGTAACGTTGAATTCACATAATTAAACATTTGTGTGTTCTCAGTTCCACGGTATTCTCGTCCCAGCCAACCATTACGTTTATAAGAGAAATTACATCCCAAATCTCGGATAAAAACGTACAAGACCGCCTCTGTATCCTCCAGGGAGCGTTAACGATGCATTCACATTCGTGCGGTCGTAAGCTCTTCGCTTCGCCCAAATACCTTTGCAAACTTTCCACCACCTAAAAGTTCTCAACGCAAAAGTACATTTTGAATTTTTCTGTTTAAAAACTTACATTATCTGAGCTAAAAACCAGCTGCTTTCAAAACGTTGTCGGCGAACATTTAAGCAACGTTTTAATACTTCATGTTTTGTTCTTTTGGCCTTTGATATTTTGATGCAACTTTCACTCAGAGTGTATTTAGTGTGATTGCACTTTAAAAGTAAATTATGCGTTGAAGCGATGTTGAATAAAAGTACGCTTAGGTACGAAATTAAAATTTTCAGGTATTTGTCAGGTAAAGCACTTTCTAGGCAATTATTTTGTCATTTAAAAAACGAAACCACTGCGACAAAGCGAAACGGAACAAACAAACGTATAATTACGAAAACAATTATAATGAATGGCTACAATTTCAGTACTTCCTCACATTATTATATACAATTGTAATAAAGCTATTAATCTATTGGTAAGTTTAAACTTGATTTTTGGTTTAGAGTGAATGTAAGTTAATGTTCATACGGTTTTTCGAAGCCTTTAGCTGATTTGGTTTGGCCACTATTCGGAAAACAAAGTGTACAGATTTTGTTTTATCGAATAAATATAATTACTTGTGCATTCGTGTGTTTAAATACGCCATTAGAAGCTGTATGAGGCAACCGATATATGAATCCTGAGAGTAAACGCACGTTAGGTTCGTGGCTTTTTGATTTCTCTTATAGTTAACTCTTTCTACTTAGTAACAATAACCGCTAACAATTGCACTAAAGCAATCATGTGGAGTTTACGAGGCAAGATTGTCGAGTTAAGTATTAGTTAGGCAGTCCTTGACTGGGGCGCTTGCCTACGATGGTTAAAATATCAACCCAGTATTAGACTGTCCACTACTGAGGACGGGCCTCTTTTCTGTGTGATAAGGGTTAGGCCATAGTCCACCACGCTGGCCCAGTGCGGGTTGGCAGAGTTCACTTACCATCGAAAACATTATGGAGAACTCTCTGATATGCAGTTTTTCTTTACCGTTAAAGCTAGCGATAATTAACTACCAGAGATGCGCGCTTTGGGATCGAACTCGAAACCTCTGCGCTGCAGTCCAATAGTTTCTCACAAGGCTATTGCTGTACTTATTAGTTTAAATAAAATTGAGTTAGCCATACTAATATTGAAAATATATTTCATCTAGTTTAACGCCATTGAATTTAGGGCAATACTTCCAATCGTATCTGGCTACATTATACAATACTAGATTTTGGTAGCGGTTATGCTCGAGTAAATGTACGTTATGTCAATTTGTCTATCCCTTGGGAACAATACCTTTTTCTAGTTGATAGGTACCCTATGTCCTTTTCTGAACCCCTGATAAAGTGTATGCGAAATTTCATGATGATCGGTTGAGTAGTTAAAGTAGAAAGCGTAACAAACAAACTCATATTCCCATTTATAATATTATAGTTAAGATTGTGTACAATATAAAAATCATATGAAGGGTATATTTAGTCTGTTCCTTTATCGCTTAGAATTATATATGTGAATCTATTACACACTGTTTCGATGACAAATAATCTTATGCACTACACGGTAATAAAATACACTTATATAGACTTTCTTTCCAACCAGCGTACTTTTTTATTTTAAAAGACTAATAAAATAACTGTACCAGGCTAATTATGATGTTGGTAAGTTTTTATGAATCAAAGGATCAAAGTAGTCCTTTTAACAAAAACAAGAAAAATACTACTAGTCATTTATAATCGAATAATAACGTTAAAAATCAAACAATAAAAACAATAGACAGTGCAACATTATTATGTAGCATCTGTATTGCCAATTAAAATAATAAATTGTCCTACCCATTCATTTTCCACGGCAACATTCTATTCGTTGCAATTACACGCAAAGAGGTTACTACGTAAAATAGGAATTGTAGCAAACTGAACGTTCCGCTGATTCCCCAGAGATGCACTAGCACTACGTAAGCTCTTAGTAATAATTAATTAAACCGACGTGCACTAGTCTTTCTATCACACAGCACCTACTACGTTCTGCTTAGTTATTTAGTACCTATGCAAACGGGGTAGTTAATGACATTACTATATACAGTAATTATACTTTTTATATCAATAAAACGCTTGATAAGCCAGTACTACTTTAGATAGATTTGTTATACGGCAACTGTGTTAAGTGTTCAGATTAAAAAACTAATCGATAGACCACCTTATTGGTTTGTGTCTGGCAGGTGTTCGCTAATTCGTTCTCTCTTTGCCGGTTTACTGGCAAAGTTATCATGTTGCTTATATTTCTTTAAGTGACAATAGTGACTCGGTTTAAAGTCTTTTAACTAGAAATTAAGAAAAAACTACTTAATGATAAAGGTGTAACAGTCGTAATATATTAGCTGCCGTGCAGTAGACACGAGAGAAGATCACGATATTATACACGAAGGTGACCGCAGTGGTGTTTAAAAGGATAAATAAATGTAATTATGAGTATACTTACCTATAGCTTGTAAATACATTCTTTGGGGAACTAAAGACATCACAGGCATAGAGTATATCCAGCTTAGTCGATATTTGATTGTAGAAAAACAAAAGTTCGGGTATAAAAAGTAAGGCGCGTGTGGTGCGCAGCTCAATTGGGCAATCCTCGAAGCTCATGATTTGTTTATGATATTTCTAACACTAGTATCTTTTTCTGTATCGTGAGGGACACAACTAGCATTCGAACAACGCATTAAAAAAAAGTACCTACCACCAAACTGGGCGAATAAACTTACACAGTGGCGAGATGAAGACGTAGCTTAGCACTGCCCAGTCAAAACAATGTTTGTGTGTATACCACTAGTGAGTTGAACTGCCAGACTTCTTAATAGAGACGAAGAGCTGTGTATCACTAGTCTACTATACATCACTAGTCTTTATCAATTATGCTGACAGTGCACTCCTTGTTACGTAGCCACCGATGCGAGAGTATCAGAGGCGATAATAAACTACATTAACCGCTCATTATGTTTACTCAGTGAGATGATTCAGCCAACATACCATACTACTAATTAAGATATGCTTAAACATAACAAACCAAAGCATAGCAGCTTCGGTTCGCTTAATCCTTGAGCAAAGCAAAGAGCTTACGGAAGCAAGAACGTTCACAATTTTCACTGGCAAATGCAGCGGAGTAATTTGTTTCCAACCGTATTTAAAAGTCGTAATGTATCATGAATAATACCTTGGTTTATCAGCAAGTTGTAGGTACAGATAATTGCTTACCTGGAAATATAACCTACCCATTATCTTTAAAGAAAATAAGCAGTAAGAATATTTTATCCTAACTAATATTATAAATGCGAATATAAGTTTGTTTGTTTATTACGCTTTCACGACTAAACTGTTCGACCAATCGTCATAAAATTTCGCAAACTCGTTATCAAGGGTATAAAAAAGGACAAAGAGCACCTTTCATCCAGGAAAAAGTACTTTTACTAATCTATACTACATTTACGCGAACGGAGCCGCGAGCGAAATCTAGCTATCAATAAATATAATAAAATCATAAACGAGCCGTGTTTGTAATATGGTCAAAAAAAGCAATTTATAACCCATATTATAACAACTTATATAGTGAGTGTTCTCAAAAGGTAAATATTCAGCGACTGGTAAATATGTTTTTAACACTCGGTCAATATTACCATAATATAGCGTAGTTTATACGCGAATTGTCCCAGGTACACGCGGGCGAAGCTACGGTCAACAGCTAGTTATTAAATATTTTGAGAGATCCGAAAAAGTAATTTCTTCCCCAGTTTGTCAGTCGATTTCATTCTAACTTTTCCTCTAAGGTCCTCAGGGTAGAAGGGTTCGGGTTTCGATTCTCCTTGAAGTTAAAAGTCCCTTAAACTTTAGGTAGGTAATACGATAGTCATCGGTATTGTTGCCCGTTTATAATTTAATATCATGTCGTATCTTGATATATTAAATTGCAACATTCTTTGAATACTTGCGGTATATCCAAGTTTCTTATTCAAGTTGCGAATAACCGCAGAATAATTTTCATTACATGTTTTCATGAGAGATTCTTTAGTAAAAGAATGTCTGAAATAATTGAGTTGGGATCAAAGCGGAGACGAGGCTGCGGCGACGTGATTAGGTGCAGCGACTTCTTCGGGGCACGGTTGCACACAGCCGTGTTGTAAGTAAAGCGAAACTAGTGATGGGATGATGTCAGCTTGTAGACGAATTCGAAAGTGCTACGCGAAATTTTTGAAGTATTCGGTAAAGTTCTTACTTCAGTGGTAGTGAATAAGGTTCGTAAAGCTTATCGTAATACAGTGTTAAATATGCTTATGACCAATATCACAATTATCAAGTAAAAGATATCCGAAAGATAAATCGCATGCTGTCTCAGTCTTGTTAGGTTAAAGAAGAGAGACTTTTATCTTATAGATAAATGCTATTTGGAGGTTGTGGAACAGCCCATACTCTCGCATATTGTCCACGATTACAGTAATAACGTTTGACATTACAACACTTCTTCGTTGTTATTTTATTTAAAAGACGCGATGGCGCATTGGATGTGGTATTGAATGTGCAATTGAGGCCGTAGGTTCGACTAGTGACGAGAACACGCTCAAAAACAAACATTTTTGCTTAGATAGAGAGCTTAATGAGAATATTGATAATCTTCTAGCCAAATTAATAAAACCCACAAAAAGAAAAATATTGTGTTTCGCCTCTTGATCAGACATCGCCGGGAGTACTTAGAGTTTCTTTTACTGCTAGTACTTAATCGCTTGAAAGGTTTGAGCACATAAAATATTTACATAATATTTTTTTCATGATTGACGAAGCACGATTGTAATCAAATACAAATATAGTATGCTGCAGAGTTTACCTATTGTATATTTTATGTTACAGCGGATAATTATTTATTCATGTTAGAATGTATGTAGATCTCTGATTGATTGTAACTATAGCAAGCTATAAATATACATATGTAGTTGAAATATTATAACTAGTCAGCATTGCTAGCAAAAATATATTCTCACATTTAAAAGCATAAGTATATTGTCATTTATATTCACGATTACGGTCGGGTTTGGTTCATGATTTTGGCAAATTTGGATCTACTAAAGCGTCAAAAAAGGGTATTAAAATAAAACCACACCATTTAATCTATTGTGTGGCAGTGGCACACCGGAGTCCAAAGACTAGGTTTTCAATTATGTCTCGCATTCCAACAATTGACAGGTTAATACTGTACCACGAACGAATGATTGATAGCAAGCTATGTATAACTAATCTAAACTCTATTTAATTAATTATTATTAATAACTTGCTTACACTATTTAGATTATCGAGTTTTGTTAACAAATAGACGATATTGGTCGCGACAGCACGTGTGTTATGAGTGACATATGTATATTTGCCAATATAATTGCGGCTTATCTTGAGAGTTAGAACTGTTCATAAGACGCAAAAAGTGTTATTATATTTCAGAGGAAATTTACATCACCAGCAAGTTTGGAAGTGAGCCTATTACGATGGACCTTGAACATAGATAGCGAAATTAAAGTGTAACAAATATTTGACTGTTTGAAGAAGTGTTTCTTTAAATGTTGAACATTAGGTATATACGAATTCAACAGTCAGTCTTATTGCTGTTTATTTAAAAAGGTCAATCTATATAGAACGTTTTATCTTATTGACTAGGCATCAGGCAGAAAATACATTTGTAGTTTACGCGACACGAACAAAGTTACAAACACCAGATATAATCTTATAAAGTTAATAAATAAATAACTCATATCTTAGCACACAATCTTTCATATTTCGCTGTATTTGCTGTTCCCGATCGCGAAAAACACGTCCCATCCTTACGGCTGTGTGTGAGTATCTATCGACCGCTTCCTTGACCTAGGAGCTAAACGATAAGCTGCGAAAAGTCGAAAACGTACCGCGTGGCTTCATTTCAACGAGCTCATAACTATGCTAAATTGTTGTTTATGCTTATGATAATGTTATGGCTGTGTAGCTGACTTGAGCAGTTGAGCCTCCTGAGCCTTCGAGCCATAACCCCCTGTATATAATTATGCATGTTCCTGTTTTTTGAACGCTCGCTTAATTTAGTAGCGATAATTTCAAGTACGAGTATGATTTACCGTTGTTCATTATGCATAATGATTTGTAACATAGGGGCCTTTTAATTGTTACTTTTTTAATAAACATGTCGGAACTTTCTTTAAGACTGGCATGTTGTATGCATATAGTTATTATAGGATGTTCTGCTGAAATGTTTTACGGTATAGCGATAATATGTTACAACGTCACTCAGTAAAGAAAATGTTTTGTAAAAATAATGGGGTAGGCTGTCGTTTATACGGCCGCGGGGGTTTTCAGGCGTGATAAAGTGTGTCCGCGATGAAGAAATAAAATTCATTCCCGCTGACAGTAGAATTATTTTTTTGAATTTGTTTTTTGGTTAGAGGTATATACTTAACGCCATCTGTCGATCATGTCACGCAATAATACGTGGGGTTGGGGTATGTTTTTGCCGAAGAAGATAATGTTTTACTTTACCCTACCTATAATAATAAAGTATACAATATTGATTAGGCAAAAAACAATCAAATACCTTCTGGTTAAGTATGGTGAATGGTGCAATAATAGGATACTTACTGGCACGTATCTAAGTGCCGATTCTATTTCTTAAATCCACTCTGAATCTCATATATATCAAACACATATTTCGTCATCTATATTTATAACATATAGCCAGCAAAATGTGTTTTCCATACATAATCTACCGGGAATAATTTCAGACTCTTTAGCTTTTGAGAATTTTCTATCAGAAAAACCTCTGAAAACTTTGTTCGATTCAGGACTCAAGAGAGACCGGGACTGATCAGCCGCAAACATTAAAGTGCACTAACCAAATTCAAGCAGAATGTCATTTGAGATACGCGTTCGTGTATAAATATAATGAAATCGCGGGCACATCTAATTCATAACATAGCTGGAAGTAACGGCAATGCCATTAAAACAGTCACAGCTCACCATAACAGAGTAGCATTTATCTACGGCCCATTAATTTGTGCAGCGATCACGCGCCCGGACGCGGCGCTCGCCGCGGAACACATCACGCTCCTAATGACCTGGATTTATACAAGTGCCACTATACATACAGACGAACACTTGCGAAAATTTACTACATAGTAGTGTAGTACACACATTTATACATACATCCGTACATAGAATTATGCCTGTTGTCCGGAAGGGGAAACAGAAGTATCGAATTGCTGCTTACTACAGTGTGAGGAGATTGGTATATCAGGATCCATCTTGAGATATCTGTTTTGTGTCATTCTCTATTCGTGTCATTCACCGCTCGTTGGTTTAAGTCTCGCCTGTGATTTAGTTAAAAACTATTCAACTAACTATAATAATTATATTGAATATGTCCATTACCCCGATACGCCCAAGAATTGAGACATGTCATACTTATGAGTACAATGGTTTAATTAGGTATTTCTCGTACATTTGTAATACTAGAAATTTTATATCCATGTACGTTTTTTAGATTTAAAAAGGTTTATTTACACAACATCTACATAAGGCAAATACACTGAAGCTTAAAGAGAATTTAAAGAATTGTTTAGACGTTAAAACTAGAAGTACCTAATATAGGTGTGGGCCTCGATGGCGTAGTGGTAAGTGTAACCGACTGCCACGCCTGAGGTCGCAGGTTCGATAATTCAAACATTTGTGTGCATGATAATGGATGTTTGTCTTGGTCTGGGTGTTTCTATGTATAATATGTATGTATTTACAAAAAAAAGTATATATGTATGTTTATCCATTGTCTAGTACCCATAGTACAAGCTCTGCTTAGTTTGGGCTAGATGGTGTTATGTGTATGTGGTAGAATATTATATTATATATTATAGGTATTACACTTGCATAATATGTACACCAATGTAATAATCACATTTTATTTAAATTTTGTCAAGGCTATACAGGTTAATTTACTAATCTTTTTCAAACAAATGATTATACTCTTTCATTGACGATATTCCTAAGCTTGCTACTTTGCATTTAATACGTAAATATATTATAATATAAATAGTATATATATCATTCCAATCCACCCAAAGGTTGCCTGTAAGATAATGCTGATATATGTCATTATATATTGATATATGTAACCATAGTTACAAACAATGCCGAAATACTACGAACGCGATTCGACTGCGTGTGTCAAATGTATGGTTGTGTGCGTGTAGTGTTTGCCCATTAATTTAATGTATTTATAATGCATAATTTCTAAAAATATTAGGATTCCTCTCTCCTTCTCCATATAAACTTTAACTGTGCCAAATTTTACACTCCTTCGACCGCGCAATTTTCGTAAAAAGGGGTACAAAGTTTTTGCTTCACGTATATATAGATAAATGACATTTAGCTTCTAAATACACAAAATTAAGTAAAGATATTTTTCATTTTATGTTGGTTTGTGTATTTTAGTACTGAGTATAGTATGCAAACTGTAAACGTTTATGTTTATGGTCAGTTACTACTAACGGAAGCTATTAAGTAAAAATTTATGAAAAGGAACAGGAAACATATACAGTAACTAACAAAACAAACACATACTGATACTTATACAACATCTACACGAAGCAAGTGGCAGGTGCGGGCTACATGCACAAGCAAGCCGCACGGGCTACATGCGCTAGATTCTCGCGTTGGCTACATGCGCTGGTTAATTGCCCAATTGTAGGCTACAAGCACGATCTAATTATGCACGCTACAAGCACAAGCAGTAAGTAGCTTGTGCTTGTAGCGTGCATAATTAGATCGTGCAGATCATATGATCAGATGAGTACATGTGGGCTATAAGTGCAAGCTAGTCGCGCAGGCTACACGCGCAGGTTAACAGCGTGAGGTACAAGCACGAGCTACTTACGTAGGCTACAAGCACAATCTACTTACGCACGCTACTAGCAAAAACTACTCGCGCAAGTTACTCACACGGGCTATAAGTGAAAGTTCGTCACGCGGGCTACAAGCGCAAGCAATTCACTAGGGCTAAATACGCAAGTTCATCATACGGTTTAATTCTTACTTCGCAGGTAACCCACGACGGTCATTTACAAGATGTATAAAACCTACACATATGTCTCAACTTGCGCATGTTGTGTACAAGAGCCATTAGGATAATGAACTAAGTCTAATTAATAGCAGAACTATCCATCGCCAGTATTAATGAGTACTAGTAAAGTGGCGGCTGATAGATAGATCCGGAAATCTTAGTGCATTGAGTGCAGGTAGCTGACATGAATAATAGACAGATTTATCGCTAAGAGCAATCTATTCGACCAGTCTATATCTCCCTAGTGGTGAGGTTTATCACCAAGATTTCGGTAGTCGTATTGAGATGAATAACAAATAATAGGAGCAAGTGTACTGACTAATTGCTTGTAACCAGCATAGACATCGATGCGCAGGGTACCACTATTCTTGTAAAACCTTTTTGTAATGTAATTATAAAGAACGTAAGAATTTTGGGCAAAAAAAAATTCCTTTGCGTTTAATATTTGCCATTTTCAGCCATGTTTAATTATATTAGATGACGTGTTTAAATGGTTTGGTAATTCAATCAATCAATCAAGTAATAAACCTATCTATGAATTGATATAAGTCGGTCGACATTTAGGTAATAAATATGTATTTATTTATTACCTTTAAATACATACTTACGAGATTAAGATCTAAATTATATTAATTATATATGAAGTTCTAAAAACCGTACATTTTCACCTCGTGATTCGATAAGGTATAATCATGGAATTATAATGCGCTTATTATGTCCATGGGTTCTATTGTATATTTTTATTGTATAGCATTTTATATTCTTTTCCAGACTGGTCATTAGTAAGTTTTTGTGTTGTATTCAATGACCAATGAAACGCATCCATATTTGTAATTTCTAAACTCTTCGCTTAATAACAAACCAATCATACCATTACCGTAAAAGAATTCTAAGAGTATTTAACCTAATTATGTTAAGTTTAAGAAATTTTAATTAGCGGAATTCTAGTTAAGGTTGTCTCGATTTGAAAATATTTAGGGCGTTATGTTCATATAAAGTCACGAGCATAAGTAAATATCTAAGCATACAATCTTTAGTTTAATAAGAGTTAGCCTCGAATTATAGAACATCGGAGGTATTTAAGTGCCAATTCTCATGTAACAAAACTAATTTTTATATGTCGCTAAATCTTTTAAAAAAGCTTTATTATAAAATAGACAATAAAATAGAATAAGGAAAATTGGCAAAGCAGAGAAGGTATATAGAAATAAGATTATTTTACATGCTCATTGCTAAATAAAATTTTGATGTCATCTCTGATGGTGCTTCACACCACAGTTACTTTTTGTGGAGCAACGTTACCAAGAACTACATCCGATTTAAATTATTTTTAATTTAAACACATGGAATAATATCAAAAACATTTATAAGCAAAACATTGTAAAGGTTTTAACAATACATATTAGTGATATTAAAATTATTTATAGAGATTTAATATTATTTACATTTATTTATAAAATGACAGTTGACGCCATAATTATAAATATAGGTATTAAAATACCATGCAGTTTCTAAAAGATCGTTACAGGTGAAGTAGGTATCATTTTTCTTCTTACGGGTTGCTTTAGTGCCTTTTATCCGTAGTGAGTGTTAGCTAGATTCTAGTAGATTATTATGAATAAAAATTTAAACCATAGATGCGTCCTACTACATTTAAAAATAGTCATCTCTCATCACGTTAAGTTGTAGTCTAACACACAATGCCAACATGACATCTGAACTCTAAATGTATATTTATTATTTAATGTGAGTGAGGCATATTTAAAATTGCACACTACGGGTCTCTATCATGTATGTTTATTGTAAAATGTGAACTCATTCTTCTCGTGCGATATTTAAGAACGGTAAATATTTGATTGTGACAAAGTTACCATACCAACAATATTTGCAATTTGGGTTACAAATTACTAGTACTACTGTTAGCCCCGTTGGCTATACAGGGTGTTCGATAATTAATGGATAACCTTGAAATGTCTTATAGTAGAAATGAAGGCCGTTCAGAAAAATGAAAAAAAATACATAAAATATATATATATATTAAAAAGTGCAAGCTATATAGCATAGCATACTTTTGACTGTCTATCTATTACCATAATTAGTGTTTAATAATAAAACAACAAAAACCCAATGGATTTCATTCATTTGTGGTCGTAGTATACAAGAAAGTTATACATGGTAATTAAAAAAAAAAACATATCTCAGGTAGTAGTTAGTATAGGTTTTTCTTCATTTTTTTTTCTGAACGGCCGTCAGTTCCATTATAAGACATTTCCAGGTTATCCATTTATTACCGGACACCCTGTATGTAAATTTTTTTTTAGCTGATCTACATACCTTCTATCAATAGTACAATGGTATCTACCATTAGTTTACTAAACATACACATTAGAACACTACATCTACTCGTAGTAGGATACATCATAATGTAAGTCTGAACACACATAACTTCGAGACTGTCTCTCACGAGGCTATCGTTCCTTCTGATGATAATGCCATATAATTAAGTAAAGATATTTTAATTTTATGTTGCTTTGTGACATTTTGATATCTGTATCTCTAGAATGTGTGTATAGTTTAAGCATACTATGAACGTTTATGGTACAATTATTACTAACGAAAGCTGTAATGCTTAATTGCTTGCTGTGACATATTACGTATGCTTTGCTATTAAAACTTTTCTTTATTGAGGTCATCGAACTACATTTAAATATTACTTATGGTCTACTATTATATATTTGCCCTACTATTGTTTTAAAGCTCAAAAGATAGGAATAAAAACTATACTCACTAAGTAACAAATTCAAGAAATTAGATCATTCCTTATTTGCCTTTTTAAGCATATAGTGGTATACTGGCCTTAGTAACAACATCGGCAAAGACAAATTTCCTACTAAGTAAGAATGTTGGTATATGTTGTTCACGACATAGAGAATTCAAGCGGCTTAGAGTGAAGCGTCTTTATTGCCATTTTAGGCTTAAGCCAGTGCCACTTCGCTTTAGTGATGAATGGTTTAAGTAGCAACGAATGTAGAAAAGCTACATAGCCTTTGTTTGCGGTTCCTTTTGCGTGGATATAATGCGCGTGAATTGGGAAATAAAATGTACCGTACGTTTTATATTTAAACTGATAATGTGTTGACTTTTTATGTGTTAAAACGAATGCTACTGCAGTGTGTGAAAGACGCACTTACCTATAAGTGTCAGTAGAATATATAAAAGGCCTTTTACGGAAAAGTAACCTCCCGAAAAAATATGAAAATATACGCGTATTTTACGAGAAAAGCTATTTTCTCGATAATTTTGCGTAAACTAACTAATATTATAAATTCGAATGTGAGTTTGTTTGTTTGTTACGGTTTCAAGCCTTAACTTTTCAACTGATTATCATAAAATTTCTCATACACGGTGTCAGAGGTACAGAAAAAGATATAGGGTATATAGAGGTATATAGAAATACTCGTCTATTTTAAAAATTATCTATGTTAATACGAGTAAAACCGCGAGCAAGATAAAGTGTTTTCATATTTTTCCGGGTGATCACTTATCTTTGAAAGGCATTGTGTATGTAAAACCGATACGTCCACGTACCTACGTTTTTAAAGTTTAATTAACGACGATTCAGGGTGAAAATCATATCAAATGATTTGAATGGCTGTTGCTCACCCAGTCAGCCAAACCAAAATTTTTTTGTGTGTTTATACATTTAGGTAATCTATACTAATATTATAAAGCTAAAGAGTTTGTTTGGTTGAACGTGTTAATCTCAGGAACTACAGGTACGAAATGATATTTTTTTGTGTTGGCTATAGGCTATATAACATCACGCTATGACCCATTGGGCGGCGCAATAACAACAAACGCGGGCACAGCTAGCTGGGTAATCAATGCAATAAATAACTTATATAGATAAGCTTACGCTTGCATATATAGATCCCACGCATTGTAGCCGTTCTAGATCACACATCATTTTTAGAATTCATGCTGTTAATGAGCTTCTCATAAAAAGCAACACTGGAAAACAAGCTTTCCCATCGGCCGCAAACTTATGCGTCGGAACAAACCAGGTAACATTATAATTCGGTCTGTAAGACAATATTATTATTAATTACCGCAGTACATAGTGTGGTAATTAATGACAATATTGTCCTGTAGACCGCATTTGGGTTACATCGGCCTATCTTAACGGAGACTAGCCATCATCAGCGCAAGATACAACATAGAACTACAAGTGTATGCAATCAAAAGTGTGCTCTCTATTCTTATTCCGTCTCACAGACGAATGAGACTGCAATCCAATACGTTTTTATTACGTGCTTGCCGCGGCAAAGGACTATATAACACCGCCAACTTCCTAACTCCGAGTAGCTATTGAGGGATTCTAGTCAAAAAATCTAATCTCTTTTTCGGACCTGGAATTGAACACGATACCTTACGCATAGCTAGTTGTTATTAGCCGTGAATGCGACATTCACGGCTAATAACAACTAGTAAGAGTTTATAATTCACATATCGCTGATGAAGAGTCAATATATAATAACTGACATATTGGCCATTTTTGTTTTATTGAATTATTCATTGGAAAATAAAGTAATACACATGCTGACAAAGATTTTGGGTCCGTTTCTTATTAATTTTACAAGATAAATAGTTATTGCAATATATACTAAGTGTTGTTACGTCATTTATGATGGCAATAGATATAATTGCTTGTAGGGATTGCCTACTTTGGATATGTAAAATAAAAGATGGTATACAGTCTAAATAACGAAGTATATTTTACTTCACAATAGTTCAAACTTCAAACTTATTTATTTGTGAGTTATACTTATGTTCTAATAATATACAGAGTACCGGGTATTGCCGCGTCGGGGAGTGAACTGCTCGTCTGTCCCCGTGGTCCGCACTAGCGCATAATACGTTCGCTGACAACGCTGTTTTCTACGCACACATTAACATACAGTGCCCCTACACTCATTCCCCCCTTTTTTAAAAGAAAACACAAAAAAAAATTAAAAAATACATGCTCTACCTAATTGCAAAAGTTTCATACATTTCGATCCATCATTACAAAATCGCGTCCACAAAAAAAAAAAAATATATAAATAATATATTGTATATAATATATATAAATAAAAAATACTATAATAAATTAAATGGCCTTGAAACGATTTTTTCGATTTTTTACTATTCTAGACACCGTATTACTAATTACTATTGGTTGATAGTTACAACACTATTTTAAATTAATCTATTGTGTGGCAACGGCACTCCAGACACAATTGGTTTTTTCCTTGTTTGGCATTCCAACAATTGTCAGGTTAAATTATTATCCAAACATAAAATGAAGCAGCGATAGCGCAGTGAGGAGACCAACAGACTGCAATGCAGAGGGTTTCGGGTTCGAACCCACGTCGCGCACCTCTGACTTGCAGAAGTTATATGACTTTTCGAAATTATGTGCGTATTGATTGACAATTATCGCCTGCTACGTGCCTCGGAGAGCACGTTAAGCCGTCCGTCCCGACTGCCATATACATCTATGGTAGTCATTATTGGGAAGTCAGTGCCCTATAATATCCTGACACTGGTCTAGCCTTAGGGTATCGTTAGCATCCCATACCATCATCGACATACGCAACCCGAAAGGTTGCGTATGTCAGTTGGCAGCTACTCCGTGTAAAAACTGATATCCAGTCAAATCCAGTTAGATAAGAAAAGCCGACCTCAAGTGACTTGGGAATAATAAAGGATAGGGAGAAAGGAGAAGACAACGAACCGGATCCTGACAATCGTGCGCGGCCCATATTCTACCAATAAGCCAGCTACAACAATTTTTTGGAAATATCTATTAAAATGGACGAAACATTACAAGAGCTGCAATTGAAATTAAACTACTTTATACGAATTTTGTCACGTTGTTTATTTTAAAACACGGTTATTACATAATTTTAGACTCTAACAGTCAAAATTATGTAATAAAAGTAACAGTGTGTTAGAGTTCAAAATTATGTTTTAAAATTGTATTAAAATAAACAACGCGACAAAATCCGTATAAAATAGATTAATTTCAAAATTCGCGTAAACTTAAGATACTTTTAGTGCTGCAATTCTTTAAAATTCCTTCAGCTACGCTAAAATGCTTGTATTAGGCGAAGGTTTACGTTGATATTGTATTGGAGGAGATTGAACCCTCTTCTACTTTGTATTTAGTCTGATCCGTATTATGAAGAAGTAAAGATCCCGATCACAAGTCTTATATTTTGTTTATTAGGCTTCAGTAATAGCAATGGACAGATGCCTCTCATCAGTATATTTTATAGTAACATAAATTAATTGCCCCACCGCCAGTAATTGTATTTGCGGCTTGTGGTATGTTGTAATACATTTTATTACAAGACCACAGACCACAAATACAATTATTTATTTGTCGATCTGTATCTAGTCATAATAATATAATAATTATATAGATTGTAGATAATATATACATATCGAGCGTTATTTTCCATATTTTTTTTTAAGATTTCTTATTTACAGCGTTTAGGTAGTGATATGCGAACTGAGAGGGTGGGCAGATATCTATTATATCAACATTTCGCCAAATGTAGTCATAGGACCCACGTAATAGGGAGTGAGTTATGACCGTCCACCAGACACAATGCTGGACTCCGTGCTGCTATTTAGTAGTTCTCGATAGTAATACCCCTTACCTGACCTGAGATCCGAACCCGAGACTTCTGTACAGCAGTCACATTCATTATAGTATATTTATTATATTTTTAGCGAGATTATTTAAGAAAAAAAATTGTATGAGTTAATATTAAAACACGTTTACCAAAATATCATTCAGTATTACAATAGCGCTAAGAAACTGCTCGTGTCTTAAAATTTAGTTTAGTTCATATTACTGGCCGCTAGTGGCGCTGCTAGAAAATGAACTAAAATCAATTATTCTATACTTTAACAACAGTGATATGATATACAAAAACGTCTACTGTGTGAAAATTTTCCCTCTGAAAAATCCACCGGCCTTCAGTTTAGACTACAAGCCGATAGCAAAAACTTTTGGGTGTACAAGTATTCAATTGTAATATAAAGTTCATTGACAAAATAGTGCATTTCAGTGTCAGAGGCGCGTGCTTTCAAAAGTTTGTAACATTTATCGATAATGTTGGCAGCAGTTCAGTGGAGTGATTTCAAACTTCGAGTCTTGCACTTCAGGAGCCGGCTTACCGAATCTATCTCTATTTTCACTGCACTGTACCTATCACACGATATTATAGAGAAAAGTTTGTGATTAATACATTGCATTTAAACCAACTCTATCCCAAGATATAAACCATAATTTGTGCTTTACTACGTTTAAATATGATCACCTTTCTGGACGTTAAGTTATTATTTGCCTCATAATGCTCAAAAATTAACATCTGAACTAAAAACACAGTATTATCTCGTTCAATAAAATTGAAAATTGCACACTTTCGTTTTCTATCACGTCATTGTAATGTGTAAGTTCACTTTTCTTAGTGTACAACCTTTTCGTTGCAATCTATATACAATCTAATGAATGATATACAATCTAAATCAGCCTTTATCTTTACTTTTTATGAAATTTTACAGTCCTATATTTTTCTACTATTAATTTTATTTTATTTATAAGTAGTTAGGTTTGTTAATATTAGTTAAGTTGTAAATGATTGTTGCTTTTGTTTATGTAAATAATGAAATAAATAAGCACATGCATGATTTAGTCATTTTGTTTACACAGACTTTTTACTATCATGACTATCTGACCCTAAACCCTTTAAATCTTTGTAAAATTCTGATGGTTTGACCATTTTTTTTTTAATATTTGTAACTGGCTGGAATTGATACCCTTTAGTCTATGCTATATCTATGGCAAAGTATAGATACACAAAAATATGAATAATGCCTCATAGAATAAATTCAAAAGAATAAATGGAAGAAGTTTAACAACTGGCTGGCGTCAGAAATTTATATCATAGATGTGGCTTTACCGATCTTGGATTGCACGAAAAAGTATCCACATGAGCACATTACATTTATATGATAGAGAACGATAATGTACAATATTCAATATAAGTGAGCGTACACATGTAATAATATATTTATTATTAAGATGCCATGCTGGCATTGTATGTCAATACCTATTCTGTCTCTTATCTGCATATATACATATTCATAGTAGAGTGCATCTATGATTTAATTCTTTCGCCGGCGTAGCACTATTGGTAATTATCTCCACACTACTAGAGTGCTGAGTGTTGCCAAGTATTATATCTGTTAAAATATATAAATAGGCTGTAGCAACTGCTTAGCATAGGACGAAACACATATCTAACCCCTCAGTAAAATAACCATTAATTTGATTTAAACATTAACGGTGATCTATGACAGTATTTTCTGTAATCAATTCTGGTATATAAATAATGCTTAATCATCTTAATATTTATCTTCAAATTCAACATTGTTAACTTGATATATTTTGAATATTCTAAATGCTACGCCTACTTAGAACATAAAATATGAGATTTTTATCTCGATAAGATAATTTGACCTTTTTAATATTATAATTGATGTTTTTGCTACATTATAAATATCACAAATGTCAGTGGAATAGTATAAGAGGAGGGCAAGTCCATTTAGAGCTCATTATTTCATTGTGTCTTCGCGTGTTTAGTGCTATGCCAGAGTAAATTCAGCATTCCGTATAATATTATAATACTTTGAAAAAACGCAAGCTGTTCGGATACTACATATATGTTTGGTGAGTTTTTGTAACCACAGTTTCCAATCAAATTTTCAATATTTTGTTGATTATTTTAAATACTTATATGTTAGTCTCAGGCAGATATGTTATAAGAGATAGGCAGAGGTCTAATACACAGTTATGTTTTTAGATTTCACATAATGGGGGGAGCGAGCTTATTGCTTTCTATCTTTAATAGGAAAAGCTAAAAGCACTTGCACTAGCATCGACCTAGCACCAACTTGCCTGACCCGGAAATCAAACCCAGGGCCACACTATTGCACGCAAACATAAGCGCAAACTTGTGCTTGGTAGTTATAGACTTAAAAATACTTAAAATTATTTCCTTATCTGTCTAGTATGATTATTTTTATAAAAAATACTTACAATATTGATAATAGTCTTAACAAACTAAACAAAATGCTTGAAATACCTACAAAAATAATCGAGAAGTAAAATCGAATAAAAACGTTCACTAGAATAATTAGAATAGACGCTCTAGTGATGATCTCTAAAAGAAAATTGGCGTGTAACGAAAGGAAAATTAAGCTCTCGGGCGAATGAAAAGGTGTGAAAGATTCAGTTCCACGGTGCGTTTTAATTGCGCAGCTTTCAGGCGGTTTGGATACCGATTCACTCTAGCGTCACACAGCAAAGTAATCAGTAAGTCAACTACTACAGCCTATTTATATATTTTAACAGATATAAAACTTGGCAATACTCAGCACTCTAGTAGTGTGGAGATAATTACTTATAGTGCTACGTCAGCGAAAAAATAAATCATAGATGCACTCTACTACGAATATGTATATATGCAGATAGAGACATAATATGTATCGATAGGTAAGTAGTCATCTGATATATAATGCCAGCATGGCACCTTAATAATAAATATATTATTACATGTATGTGTAGGCTCACTTATATTGAATATTGTACACTATCGTTCTCTATCATATAAATAAATGTGTTGAAATAATCAGTAAGTCAACTACATTTAACTGTTTAAATATATAGTAAAAAAATGTTGTAAAAAATGCCTGTTTAGCCCGGCGGCCAGACACAATAGGTTTTCAATTATGTTTGGCATTGCAACAATTGACAGGTTAAATACATCGTTTTCTTAATGCTTTTATGGTACCTATTATTTTTCTTTGCACATATTGGAACCTGTTTACAACGACTTTTTTGTGTTGTGTGTTACGGCAACCGGGCTCTAGTCGTTCTAGACGGATTGTCACTTGTTACGATTTTAGTGTTTCTCTCTTGCTTCATTATCCCTCATTACATTTTAGCAACTTTACTTTCTCAAACGATCACTGATCAGATTCGAGAATTGAGAAAGAACAATTTAACAGTACCTACTATAAAGCGACGAGTGTGCATTAAAAATAAAATGCGGATGAATATCCTTAGTATCTGCCTACTCTTTTATGAATGTTTGTATGTTTATTTATATAATATACATAGTTCCACGTCGAAGAGGTAGGCAGTATATTACAGAAGAGTGTTACAAACCTACATTTCACCAGCTATGTAGTTTCCACGTAACAGGAGGCGAACTTATTGCACTAAGCACAATTCCAGACTCCGTGCTAGTACTGAGAATTTCTTGATAGAAGAACTCACGAACACTTCGTCCGACCCAGGAATCAAACCCGGAACAGCAGTCGCATTTACTACTGCTGCGCCACCGAGCCAGTCAGTTTTAATGTTGTTCTACTGTATATTGCTCTATCTAGTGACAGCCGTTAACGAGTGCTAGTGAGTCTTCCAGCGAACAGTGACTCATTTTAATTTCGATTTCACCCGATGACCTCACTCGCCATGTCACTCCGAAGCTCTTTACGTTAATTGGTTTTGGTCTTCTGATAAATGGAATAAATTTAACATAAAAATATGGTATTTTAATATTGGCAGTTTATAGAGTAGAGATGCAGTAGAGGCAGGTGTGTACAGAAGCCACGTATGTATAATAAATTGCTTCTCCGAAAGCATAGGCAAAATTGTATATACACACGTCAAATTTTCAGCTTTTTAAAGTGTCGCGTAATGTGGAACGAGTAGCCCTATCTATCGGGCACTTTATCAGACTCTGTGCCTCTACTGAGAGTACCCCTAAAGAAAATCTGTGAATTGGATCTCGGGACATAGCGCCATGATATAAATATACGCGATATTTTATGCCATATTAGAATCAACGAGATATAGGATCCTACGTTTACGCGAATGTTATTCTTTAAATTTAACTACTTTAATTTAAATTATTAATTTTTAATTAACATTTAAAGATTATTTATATTTAAGTTTACAATTTACCCGCGTTTTGATTGCTTTTCAGCAGTCATGTTTACGAGAGATAAAGATTTCATAAGGTCAAAAGCTACCAGTATACAATTATACAGTAGCTGCATTATATAAGCCATATACCATACCATATACCAGTCGATGCAGACAGCTGCGCCCACTATTATGTAGTAATTAAAAAAAGATATTTATTGCGTTCTTAGCATAATTTAAACATGCTATAATATATATTTTTTGCTTACTCATATACAGAATGATTTTGAAATCGTGTAATTCTTTTTAACCACGCATTCTACTGGTGATATAGAATAACCCTGACCATATATTTTTTTAATAAGAATTATGTTTTTGGAAAAATTAATGTGCCGTTTTTTTCATGAAATGGTTTTAGATAGTCTAAAATATTAAGATTGTGTCGGGTGGTTAACATATGTTAACCACCATACAACATGATACAATCTTAATATTTTACTAATTTAAAAATAATAATCTAACAATACATAATTAATGTCGTAAATAATAAGGGGCAATAAAAAGGACCGCCCGTTATTATTTACGACATTAATTATTGATACGCTATTTTTGTCTATTTTCTGTACGCTCGTTTATTGTAAATATGGATTCTCAGTAAGTGAATTATTGTAATTCTTATGAGAATAAAGTTCTTAAACCTTTTTTATTATATCTAGTAAAAAATTAAAATTGCCTCGGTTCGTTAACATATGACTATCTGACACCATTTCACGAAAAATGACACATTAAGATTACAAAAAAAAAACTTATAAAGAAAATATGGTCTATTATAAAAAAAATATGGTTATTCTATACCACCAGTAGAATGCGTGGTTAAAAGTAATTACACTATTTCAAAATCAACCTGTATATTCAATTATAATTTTAATACTTACTAATTATTTTATTATGTTTGACTGTAATTGTAAGTGTTATATACATCTGTAAAAGCATCTTACTTCGTACCATTCCCTAACTGTAATAAATTATTATAATACTTTGGATTTTGGTCTCATGTGAAAGCCCTTTTAACAGAGAAACACAAAATTTTCCCAGGATTTGCTTACAAGACCTTTCGTACACAACAGTTGTATTTAAACTGCCCGTTGAACCGTATTCAGACATATTGATAAAAGCAAGCCGGCTTTCGTACGTCGATGGACAAATTTATGGTTTAATTTTAAAAATATTTAAACTTTCCATCGTTTTTGTATTCGAATATTTGGCTTTGTCTATCGAGCGCATGTCGAGAGTTCAATTTCCTCGTGGCAGCCAATCGGTACGCTCGACACACAATCTTGTTTAGATAGTAACAAAAAAAGCACAGAAAGAGGCGTACACAACGTGCAATGCGCTAGCTTTGGTTTTACGTAAATGAAATGTTGAAAGAACTTTTCGGTATGCCAATAATGCTTACAGTCGGGAATTTATTTGAAAGGTTTTAATAAAATATATAGCGCTGGATAGATGTAATATTTAAGCTGCGTGTAATATTAGAGGTTGATTTTAGACTCAATAAGCGTTGACCATATTTAAATTAACGTTTTTTTTGAAAACTCCTTTACACAAAAAATCCACTGAAATTTTCGGAGATATATAATTTGTATGTATATACAATAAGTATATACACACAAATCACATATCTTTATTATTTTAATTCTATTAAGGTGGCAAACAAGCATACGGCCCACCTGATGGTAAGTGGCCACCGTAGCCTATGGACACCTGCAACACCAGAGGCATCACTTGCGCATTACCGACCCTTTAGGAAAGGAGGAAGTGGGAAGGAGAATGAGCGGGAAGGGGGAAAGAGAGTGATTGGGCCTCCAGCACTATCTTTCACCGAACGAAACACAACGGTAAGAATACTGCAATTTCACGTCGATATTCTGGGTGACAGGGTAGTCCTTCTCCGGTCGAGCCGGCCCATTCATGCTGAAATCAGCGAGGCTCTATTACGTACGAAAAATAAAATATCTCCGAAGGTATTGCCAGTATATATATAATGTTTGACAACTTTATTTAGCCAGTTATATTTTAGGTTCCATGTAACCGTTATTGTCGTCTACCGGACAGAGTTTTACACTCCGTGGCTAATAAGAATTTATTGACAAAAAAGCTCAGTAACATTTTACCACCCGTGTATCTAACCCTCATCAATGCAGTCGCATTCAATACCACTACGCTACTGGGTAGTGTGTAAATGTGATATACGACTACTTACCCCTTCAGTGATATAAAATTTTTATTCTCTACCACCCAGGATCTCTAGTATATCACCTATTATATGTATATCAAAAGAATATTATTATTGCGAGTAAACATTATTCATTCAGTTATTTCGGTCGCTATTCAAATTTTTAAATAGAATACTGGTTTAAAAACGGCTAGAATAAAATAATTAAAACTTTATAATTTTATTTATTATTGGAGAATATACGAGTAGAATGTGACTAACGCCTAAACCTGCGAAGCGGTTCGACTGAAGTGATTCCGACATAGTAACGCCATCTATTGAAGTTAAAGCTAACTATTTTCTACCTATTAAGTTTACCAGCTATTATTGCAACTTATCATTAAAACGACTTAGTTATATATAATTTTGTGTCTATTTTACGTAATGCATAACATCACGCTAGAACATTTCTAAAGAGAAGGCAGATGTGTATAACTTTTGCCAGTTAAGACGAATGTACTGGCTGTACTAATAATAATAGATTGAGGCTTCATATGTATTGCCAAAGCCCTTTTTCTGACAGGAAACAATAATAATTTCCTCAAGTGTCAAACCCGTGTTCTTACGATAGCCAAGTGTTTACTCTTACGCGCGAATGTGGAAGTATAATTCGCTCACATTTCGATAGTTATGTTTTATGACCTATTTATCGGGGGCAAATTTACCTTGGATATAATGTTTGTTTGAATAAATAAATACATTAATATTGTCGTTTTAGCACAGTCTCAGACTATGCTACTGTGAATTTCTTGTTAGAAAATCCCAATAACACTACTCCATGCCAGTTACCGAACCATCAAGTTTATGCATGGCAGTCGCATTGATTACCGCTGCGCCACCGAGGCAGATCATGCTTCTATAAAGCAGAAAACAAAACTGTAAGTGATCTAGTTGTACAACTTTCTACTACAGTAATTAATATAAATTGTTAGCCATCACCGTAGCAGCTAAATCCATTACGTTACCTTCGACCGTGAATAACGAGGACGGAGCGATGTTGATCGGATACGGGGACTTTTGCTTGTTCACGTGATATAAGTTACTAAATAAAGGTATATGTGAAAAGTCAGGCCAGATTCGATTTTGTAGGGGACCCTGCCCTTTAATACGGCTCATTTACCCGAGCTAAGCAGCCTGACAAATCGGGTAAAATTGTGGGATATTGGCTGAAATAACGTTAGATAATAAATTGATATGCATATAGACTATGACGCGTAGCTAATTAATTATAGCTACACAATATATTTTTAGACTTAACCAGAGGTAGTTAAGATTTTAGAGATAAAATGAGATGTGATAGGTAAGGATAAAATAGTTGCTCATTATTTTATAGTTTAATTTTAGCACATTCTAATTTCCATCAATAAATGATATCCACTACTAGAAAATATAAATAATCGTTTATTGAGATTCTTTCAAAACTTTTTACTCTATGTCGGCTGCTAAAATAAGAATATCTTGTCTATTTCGGAGTCTGTCTGAGCCATTGTAACTGTTTAATGGATGGACTTGGCTTTTAAAACACTTTCATTTGATTCATATGCCGGTTTAACTAGTCATTAGCTATATTTATAGAGAATCTGTTCCGTATTTTAAATATTGTGATATCTTATCCCATTTGGTGAAAGGACTTTTAACATACATACACAATATTTAATATACTTATGATCTTATCTTATCTTGTGTGGGGGCCAGTCAGTACAGACCGACGACACTTCGACCCAGTGGGATCTTTTGTGTAGACTTCCCCGATAACGACTGCCATAGGTGTTCATGGCAGTCGGGACCGACGGCTTTACGTGCTCTCCGAGGCACAGAGCAGGCGATAATTGTCAATCAATACGCACATAATTTCGAAAAGTCATATGATTTCCGAAAGTCAGAGGTGCGCGACGTGGTTTCGAACCCGAGACCCTCTGCATTGCAGTCTGTTGGTCTCCCCACTGAGCTATCGCTGCTCTATATACTTATGATTGTATATATATTTAATTAATCATATATATAAAATGTAAGTATATTAAATATTGTGTATGATCGATGGCCTAGTAGGAAACCGTAGGTCTGCCACGCATAGGTTTCGAGTTCGATCCCAAAGCGCGCATCTCTGACTTTTCGAAGTTATGTGCGTATTAAACCTCGATGGCGCGTGGTTAGTGTAACCGACTGCCACGCCTGAGGTCGCGGGTTCGATTCCCGCACAAGTCAAACATTTGTGTGCATAAACATGGATGTTTGTCTTGGTCTGGGTGTTTCTATGTATAATATGAATGTATTTACAAAAAAAAAGTATATATGTATGTTTATCCATTGACTAGTACCCATAGTACAAGCTCTGCTTAGTTTGGGCTAGATGTTGTTGTGTGTATGTGATAGAATAGAATATAGAATAGAATAGAATTATCGCTCGCTTTAACGGTGAAGGAAAACATCGTGATTAAACCTGCACGTCTAAGAGTTCTCAATAATGTTCTCAAAGATATGTGAAGTCTGCCAACCCGCACTGGGCCAGCGTGGTGGACTGTGGCCTAACCCTTCTCACACTGAGAAGAGGCCCGTGCCTAGCAGTGGGATAGTTTAATACAGGGCTGATATTATTATTATTATTTTTTATTATATTATTAATCATAAAAGTTGTGTTATTGAGTAATAATAAAAATTAATATTTGTTTTAAGAGAATTTGCTAATGCTAATAAAATACTTACCTAGTACTGAATAAAAAATTATTACCTGCAAGAACAGTAGGTACCCATTTGTAGTACCACCATAAAAAAATTCTTTTACAAACTATTACTTTAATTGTATTGTGTGAAAACATAAACGGTAATGTGTATGCTACAAGTTGAAATCAAGTTTAGTTTAGTTCTTTTTTAGTTAAAAATCACACGACAAGGCCTAGTTGCCTCTATGTATATGTTAATATTACATAGGAAAAAAGGAACATTGTACATTTTTTAATAAATACACAACCTGGGTGAATATTATTACATTTGCAATCTATGTTTATAAAATAAAACACAATAGAAATTAAAATCAAGATTTTATAACTCTAATCAGATTTCTACAGCATATACATGCAGATATATAAAAGGTTAAATGGTAGTAAAAAGAAAGTAAAGCCCCGTAGTTTGTTAGGAATAAAAGTTTGTGAATGCACCATAATGAGTGAATGACTAAGGATAGTGTGGGCAGGTAAATGAGTTTGTGGCCGGGAACTTCGTTGAGGCTATAAGAGAAAGGACAACAAAGTGAACGAGAGATATATCGGTAATGATACCTTGTATGTTGTTCTGGTTAGGAAATACAAACTCTTTTATTTATAAGAGTATGTGATGGCGTAAGTTCGGACCGTTGTTACCTTTAGCGCGACATGTAAGGATGCATTGTACTTATTATGTTTTTTATCTGTCAAATCTTGGAATATCAAACATAATTAAAAATCTATTGTGCCTACCGGTCTGCCGCTGTGACGCAATAGGTTAGTATTATGTTACTATGCGTGCTCATATATAAAGTTGATGATTAGATCTGTCAGCAGCAGCACAGTTTCAAAGGATGGACGTCAGATTTTTCAATGTCGTTTATTATAATTTTGACAATAGCTATGTATTAATAATGTCATTTACATCATGAATAAATATGTCAATTATGCTCAGACCAACCATGATTGTTTGATGGTCCCTTTGCATATGTTTGCGATCATGAGGTCCTGGTTTCAATTGTTGATATGAGCCTTTCTTCAACTCGGGTATTAAGAGTTTCTACTTAATAGAAAGGAGCCTATTGGCAGCTATTGTATTACAACACTGTTTTTGCTGCTGAGAATTTCCTTACATAAAAACTACATACATGGAAACAAAGCTATGGGCGAAATTTTATGCGTAATATAGCTGAAGTCTAATATAGTCATCGCGGATACGCGGGAGTCTATTTGTATGTATCTTGCTCAGAGGTTATCTGACTCAAAACCTTACCAACCTCTCACTGTGGCCAGAACACCTTTAGCCATCTCTGATCAGTCGTGTAAGTCTGCTTGACTGGTAGTGAGTTATCTATCTTCAACCTGGACATCCCGTTTACACCCCCGTCCGCCTCCCGTCTAATTGTGCGTATACAGTCCTTTACTACTAAGGTTGTATACCGTCGCATAAACGTACGTTTACCAGACAACTCACTAATACATCGTAATCTTGACGGTGAGTGCCAGTACTAGGAAATGCACAATCTCCTGCGGTAACCGCTCGGGGAACAACAAGACGTCCTTCTCCATCAAGCTCGTGCAGCCGACTAAATGTGGAATATTGATGACATTGATGCACAAGACACGGTACACAAAATTAATGCACTGTGCACAAGACATTAGTATTGTCAAAAGTATTATTAATACCATGTCTTTTTTGTTGTAGAAATAATAGAAAAAGAAATACTGTCTAAAGGGTGAATGTGGGCAGCGTTTAATCTATACAAACATATTCCTTTGTTTTTCCCTAATATGTCTACCACTGCTATGTTCCTAAGTTGCCGTTTATAATAATTATTTTAAGAACTACTAGTATATAATTATATTTACATCGTAGTTAAAAATATTTCATTATTATTTTAAGGGAATACCTGTATTAGGTTTAAAACCTGTATTGCTGAAAAGATAATGTTGTGGCAATTAAAGTTGCCCATCCCTATCTTATTGTGTCCCATTATTCTTAATGAAAAAAGCATATAATGCAAAAATTTTAAATGGCCAATGGCCAGTCTCCGTTAAGATTGGCTGTGGCCGAAATTCGGTCTGAAGGACATTATTATTATTATTATCCTCGTGTGCTGTGGCTGCTGAAATGCAACCAAGACATCGGGGAAAGGGTAAAATTGAAACGAAATAGATTTTATAATTTAAATAGCTTAAATAAAACTAAACTGTAACTTACTAAAAGTGTCTATCGATAGTAGTTTAAAGGTAATTAAGTAAGAATAGTATTTTATAAAAAATAAACAATGTGATAAAATTCGTATAAAGTTGTCTAATTTCAATGTATAACATCTGCGTAAACTTAAGACAATATTACGTAAATTCTATGATATCTAAAAATTCAAAGCACTTATTAACATACAAATTTAATGAATTAAATGTTAATGACATGTTGGAGATAAGGATTCAGGGAAAAGGGTTATAAATTAAAAATGAATTAACGAAGTCGTTGAATGGTAAATCATGGCGGTTCAGGGTGTGAGGTAACCGTTGTATGATTTACACAGGTAAAGTCTTTGTTAATAAATAAAAAGCTTTATGATTTAATTAGAACAAATACAATTATAATATTACAAAGGATAATTCGGTGTATGTTCCTATCGTTTAGTAAACTCTGAAATATAGTTTAATTGGTTGTTGGCTGTGCGGATTGCCTCTTTGCCCAATTTAAGCTTTTTATCCCGCGATTTAAAGTTTGGGTCCAATTCCCGTACGTGATGTTATTTCTCGTTCGTTTCTAGTTTCTCCTGTTCAGCAATTTTCTATACGTGACTCTATGTATGTATGAATAACTGAGCGAATCGCTCGGTGGTGGAAGTGGTCACTTTGGCACAGCGCTGAGAGGGTTACGGTTTAGATCCAGTGTTGATAGTTATAACATTTTATTTTTATCCGGTTTGGTTATTGCATTGTCAGATCACTTAAACCTCCATCTGTGTTGTGCTGTTGATCTCCACATGGGACAAAATTTGGTGTAATCCATACATAGCTTACATAGCTATTCCAAGTCTGGGTGTTCTTTGTGTCCTTTGTTAGAATTATTGCAAAGTGCCCCGCGACACATGAAATACCACAAGTGCGGGATGTGGCTTCCTAAAAAAAAGGAAATGTTATTACCATGTGGCGACTCCGCACAGACGAAGAAGTTCCGCCTTCATTTAACAGATGGCGATACAATTGCGCTTAACATGACGTCATACTATGCTGCATCGCACAATTGAAGTTTATACAGCGACTAAGTATATATACAAGCTCCCGACATCAACCGTTGGGCCGTGGCCCGCCAGGCCCGATCAACCAGCCTGGTAGGAGGATCCTTCCTTGGTGTTGGAGGGTCATCACACCCTGTTCCTCCACAACTAGAGGTACATGAACCTATTATATTTTGTTAATATACATATGTAATGTGGTCTTACACCTAAATCACTGAACAGCTAGACAGAAATGTATCCCACCCAGATTTCATCAACAATGGTTTTAGGTTCCACGTAATTTACGGCGAGCGTATTGTTATTTACCAGGCGTAGTATCAGACCTTCGGCTGCTACTGAAAATTTCCTAACGAAAATTCCTATAACATTTTGCCCGACCTAAAGAATCGACCACGAAACTTTATGGATACCGATGGCATACTGCACCACCGAGGCAGTTCTTCATACATTACAGGTAAAAAAAACGCTAGTCTTTAAGGCTGTGTAGATAGTCCAGAAGAGATGCTTAGTTTGGAGCTCACTTCTTATTACGAGGGTCTCACATAGCATAGAAAACGTTCCTGTAGTACACTTTTGCCTAACCCTTTAGAAGCTTTTAGTCGTAAAACAATACACCACATAATACCATTAAAATGTGCTACTTGCAATTATAGTTCAAAGCACACATTGTGACCAACTGTTCGTGTGTAGTTAAAAACTTCATTGATGGCTTTCAGCTGAAGAAATAAAAGGGAAAGTGTCTCGCATTGTAACCGTTTGTTGTATGGTGTGGTACAACAACTCGGCCGTAGACCTTGACCAGGTATATGCTATGTTAGCGAGTATAGCAGGGAGTGGAGCGATTTGTAACATGAAAATAATAGTGTCGGGTACTACACATTATTTGTTGTTCTACGTGATAGGTAAGGTTGTAGTTTTATTGACGAGCGCTGTGAGCCGCGTAGCGATGTGTAGCTAAACATCTTACTACACGGCTCTTTGTTTTATGGTTTAGGTTTTTATAAGAACTCAACAATATATGTATAGGTACTTTTATAATTGGCCATAGTGATAAGCGGAGCGAAGTGAAACATAAGAAAAAATATACCTCATCACCAAACTCTTGGAATGATCAAACATACGTAGTTGCCAGAATAAAATAACAAGATTGATGTTATAATTACGATATATTTATCTATTAAATTTATTTTGTTTCGATAATATTGTATTTTAAAAACTTCGTAGCCGTATCGTAGCGATCTAGCTGCTACGACGTTGCTACGTAGCATTCATTATTTTCTATCCTTTCCCAGCTATATATATTTGCAAATATCTATGTTTTAAGTATCACATACATACCTACATTAGACATCTGTATAAACGAAGCTAAAGTTTAGAATCATTGAATCGAATATTTACCGCCTAATGGTTTAATATTGTTTTGTGTTCGACACGAGACAAATATTTGTGTGATTCACAAATGATTGTTCCGATTCTGAGTGTTCTTTGTATTCGTTTTTTAAATATTTTAAAGCTTTTCTAGGATACATAAATAGTTCCTACTACATAAGTTGTCTTTTTAAAAATAAAAAACAAAAGCTTTTGCCAGTTTTTCATACCAACATAGTGATTTTAGATGCAGTTACTCCAGAAGTGAAGAACGCTATGTTTATACTGACTTTTTATGGTATGTTGTAGAATAGTCAACTTATAGTATAATCGAAATAAAAACAACTAAAAACATAAATGATATCTGACCTACGACAAATGTGTGACAAATAACTGTCAACCTGTTTTCCAAACTTTGTTTACTACGATACAATATCTTTGGCTCACTAGTTAAGTTCACAAACGTAGCTGCAATCAATGCCGTAATAGACTACAGGTTAATGCCGCAAAAGGTTTATTCATCCAGTAAAGGAACTATTCATATACAAAGGCACGTTTATTGAGTTAGTTAATAAATCAGGTAACTGGAAGCTACGACTGCATCGAGATCAGAGGACTTCCACGAAGCGTATGAATCGCGTAACGAAGCCAATAATACAGAGACACATTTATGCTCCGTCGCACTTCTGAGAATGTTCGAATGGCCTACTTTAAATGTGTTCTATTTATTGCATGAAGTTTTTTCACATTTCCAATATTAAGTTTTATTATAGGAAGATGTTATATTATTGCTTTATTATAGGTTATATTGTCTTCTGTTTACACGAATGTTATTCATTGAAATTAAATTAAACTTTACTATGATAGTAAAGTTTAATAGTAGTAGTATGTAGTGTAACAGTTTCTAAATTATGTAATAAAGTGTCAAATAAACAACGCGATAAAATCCGTATATAGTAGTTTAATTTATCATAGGTATATATCATATCATAAGCTCACGTTTTCTTCTACTTAAGTGGTTTAGCAGTAATATATAATTATCAGTTTTTGATTTCACTAGGGTTTACACGTGGCATTGCTTTCTTTGCGATAAAGATCTATCTCGATAGAATGCTGAATTTTATAGGATAAAAGTGATGATGAGATAACTCTCCGGCTCATAGAAAATCACGACAATACATTACTGTACCTTATGTTAATCGGGAAATCTCAGATGATATAAATCCTATAACCTAAAATATGACTAATGTGTTATAGAATAGCTTTTAAAGATTTTATAAAATCCAATCAATATGAAAAGAACGTGAATGTTAAACAAAAGCATGCATTATGCAATCGTTTAAGGGGTTTCCTCGCCAATGCACTTACCCCGATTGTTGCTGGTTAAAATTTTCACACATTGATTTATCTTGTGATACATACATATTTTGTCCTGTGCAGAATCACAGGACAAAAATATGTGTGAGGCATTATTGATATAAAAATAATTTTAAAGTGCTACGCTTTAAAGTCATTTAATTGGAGTGCAGTTGTTCTGGGTAAAAAAAACATAGCGACAAAAATGTTTTCATCGCTCCGCTGCCCTCTCCGCTATGCTATGAAAGCCTCAACCTTATGAATGCAGGGGTGCCAACTGTGCGGCCCGTATAATTGGCAGTAATAGACGGGCCGTGGAGGCCGGGGTTATTACTCGCCCGTTCGCCCGCCGCTCGTTTAGCGCGGTATCAAAAGTGAATTCAACCCGTTTGCGGCCATTACTTGATATGTTTATTTTGTTCTGATTAAATTAATTGGCGGCAACCCTTTGTAAATTGGAGCTAAATGTTTGATGAAGTTGAGATTGCATTTGAGCGTTAGCTTCAATACGAGATGCAGGAATGCCAATAAAAGTTTAATACTTTTTGTGAGTAATAAGTAGGGAGTCTTTAAATATTGACTGCCTCTTAGTAGTTAACAAACCAACATATAGTTTTTGGGATGGAATTAATTACAGACCAAATAGAAATCAAAAGAATATATAAATTATATATATATACTTATATATTATAACTTCTAAATTATTTATAGCATAGTTGCAACACAAAAAGTATATAAAGTACTAAATTTTAACTAAGTACTGGTAGAAGTAGATATTTTCCTTTACTTTGGCTTAGTGACGCCTGGACTTCGTATAACAAATTGCGTTTTATCTTTCTAGACGTATATGTACCATAATCTGTTTATTGCTGAAAAGCGAGACCTAATAGGAAACAATTGTTTTTGGCCGCCCGGCAGGCCGCTGCAGGTCAAAAAGTTCAGGTTATATAGCTGAAAGAGAATGAGGTCACATTACAACTGTAAAAACTGAAGAATAGGATAGAACATAATTATAATGATGCTGCGATAGATGGCGCCATGTGCCAAATACATAATATAATAATAATAATATATACATACATAGACTCATGACTGTATTTCTCCAAAAGGGTAGACAGAGCTGTGTTACACCCTCATTAAACAAGCTGCCAAGTAATAGAGTACGCGCCTACTGCCGTTTAACGAACCCGTTTCCCAAACCCCTGCTTCTACCGAGAATTTATTTACAGGAAATCCCACAAAATGTTTGCTTGTAGCGGTAATTAAACCACGGACCTAATGATCAATAGATTATGGCACAAAACTAGCGCGTTATTAATATATTATACTAGATGTGCCCGCGGTTTTACTCTCGTTTATGATAACTGCGCCGCTCCCGGGGGTTTAGCGTGATGTTATATAGCCTATAACCTTCCTCGATAAATAGGCTAGCCAACACTAAAATAATTTTTCAATTCGGACCAGTAGTTCCTGAGATTAGCGCGTTCAAGCAAACAAACAAATAAACTCTTTAGCTTTATAATATTAGTATAGATTTATTATCACCACTAGCCTTACGAAGGCTGTCTCCTTGTCTAAATGATTAACGTATTTGCAAATAAATACGTGAAACCATTCTCGCACTCAAAATATTTCGAATACAAATATATATTATATCTCCAAGCTATAATTAACCTATTGAGCGCAGCAGCACACCGGCGGCCACAATAGCTTTTTAATTATTAGTATAAAGCAACTAAATTACAGCTTTAGGTACACAGCATTTGATTGAAACTACGCTAGATGGCGCCCACAGCGCGTCTTTTGTAATATACTCTCGGCAAAGTCTTAGATAGCAAAGAGTATAATTAAGTATTTTATTAATTATAATTTCTTCTCAAGCTTCACAAAGAGCTTTTTTATTTTACTTAATTAACCCTCTTTGCCGACAATCTTTTTCTTCCCGCAACGTTTAAATTCTTGTCCAAATAATAACGGAATTATCCCACTAATGAATACCGCTGCTAAATACGTGAAACAATCGTCGCGTTCATAATTAAAAGTAAACGGAAGGCTAATTTGCAAGCGCCGACGGGAGGCGCGATAACGGTAAACGTACCAACACTCGTCTTGTAAGACAGATTTAATAAGGAAACTTTGTTCATGTGAGCTTGATTAATGACGACAGGGTTAACGTTATCAGATTGAGAGCCAGCTTTTAATGGGATGTGGTTAATATCAGTGTGGTTGGGAGTTTCTGTGGGAATGTTAGTTTGCTTTTAATATAACATTTGTGACGTCACAAATAAAAGGGGAATGAGTCACATTTTTTTAACAATAGAAATTAAAACTGATTTTCGTAAATGTAAACATGTAATACAAAAAAACTCCTAATACAATAGATACATAATTATTCAATCAGTTTATCGAAACGAAAGATATTCATAAGTCCAATTCTTGTAATAAAAGCTGTTTAATATTAAGTACAGATCTAATTTCAGTGTCATTAATGTACTCTCCTAAATTAAAATGTCAAATGTGAACTGAAATGGCATTTTCGTGCACATTTTAGGCTCATATATAGACTAGATCGGAGCTATATTTTAATTATATTTTAACATAATAATTGGCCTTTAGATGTAACATTTATAAATTATTGAAAGTAATCACCATGTGCCCTTTTTCCTTTTGACCACAGATTTAATATATATTTATTTATTTTATATAAGTGGTGCTTTAAGCTCATACTTAATTATATAGGCAGGTCCATTGTCATCATTATAATATTTTCGTGGATATTTTCTGTCCCTTGTAAACTGTATGTTATCTAATTCGAATTCGAGTCTTCAGTCAAACAAACCTATAGCTTTGTAGTTCCATTTCAAAATTAAAAAAGAATGGAGAATATCTACTGCTTTCCTTCTTATAACAAACATAAAATCCGTGAACACTGCGTATATATTAGTTTTATAATAATTTTATTATGTTAATTATTTATTGTCTTAATTATTTTTGATTTAACATATAAATAATTGACAATATATAATATATATTCATTTACCCGTTAAAGTGAAATTATAAGCCAAGTTAAATATTTATTTATAAAATAGATATTTAAAGAATGACTATAGCTAAAAATATGCCACTTATTATTGAAGCCCCAGCTAAACGACGCTTATTTATCGTTTAATAATTGATATAGCCAGCCATAATGATAGATAACTGTTTAACTACTGACAATCGTAGCAAAACTTAACATAGTTTACTATTTTCACCAATAGATGGCGCTTGCAACTCTTCTCAAACTCTACAAGTTAAAATCTCAAACTCTACAAGCGTTAAAACTTGTGAAATGTGATATAAAGTGAAATTATTATATGTAGTAGGTTTGTAACAAGTTAGTTGAAAATGTTCATCCAGTGCCGGGACACTGGCCCGTCGCCAGGGACAGCTATTAAGTAGCCGGTGTCAGCTGACTAGCTGACACCAACAGACACAAGGAAATTGTAGTTTGGATCGTGATATTATTTGTAGGGATTTTATACTGGATTTATGTAGGTGTCTAGTTTAAGAGGTCGATGACTGGTGTTATAAGAAATTATCAATTTCAATTGGTAGGTTGCATTTTTGACGCGGGGAGGTGCCAAAAAATAATTTAAGAACGTATTTTCAAAAAAGAATAGTAAATTCAGAAGTTAGTATTTACATTTTACTATGAATGCCATAAATATATGCTGTGAGTTAACCTAATAAATAAAGATCAGTTTTGCATTTTATAAATTTATTTTTGTTAACATTAAACGAGCACAAGGCATGTCTGTAAGTTATTCAGATGTAAGAAATGTGTATAATATGTTGGCGATCCAAATAAAAAATTTAAAGCATGATTGCAATAAGTTGATTTAATTAGATTGGCTTGGACATGTATGTATATATAAAATAATTTCACAAAATTGTTATATGTTCAGCTACTTATGTATGTTGGTGACGTATGAAGAAATTAAACATATGTACGAGTATGCGTACAACAATCAATACAATAGTAGAAGTAGAATTCTTTAAAATACACATATTGTACCTATTTAATTTTGATGAACTCGGTAATTCATTTTAAAATATGTACCTTATTATATTTTTGCTGATAAAGATCTTGGGGTAAAGATGTCAACAACCTACCAGGCAAAGCGTGAACTGATTAAAATTGTATAGTCGATAGGTTATAAGGTCAAACGGTCTATTCCTCCTTCCTTGAACTTATGAATTGGACATTGGCCTCAACGAGTGGCCTATCTATATTGATTTAACACTTGGGGAAACTACGAAAAAATACATTGATAATGCAATATATCCAGGGTGCCTTTTTATATTTTGGAACAATGAACGTGAAGAAGAATCACATTTAGAACAATTATTTATGGATTAATTAGGCTTTATACACTGTGACGATGAAACTACCAACACAGGTCTTTACAGATCAGTCAAATCACTTTGATATTCATGCAGTCAATTTATTATGTATTATAATAATAATAATATTGTACCACATACACATAACACCATCTAGCCCAAACCACAGATAATATAATACTATACTAGTACAGATACTCAATCCCATACAAAAATCTTGGACACGCCTAACTCTGGCTATTCTACTTGCTATTTTGGTACCTATCTTTTTACACTAGATGGCAGCACAAAACTAGCGCCACTGCTGCCATCTACCCATAACAAGTACACAAGTTCCGAATCCTATTTGATAACAGCTCATAAGAGATGGCGTTGTGACAGTAAAATAGGTACTTGACTGTTTACCACGAATAGAACATATTTAAACGAGCCGATGCAAAATGTGCGCAACCTTGAAAATAAAAGTTATCTACCTATAGTGTTGTGTGCCGAAATGCGTACGATCACTCTTTGGTGATTCTCATTTACTTGGTCGGATTTTCGTGAATATATCGTGTTGCTGTCAAAATTTGATCTAGTATATATTTTCTTCATATAATTTTAATGAATGCGTTTTAAAAAGTATTAATAAAACAATATATTTCATTATGTATGCGATTGTGATTGATATTCGGGTACTTTGAAAATAACTCATTGGCGTATAGAATTCTACTTTGGCAGTTAGTTATCTATATTTCACTATAATTGTAAATATAAAATAACATAAAATATTGCGCTCAGATTTTTGAAAACAACTGTGCAATGCCAAGTATTTAGTCTCTGTTGAAATTTACTGAGTTATGATTATTTATAAAATACATCACATATATTATTTTGAATTTAACTATCGAAAAATAAATGGAATAACCAGCACTTTTTTTTTTACTTTACGGTTACTCTTTTGCCATATAACATAATTTATTTTCTGTGTGAGAATCGAACCCATAACACTTCGCACGTCGATAAGTACCCGGTTTAAGCGATTAAACCACTACGCCGTACTTGAAATCAAATCACACGCACGCGCGAGTATCGCCCGGCGGCGGCGCGGGCGTTCGGTTTATTCCGGTCAGCTTCGTGATTTTTCATGTATAATATCGTGTATGACCGCTGCCGGGTCGATTCTCAATAGAGAGTCGAAGCTTGATTGTCAACTGAAGTTTTGTTATGAAATATTAATTATCTGGACCTTCTTAATACTTTAACAGAAGTTAAAGCTAATAATATACATAATTATTGATATACCTCCTATATACAATGTACCTATTAATAGATTAAAAAACAACTGAGTTAGTAGGTATGCTTTACGCTTATTAGTCATGGCTCGTAATCTTTTAACTATGTCATAATAATTATTGACATTGTATTCTTTTACTTTTATATCCATATTAATTGTTGATTTTGTAGGAAATCAATAATTAATATGTAATAATAGTTTAAAGTCAAGTAACAAAACAATAGATAAGTACCTACCTACTTAATGAATATTGTGGTACTTATGTAAGTAAAGATCACATTAATATAATAATATTCTACTACATACACACAACACTATCTAGCCCAAACTAAGCAGAGCTTGTACTATGGATACTAGACAATGGATAAACATACATATATACTTTTTTTTTGTAAATACATGTATATTATACATAGAAACACCCAGACCAAGACAAACATCCATGTTCATGCACACAAATATTTGTCTTGTGCGGGAATCGAACCCGCGACCTCAGGTGTGGCAGTCGGTTACACTAACAACTACGCCATCGAGGCCGACTTTCCCTAATAATAAATATTTGTTAGATTTAACTAGCATCAACAAAAATATGGTAACCAAAAGGTAGGTTAAATAAGTAATACTTTATTTTCAGATCATGTACTTATACATAAGATAAGATAGTAAACATACTGTATTTGTTCAAAATAAAGGTGGCAACCCTAATCACAACTGTGCCTAACTAGCTTTCAGGCCCTTTGAAACAGATTTAGTCAAGTTGCGTCTAGTGATCAAATAATACTAGAAATAGCGTAAAAACCAAACTACCAAAGCGGTATAAACAAATAACAATCTTTAATTTTATAGAATAATTATTATGATAGGTTACTTAATATTTACCTAACTATTTTTAGTAAAATGTTGCTATGATTTACTAAAACTCCATTTCTATCGGCCGCGGCATGTCTATCGTAAGTTTGTAATTCAATTCAGAATAAATAGGTAGCACAGAGATAATGATTATTACAACGCCGACGAGTCCGACGACTGCGCTATATCTACTGCCGCACAAACAAATGAAATTTGACAATAGAAGTTACGAGAACCGACCAGGTGTTTGAATATAATGCCATGTAGTACAACAAAAAACATTCGTTTAATACATTGACATTTGTTAAGCATACATATTTTTCATAATAAAAGTAATTTCTTATTAATTAGTATCAGTAGGTAATTAACAAATATTGAAGTAAACCAAAAGAAGGGTATGAAATAAAAACACAATGTTTTTGTAGACTTGTATAAACATATAAAAGAGCCATCTAGCGTCTCATCTAGCCCTATAGGTATAATAAATTATAGGTAGATTACCTACGTGTGATGTAAAAAATACTGATATATCGATATCTTTAAATCATAAAATAAATGCGTTTACCTTGATGCTCGTTAATTAAATATGTACAATGTTTATTTATAATAACATTTTATGGTCAATTTTCTTCCAATAAAGCATTTTGATTGATCTTAATATTAACATTGGAACTCATAGTGCCATCTATGATCTACTTTTGGAACTGTTTACTTTTTGTTCTAATTGGTACCCCATGCCCAAACTAAACAGAGCTTGTACTCTGGGTACTAGAGAATGGATAAACATACATATATACTTTTTTTTTGTAAATACATACATATTATACATAGAAACACCTAGACCAAGACAAACATCCATGTTCATGCACACAAATGTTTGACTTCTGCGGGAATCGAACCCACGACCTCAGGCGTGGCAGTCGGTTACACTAACCACTACGCCATCGAGGCCGGCATTATACATACATTTTGCACGAATGTAGTAATGAGTGTTCTGGATTAGTCTGCAACAACCCACACTGAACAACGCGACACAGAAAATAATGTTACTAGTGTAGAAAAATAATTTTAAATGAAATATATCGCGCATGCCTGTATCTTCAAAGTGATAGTCAGAGCTACATATATTAACAGCCATGGATTTAGCTCCTACGTAATACAGGGGTTATTGCCATCTAACTAAACATTTCGGTATAGACTCATTTTATAGCCCGTTGCTCAACCCGGAAAATAAACCGGGGATTTCCTACACAGCTGTCGCATTTACTGCCGCTGCAGCACCAGGGCAGACCCTTCTCTCTACAGACTACTTTAGTTTATGATATAGCGTTCCCACTTTCCCACCTGTTAGGTATGTAAGTGGGAGCCGTTGTACTTTTCAGTGCCGGAGAGCACCTTCAGGGGCCAGTTATAGACAGGTCTTGTCCCCAAATCCTAAGACACAGTTCTCGTTAGCGAGCTACCTCGTACCCAAGTGGCACTACCTATTTTCCAGATAGGTACCGGAGCAATAAAGGCGCTCACCACTCGCGAACTCAGAGAGTTGCTAACGATATCCTCGCTGGGGCCGACGGAGAAGCCGCCTCCCATATTTCCAGTATGGTGCCGAAGCTGTAAGGCATGCTCACTTCCCGACGTACATCCATACATCTACCCTTTCTGGCCTACAAGCCGAGTATTGCCCGAGTCATCTAGCTATGACTCTTACTTGCTGAGCAGGCAAGCACCCGAGATGCAGGGTGCGTCTCATAACGTATAAACTCATTTGGTCTAATTTCATTTTATTATCGTTCATAAGATATAATCAACGTGAGATATACCAAATGTTCATATAATTTCTTTACATATAACATTTATTTATTCTAAAACTTAATTAGTATAACGTTGTTTGATATAACGTTTATGTAATCGAAAATTATTTGGTCTAACGTTTAATATGTATATTGTTTATTTAATCGAAAATCATTAGGTCTAACGTTTAATATATATAAAAAACGTCATTATGGTTAACGCCCCGACTCAGAGTACCCCGACTCGGATAGGTTAGGTTAGACTCGGATAGGTGGTTATTTTTTTTTAAACCACCCAGAAATAGGAGCTCCGCGAAGCGGGGCTCCGTCGACCTATCTTAGCGCAGGTGGTAGTCAGTTACTAGTTATGTTTAATATTTACTTAGGTTACTATTACCTATAACTACGATAGTACTTGCAAAGAATAAAACAAAGAAAAATACTTTTCATATTAGGCCAAATAAGTTTTATATCTTTTGAGTGGTAAGTATGTCAAACGATTTTATATTGAATGTATGTTATGTCAAACGATGTTATATTTAATGTATGTTATGTTTATAAAAATTAGTTATTTTAAAATTATATTAATCGTTTATTATATTAACTAATCGCTATATTAAATAAAATTATAGGTTCCGTTGTTATATGTCGTTAATATTAGAGATTTTGTTGTTATATTATCTATTACTTACCCCGAGATGCGTCGTGGCAGTGAAACCACACTACCCCTTCGCTAAAGGCAACTCCGTGCCTCGCGCGACCAACTGGTTCACACTAGCATTGTATGACCTGCTTTATGTTTTCCAATCGCATTTATCACCATCAAAATTGAACAATAAGCTTCTTTGTACCGCATAGCCTATCGAGCTCAGCTTGTTGTGACAAGCGGTTTAATTTCCAATACCAGTGGTCGCAGCACTTTAGATCCAGATTGCTGGTTCGTTTTAATTGTTATTGTAGTTTATTATCATCTTATTGGTAATACACTGACTGGATATTACAGTTGCAATATTGATGTCGTAAAGGTTGGTAGGTGTTTTATCTTATACATTCATACATATATAGTCTGACGTCTGACTATGTAGCTTCCATATGAAAATTCTATACATTTTTGTGCTTGCTCCTTCAAACATACTTCAAAAGGTATAGGCAGAGAGTACAGCCTCGTTTCGACAGTTTTGATTTCGGACCCAACGTAAGAAGGGGTGACTATTGTGCTCTACTGGAGATCAAAATTCTGTGTCGCTACTAAGAATAATATTCTAATAACACCATGCCCGACTCGGGAAGCAAATTCGAGACCTTATACACAGCCATCGCATTCCGTATCGTTATACAACCGAGGCAGTTTTATAAATGTAAAGTGGCAGGCCATTTGGTATATATAAGGTGTACTAACCTTTGGCCAGGTAGACTTTGGTCTTGCCTTGCTTTACAACCTTGTGCTGCATTGGTTTAATAATTAACTAAACTAACGGTAAAGGTTTTTATCTTAGATGAGATTGCACCAATTAAACTGTCTGCAATCAAAATACTAACCCAAGCCCATATAATTAAAGATAATAATTGATTTTCCGTGTCTGTGATTTTAGTTACTACAATACGACCTAATAATAAGGCATTGAGTTCCATAGTCGATTGAAACCATTATTTTTGTGATGAGTAACGTGATTGATAGGTCTACTTTAATTTTCTACAAGAGAAACATCACCATGTTTTTAAAAGATATGAATAACTGGTTTCTGAAAAGCTTATCAACGGATTGTTAAAATCAAAGTCATGTGAAATGATTTCCTCGTCTGTTCCTAATTTAGTCAGAAGTAACAGCATTTGACATACGATTGATCGTGTTACACCCGGTTTCTGTGAGGCTAACCATCGAAGTATTAAAACCAAAGTCATGACGAGTGATCTAATTGGCTGTTGTTAATTACTACATTACTACATATTATAAAACAAAGTTCCCTGCTGCGTCTATCTGTAGGTATATCTGTTCGCGAATCAGAGTGAACCACTCTGTATATTAGTCACACTCACACCGAAGAAGGTTGAGGTGTATAATTCGTTAAGGTTTTGTAGCACCCGTGCGTAGCCGGGGCGGGTCGCCGTGTGTGTAAAAATTAAACTAAATTTTTCAGGCAATTAAAGCACTTATCATGCCTTTGACAGTGTTAACGTATTTTTGTGTTACTTTCCCTTTTACCCTACTTTTTATTTTTATTTTCTATTATTTTGAGAGTTAATTTATTTCTGACAACTATGTTTAAAAGTGACATTTTCTCTGAAGAAAGAATATTAGACAATGTTTTCCATTCATCTATCCAAGCCTGTAGAATTTCGAACAGATTTTCAAACCTTAAGAACACATATTTTAGTGAAACAAGGAAGTAAATACTGGGAAGTCTTAACTAGTTTTATTCAAGTTAGTAGCTCTCGTGCTGGAGTGCCGAGAGTGTGAACTTCAAGTTTGGCGTTCATCGTGTAGCTCCTTAATTGTTCCTGTTTAAGGCTACTACTACTACTTGTTACTCCCATGTGTGGGCTAAGACTATCACGCGACGCGATTAATCGTGAATATGTTTGCTTTTTACGTGATTTGTATGGTGACGAGTTGTCGACCTTTGTATGGTTTGTCGATATAATGGTATCATATTAAATCAACTATGACGTGATCTATAAGTAATTATAATATAATGCATAATCATCATAATTGCACAACTTTGTAAAAATATATAAGAGTTTATTTTTTTAAACTTTGTTTCTCAACTATTATTCTCGTATCGCGGAGTATTTTATCCGCGAAGGGAGAAGCAAAGATGTCTTATGTTTTAGAGACTACGTAAATAGGGACCAGCCTATGCTGTCTTTCGGTAATAGCTCCAGATGCCGCCTACTACTAAATATTTCATGATTATAATACTTTCCTGACTCGAGAAACGAACTCATAACCTCAAACACAGCAGTCGCCCTCACTACGCCACTAAAGCAATAAATTGTTACTTATTGCTTTACATTCATATCTAAAACATTCTCCGCACGCTAAAGTAATTTATCGAACAAACATTGACTTAATCAATGTAACTCGACTTTAAAATCTCCATTGTTTAACAAAATTGATCAGTTTGTAACATGTCACCAAACAATAATGTTGTTTGAACAAAGCCTCCGATCTGATCGTTCAGTGATCAACAACCGATGTTGTTACCCAACTTGATTGATGGACCAAACTGTTGATTACCCACAACTGACTAATGTATTTTGAACCGTAATACGTAAACAGCGGTAAATGTGGAAGGTGTCAAGTTATATTGGCAGATTTTATGTGAGGTTTCGATGAAAAGATACGTCAAAATGCCTCTAGTGAATGTAAGAGAGTGCTTATAGGTGTTTCGTAATTACCTAAAACATTTGGACAAAGACTTCAGTAGAAGTATTATTATTTCTAGCATAGCTAGCATGATTTGTGTTACTGTTGATTTTGTGGAGAAACGTGGCGTTTTCGCCATCATAAAGGGATGATATTGGAACGAGACTAAATAGTCGTGCCTCGCAGGCCGCAGTCCGACGGTTGATGTCGGATATTTGTATATACAGGGTGTCCGGTAATTAATGGATAACCTGGAAATGTCTTATAGTGGAACTGATGGCCGTTCAGAAAAAAATATGAAAAAAATCTATCCTAACTACTACCTGAGATATGTGTTTTTTTTAATTACCATGTATAACTTTCTTGTATACTACGACCATAAATGAATGAAATCCATCGGTTTTGTGTTGTTTTATTATTAAACACTAATTATGCTAATAGATAGACAGTCAAAAGTATGCTATGCTAATATAGCTTGCACTTTTTAATATATATATATATATATATTTTATTTATTTCTTATTATTTTTGTTTCGTTTTTTTTAACTGCCTTCAGTTGTACTATAAGACATTTCAAGGTTATCCATTAATTACCGGACACCCTGTATAGTAACTCACTGTGTAAACTTCGTTTGCGCGATTCAGTATTGTGCAACGCCATCTCTTGTTGTATATCGTAACTTCTTGGTATTTGTAGAGGTCGCTGCAATTTAATTATGAGCAGCCGTAGGAAACAACTATTTTGCCACTAATAATATTCTATTTAATGTTTTGGTTATATATCTGGTTTATTATGATTGTCATATTACGGCGTTAGCTCTGTGGGTAAGATATTGAACTTGCAATATATCTATCAATCTAACGGTTGGTATCACATGTATTGCGTTACCGACATGAACCCACTTTTGGCCAGCCGCTCCAGCTTAACCAAAATGCTTGGATTAGCCCAAGCATTCTAGTTTAGCTGGAGCGGTTAACAAGAATAGTTTGAATTTGTAACCCAAATTGCTAGTAATATTTTGAAAGTATATAACAGTAGATTTTGCCCGCTCGCCTTTATGTAGTTTTGTAGTTGTTTGTGTTTAGTTTTTGTTAATACATGTTTATACTTCAGGAACAGTATTATTTTTCTGGAAGAAAGTGCTCTATGTCCTTTTCTGTGTTCCTGACAACGTGTATGCGAAATTTCATGATGATTGGTTGCGAAGGTAAGGCGTGGCAGCGTAAAAAACACACAAACAAACTGACTTTCGCAATTGTAATATTAGTTAAGATAGCAATTGAATCAGTGTTTAGTATTTTTTTCAAAAAGCCTTAGTTATCTTTAATGTTCCTGTTTTGCATTGGAAGTGAGAGCTAAAGCACGACGTTTGGAACAATACCTGATAAACGGCAAAAAGCTTTCCTTTTAGAACCGAAAATAGCAGGCGAAATGCTGATGCACAATGCTTCATGCTATCTATTAAACGCGTCAAAGCGTATCTGAAAGCTTTTACAATTTTAAAACTTTCACAACACACGTCAATCCGTCCTATTCAATTTCATTTTTTGCGAATCCAAAAAGCTTTACCAGCTTCCATTTTTACATAAAAATCCAATATTTTCGTTCGTGTGTGTACATCGTACATAAATCATCAGAGATCGGTAGGCCATGCTACCTTGCCTCCCAAACAATATACTGTTCGATTATATTCTTCAAACATATTCACTCGACGAGAAATATCACTCTCTTATGTTATTGTAATAAGGTTGATTTTTGGTTGGCAGTTTTGCTTATGATGTTGTGTGTATGTTTGCTGACAAAGCCGTACATGGCTGTTAACACCACGACCCTGATTGATGATTCATGATTGTTTACAAAGCCAACTAATAGTAGGGAGAGTATATGTTCCGGTTTTGCTCCGAAGGTTGTATTAAATTGATATTTTCTTTGTATCAACTATTGTGCTGTAAATATTTGATAGATAACTCTTTATAGGCTGGTGGTATACTAAATTAGAAACCGTTTTAGGCATAGGAAAAACAAATCTCCTTTAATGGCCCTGTGGCATATAAGTATATGTAGCTATGTATTGTTTCGTATTTGATTCACAGGGCAACGTATTATTAAGTTTTTTAGTGAAGAATTTCTTAGTACCTACGAGAAGCATAGAGTCAGAAAATGTGCCTGATAGAGTACAATTAGCTCGTCTTTTATGACACCTAAAACATGGTTTCAATACATCCCTGCGTAGCTTATTCTATTTTTAAAACCATCCTTTTATCTTAGTTTATTAGCTATATCGTAGGAGGTGCAGGATTCGATCGCAGTATTATACAAACACAGTACAGTATTAAACAACGGTTCCAAATACAAAAAGATAAAAAAAAAATTGCTTTACAAACAATTTTTGCCCGTGCGGGTTTAGAACACAGTAGGTACTTATCTTCTTCTTTTCGTGTGGTTAGTGGCCAACCTGTTGTCAAAGGTTGTTCAAGCCGTCTGTAGGACTCTGACATGGCTTAACGACTGCTGTCAATTTGGCAACTACCGGGACCGACTTTTAACGTGCCCTGCGAAGCACGGAGATGCTCAGATGAAATACCACTAAGCGGTCACCTATCTATAGACTGACCGCACGCAACGTTGCTTAACCTCGCTAATCCTTTACCTATCAGTGAATGCAACTGGCTTATCGGGATAGTGGTCATCTTCCTGTAACCATTAAGCTATCGGAGCAGTATATTATAAACTGTTATGAATATAATAATCTACAAAATAGCCATAGGAGTCCGATCTTTGGCTATGTAACTCCTTAAACTTTATTGATAATAAAAATGAACTGTTCGTTATGTGTTGTTGCTTGGTATCTATAGGGTTGTGCTAAGCTTTTCTGAATATAAAGTATACATTACAGCCTGATATTGACTTAAGAAAAGAGCTCTGCTTGAGGGTTCGAGTCCCAAACGGGACAATTCAATAAATCATGTTTTCAATTCAATAAATATGCAATGTATTTTTTTTAAATATAGGTATCCAATGGGATCACAGCTATTAAATATACATTTCTGTTTGGTTAGTAAATATTGAACATTAAATTTCAGTAATTCGTTAATTTATTTCATATATTTTCTCGTAAACGGCTCTTTCTACATAAAAGTAGATTTTTATAATTATTTAGTAATAATTAATAAAATATCTCCTTAATTAGTCTTAAAGAGCTTAGTTCTTAGTTAAGTCTTTGGCATAAGATTGCTATCACAAGATCTGGGGTTCGATTACCAGGTCAGTCGAAGTAATTTTGAGTATGTGTTTGGAACATCATTAAGGTGGGCAACTGCCTCCGTGGTGCAGCGATAGTGAATGCGACTACTGTGCATGAGGTCTCGCGTTCGAATTCCGGGTCGGGCCAACAAACAGTTATTAGGTTTTTCAGTAAAGAAATCTCAATAGCAGCCCGGAGTTAGGAAGTTGGCGGTGTAAGACACCCTCGTGCCTCGAAAAGCATGTAAAGCCATTGGTCCTGCTCCTGATCTCTCTCCGGTCGTGTCGGATTGCCATCCCATCGGATCATGAGAGTTAGGGAACAGAGAGTGCACTTGTGTTTGCGCACACACTTGTGCACTATAATATCTCCTGCGTAATTGGTCAGTCTCCGTTAAGACTGGCCGCCGTGGCCGAAATTCGGTCTGAAGGATATTATTATTAAGGTGGGTATAACGTTGCCTTTAATACACGGGATGTAAAACATAGCTACCGATATGTACTTTTGCCTACTTAACGGATATGTAAGTCTATGGCGGTACGTATGTAAAATGTGGTCTGGTGGCATTGGCTGACACGTCCCTTGTACAATTCCCGCGTCGGATAATGTGTTATTGAGTTTCCAGTATGGCAATTTTTAGTATCTACTAGCAAAATGTGGCAATGTGCATATTAAAAATATTCTACCACATACACACAACACCATCTAGCCCAAACTAAGAAATTCTCATTTGCAATACCGAATCATGAATTGAACCTCGTAAACGGCAATAGACATGACTCTTTTTACATAATATATATAAATATAGTAAAATTTATAATATAATAATATAATATTCTATTACATACACACATTACCATCTAGTCCAAACAAAGCAGAGCTTGTACTATGGGTACTAGACATATACTAGATAAACATACATACATAAATACTTTATTTTTTGTAAGTACTTATATATTATAAATAGAAACACCCAGACCAAGACAAACATCCATGTTCATGCAGACAAATGTTTGAGTTGTGCGGGAATCGAACCCGCAACCTCAGGCGTGGCAGTCGGTTACTCTAACCACTACGCCATCGAGGCCGACAATATTATAAATATTATACGATGTTATACTAACAGCCAATTACGTAGGACTTATAGCGAAATATAGTTGTACATAATATACCTGCCTAGTCCTTAGATGATTCCAAGCGTGTATATATATATATATTGATCATTGTAAAAGCAATAAAGTGCATTCACATCAGAAAAGGGTAGATATGGTGTATCTACGAAACTCGTAGTGCCATTCCACCTCTATAGTTCGCGCACCACTCACAAGGTGGCGTTATCGCTGCCGCTATTGTTAGACAGCTATCTTAATGGATCAACGGCATGATATATTTTGGTGTTCGGTTCATTTCCGTTGCAGGACACGTATTATTGATTTAGTTGGAGTTGAATGGTTGTGAGAAAGAAGAGCTGTTTTATACGTGCAGCCGCAGTTATATTGACTGCTCGGATGGTGTAGTGGTTTAAGTGGAGGTCTCGCTATTGCTACAGCGCCGAGTGTTATAGGTTCGATTCCTACACGAGATAAAAATTTGTGTGATCCACAAATAGTTGTTCCGGGTCTGAGTGGTGTTTCTGTCCGTTGTTTGAATGTTAGTAAGGATTTCTGTAACACATGACATATTATATACAGGTTGTCCGGTAATTAATGGATAACCTGGAAATGTCTTATAGTGGAACTGATGGCCGTTCCACCCATGCCCGTCCTAAAATAATGCGATCTCTATTTGAAAAAAAAAGTTAAGAATCGTTTTCGCAATTCCATAGTCTCAACAAAAACAAAATAAAATTACATCTTTGTAATATGTTATTAAATAGCGAAGTGCAGCTGCGAAAAAGGAAATTCAAAAATTTGAAGTCACAAAAAATTATTTACTTAGTTCAACAAAAATTGCTTATGTATGCTACAGATTATGAGTACGTGAGTTTAGTGAAGGTACTCAATAGGGTAGTTGACTATATAATAATATATAATATTCTATCATATACACACAACAGTATCTAGCCCAAACTAAGCAGAGCTTGTACTATGGGACTAGATAATGGATATATATACATATATACTTTATTTTTGTAAATACATGCATATTATACATAGAAACACCCAGTCCAAGACAAACATCCATGTTCATGCACACAAATGTTTGACTTGTGCGGAAATCTAACCCGCGACCGCAGGCGTGGCAGTCGGTTACACTAACCACTACGGCATCGAGGCCGACAATTCTTTTAATTAATTAAGTAAAATGATTAAGTTATATAGTAGAACTCTAAAATACAAACAATATATAAATCTACACAAAAATAAACAAGATAGAAGCATTTCAGATCTGATAGAAGGTAACCGGTTAAATAAATGCTTTTGTGCGGGAGGACTGCAGGATACCCACACTACACCCTTTTTCAAATATCCAAATTTTAAATTTTTGTTGCTTCACAAAAAGATTTATTTTGATTGCTATTCACTTTTGTGTGTAATATAATGTTTTAAAATCAAATATAGTTAACTACCCTATTTACATGGGAGGTTATAAGAAGACACTTGCAAGAAGCTCACAGCAACTCTTTCAAATCAACAATTGTATGTTTCCGTATCCGAATGCTGATCAATTCATTGTCACTGATTACATTTCGAATCATGCTCATTACCTATAAATAAACCTTTAGTTTGTATAAAAGATTTTATTAATAGAAAATCAATAATAGTGTCTGGTCCAGTTTTGGAATGACACTGACGAGGCGAGGTTTGGTAAATTGATGTATGTACAGTCAGTAAAATAAGCAGCTAGTATTTAAACAAATTTCTAGCAGTACTTTATGAGTAAAATTTACTTATTATTATTCTATAAGTAGTAATGAATTGTGCTTAAAACAATTATTCTTTGACTTTTATTGTAGTTAAAGATAAGGAATTACCAGTATCACTACATATTACAAACAAAGTCCTCGCTGCGTCTGTCTGTCTGTTAGCGATAAACTCGAAAACTACTGAACGAATTTTCATGCGGTTTAAACCAATAGACAGAGTGATTGATGAGGAAGGTTTAAGTGTAGAGTTTCTTAAAGTTTTGTACTACCCGTGCGAAGTAGGGGCGGATCGCTAGTTGTTTATAAAATACTGTACAATGTCATTGACTATATGTATGTCTCGACTACAAACTTTGATTCGATTTACTTTAAGAAGACAACTTCCGCACTATGAATAATTCCTGTGTCCCGGGGAACTTTACAAACATTCAAACAATGTACAAAAGCATACACAGTACAAAGGTATATGGACCACACAAATTTTTACCACCGCATTCGGCGCAGTGACACTGGCGGGCTGATCAATTAAACAACTACACCATTTATATATTATACAGTCTCATTCGGTATTTTTCTTTTCTATGTTACCTTGGTGGAAAATAAACCAGCTGGCGCCTGATAGTAGGAGGGTTCAGAGCTAAAATAAAAAAATATTATAAAAATGGGACAGGATAGAAGGTATGAGCCTCCGGCAAACTCTCACATTGGACGAAATCGAGTATCAGTATCACTATTCTTACGATCGTTTTCTGTATGAAGACGGTATTTCCACCGGCGAGTTCGAGCTTATTCATACTATTACCTAATAACTATAGGCTTTTTAAGTTGTTTAAAAGCACCCTATACTAGACAGCATAGCGGAATGCTGCTGGAAGCCGTACGAACACAGCACTTATTTCGAAGATCGAAATTAAGAAGGTGCTTCTGTGGTGTCGATCACAGTTTGCTTCCGTATAAGCAAAATCTCTAGCCTAAGCAGTGGTATAACTTTTTCTTAAGTAGGTACTAGTGCCTTTTATTCGATACTTATATGATTATTCGATAAATTTCAAAAACTTTTATTCGACTGAATATAATACGAGTGACAGGGTGTGCAGACAGCTGTCGTGACAGCGACAACAGGTTGTAATAGCCCAATCAATTTTTCATCCCTTGCGTATCATTAAATGACGCTCACCCGACTTCCCTATTCAATTATTTAAAACAAAGGTTGTTTTGCAGGAAAGGTCAGCAAACTTTCGCGTAAGGAAGTGCACATCGATTTAAATATGCTAAATAACTTTAGCTGGGTGGGCCAAGTACGTTTTATTTATGATCTAAGCGTTTATAAGCCACTTACACCCACATTTCGCCAATGATGCTAAAATCTTGTTAAAAAGATTAAGAACATAGCTGGTGACAGGACAAACAAAACAGTAGGTAGTCAACGTTAAAATGTATTTATTTAGGTCACAATGAAAAACTTATGATCGTCAAAGTTTAGTAGGTAATAAGTTTATTAAAGCTGCTGAAGTAGCTTAGGCTAGTTGCTAGGTTCAAACAAAAGGCGGCGCCAATGAAAAGACACCTGCCGAAAATTCACAGCAATCCATATTTTACAACTCATATGCAAGATGTTGCAACTAACCATACATTACTGATACTATCTATCAATAAACAAAAAGTATTCACTAATCATAATGGAATGGCACAAAGCCGGTTCCTATAATATTTTATGATTTATTATAGAGACAGTGGCATGGTTTGTCGGCATATATATGTTCACTTAGTGTTAAGTAACTATATGCATGTATAGATAATCTGTGTAATTAAATTGTCCCTGTGACAGGCAGGTAGGTGTGACTAGACTGTGGCGCATAGACGATAATACTCGGTATTATGTTTGTGTGTAAAAGCTTATGCCCATGACGACAGATGGCGCTATCCTTGTCGTTCTCAGGCATTTTAATATTTATTATTCACGCGGAGCCGTCCTCGCGATGTTTCCCTTCATTGATTGAAGTTGATAATAAACTTAAAGTCATTTTCCTGTCTTCGTTTTGTAAAATTGTACGTTTTGTAAAGCATTTAGTAGGTCATTCAACTTCGTGTAAGTCAGTTTCGTAGTTAAATAACTGACTGTTTCTTTTTTATTAGTTTTATAATAAATTCAGGTTGGGAAACTATCATCTTAAATATAATAATATCAGCCCTGTATTAAACTGTCCCACTGCTGGGCACGCGCTTCTTCTCACTGTAAGAAGGGTTAGGCCATAGTCCACTACGCTGGCCTGGTGCGGGTTGGCAAATTTCACATATCTTTGAGAACATTATACGCATAAAACTTCGAAAAGTGAGAGATGGGTTTGAACTTGGATTCGAACTCGAGACCTCTTCGTGGCAGTCCAATGGTTTCCCTCTAGGCTATCACTGCTTATCTAAAATCTATAAAGTGAAATCTAATTTTAGGGTGATTGTCCTGAATACCAGACATTTAGTAAATTTTTTATCTTTGAAAATTCATAGCATTTTAATGATAGCTTAATATCAATGGGTATATTTTTTAAGCAACAGATTATTTAATGAAATCTTTAAATTTTATAATTATATACACTTAGGATTAAATTAAATTAAAATCCCAAAATGGTCTATCGGCTCTAATTGCGGCCATCCTGGATATAATACCACACTTTCGTGTACTTAAGGCCTTTTGCATTCTTGTGCTCTGTGCACAGACACAATTTTTAAGATAGGATTTTACTTGTTTTAATTTGATATTGTCTTATTTAGGAGGAAGTAGGTGTATAGGAGTAATAGGTATAATAATCTATAATTAGGAAATTGTTTTAAAAATATCTGTTTTGAATTATACCACTAGACCGGAATTAAGTCCTCTGTCAAATTAAATACCAGCCTACTAGGCCGGTATTATGTTCTGTGTATTTAATTAAATCCTTATTGATTCCCACTGACAGAAAAGAAAAATCCTGTAAATTGCAAGAGAAATACGTCTTTTAGTATATATATTAACATATTTATGCCCATTGAAAAGCGTAAAAACTAAATTACGCGACATGTACCTTTTTTTGTGGGATCAAAACTTAGCAATTAATTGTAATAGCTGACGTTCAAAAAATTCATATTTTGATTCGCTATTGACGCTGAAAAATTCATGCCAGTATTGCTAAATTTGACATATAGTCTCTATTCAGTGGTCTGATTTTTTTTAAATAATTCTTTAATAGACAGGGCCATTAAAATTAAATTTTCAAAGGAAGAAGGTGAAATTGCTGGGCGATTGCCTAATACCGGCCCCGTATCTAATATCGGCAACCGGCTTATATAATATTGGTAACAAATTGACGCATGATTTAAACTAATTTCCGATATCATTATGTAGAAAATAAAAAACATGTTTCTCTTTAAACACCACTTCAAACCCAATAACTACTAACATCGTGTACTGCATACTGCAAAATGCATATTGTAATATGCATATTGTAGAGTAGACTAACCTATATTTGAGTGCATAGTACTAATTATATACTTATCAAATATATCTACTCTCCTCATTAAGTAACTTCTACCTGGTCCATAAATGATTATCATATCCATACAAACTTAAACCGCGCTCTCAAATATTTCATTCAATAAAATTCTACACAAATTTTATAAAGGCGAACTGTGAAAGGCGTTGATTTTTTAACGATCTGACGCCTCGGGCGCCTCCCACCGCAGCCGCCTCACACTTCCCGGCAATACACCGATGCATTTAAAATGCAATCGAGTTATCCAACTCGGATTCGATTCCCACGGAACGGTGGAATATCCCCCAGTGCAGAATATCATTTCTGTTGTAATGGTAGAATTTAAAATCGCGTCATACGGACGCAATTAATTGGTAGCGGGGAGCGCTGCAGAAAACTTGTTATGCATGCACGTTTCAATTAGGTTAGGTTTTATCTCGTGAGCTGTTTCATCTTATATCTAGGAAAAACTGAGAGGACTATTTTCAAAGCAAAACTAAGGGTTTAAGTTAATATTTGAAATGAAATATAAAATACAGGCAGGACACTGAAAATTCTTCGTTTACACCGTCAGAACCGCAAAGAAGATTGCAATCAATTAGTTTCATGAATATATAGGTTACAGTTTCCGCTTAAGCTAAGCGATTACGCGTAGTATATATATACATATTCTTTATATATATAATTCTTCTGTACGTGTGTTGACAGTGAACCCCTCCTGAACGGCTGGATTTTTGATTTTTTTTGTGTGTGTTCAAGTGGATTCGAGGATGGTTTAGATTTGGTTTTTTTTTTCGCCTTTCCTGGACATCGTCTGTCAGGGCAGCTAGTATATATATATATAATGCAGGCAGGCAGAATTGTAGTATTCGGTGCTGTATGTCTAGATTTAAACTCTTTTAACTAAGTTTAAAAGAGTTTCAAAGGGTAACATACCAATAATTCCTATTCCGTTCCTATTTCCTAACGTTGGTAACGTGTAAAAATAGCCCTTGGTATTCCAAATGATCAAAGCCATGGTACGGCACCATACCGCTTAGCGAAAAGCTAGCTTATTTACCACCATTGCTATGTAAAAAGGAATTTCTAAGTAACTCATTGTAGTTCTCTCTTCTCTCATTGTGTATATGTGTGTGTATATGACAGGTGACAGGTCAACAGGTCATTAAATGCTTATTTTAAATAAATTTACTTGTAATATAGGTTGCTCATTAGTATTCTTGTTGATCCCTCCAGCTTAGCTAGAATGCTTATATTAGGAGTTACGATAATGTTTTTATTTGACTCTGTATAAACGGAAAGCATTAATAAAGTACCTTCAAACTATGCCGTAGTTATTGTATAAATGTACGTTAAGTATTACATTATTCAAGTAAGGATCTGACTCCACTTACAAACCAATAAATAGTTCCTGGATGAAAGCCAGAGCTGAACTGAGTTAACTAGCCGCACGTGCTATCAACTCGTTTTATGTCTTGTAGACGATAATTCATCTTGTAAGTGCTTTTTATTTGATACATGTATCAACAAGTAGGGTTTTATTTTTAACTTTATCTTTAACTTATAATTTTATCTTTAACTACACTTTTCTTTTTATTTATTTATTTATTAATAGGCAACTCAACAGCTTTTTTACAGTGTACATGGAATTATAGCAATGACATTAGATTCAGCCAATTACAGAGTTTCGCGACATTCGTATAAGTAAACAAAACTAGAAAAATAGAGGTAAGTATTACAACATGAAATCTGTACTAATATTATAAAGCTAGAGTTTGTTTGTTTATTTGGTTGAACGCGCTAATCTCAGGAACTACTTGTTCGAATTGAAATTTTTTTTTTGTTGGATAGCTTATTTATCGAGAAAGGTTATAAGCTATATAACATCACGCTACGACCCACGGGGGCTGCACAGTAATCATCAACGCGGGTGAAACCGCGAGCACATCTATAAAATGATAAAATAGAAATAGATATATATTTTTATTTTATCATTTTATTTCATTATAATACATATTAAAACTAAGTCCTGTATAACCCTGAAGGGGGTGGGCAGTGTAAGGCTATTTTCCCAGTTAAGTTTTATGTCCAGGGGCGGGCACATCCCTAATTTTTTATCTCTACATACATATTCAGACTAAGGTATAGCACGGAAAGGGTACGCAGAGGTGTAACGAGCTACATTTTATAAGTTATGCTTTGAGACCCGCGTTATAAGTGAGTGGGTCTATTGCCGTACTATAGGCACATTTCTAGACTTCGTGCTGCCACCGCGAATTGGTTTACATAATAATAACTTAAGTTTCAAAATATAGACGCCTCTTTAGCCTTCCTGTGATCAAAGTGATCAAAATGTCGACCGTTGTATTAATAATAGTTTCTTTCTTTATTTTAAATTGATTACTTCCACGAGGGTTTGATTCAGCCCTATCACGAAATACTTTCAAGTAAGTATACAGTTTGACTGTAGTTATGGCGCAGTGGTTTTAATGGTTGCATCGCTACTGACATTACGCCTAGTGTTTTGGGTTAGAGTCCCACACGAAACAAAATTTGTGTGGTCCTCAAACGGTTTAATAGGTTTATTACATCGTGTGGAAGCTGAGTAGTTGAATTCACGGACAGAAAGCACACTAGATATCTAAAATTATTTGTGGTCTCATAAATAGTTCTTATCTTATTTTATCTCGTGTGGGGGCCAGTCAGTACAAACCGGCGATACTTCGACCCAGTGGGATCTTTTGTGTCGACTTCCCCAATAACGACTGCCATAGATGTTAATGGCAGTCGGGACCGACGGCTTAACGTGCTCTCCGAGGCACGGAGCAGGCGATAATTGTCAATAAATACGCGCATAATTTCGAAAAGTCATATAACTTCCGAAAGTCAGAGGTGCGCGACGTGGCATCGAACCCGAGACCCTCTGCATTGCAGTCTGTTGGTCTCCCCACTGAGCTATCGCTGCTCTCCTCATAAATAGTTATATCGTGTGGTAAAAACCCACAATACTTAGTATAGAAGCAGCGGCGAAACGACCGTTTTGCCATCCATGCAATCAAATAGTTAGTCTAATAAATCTATACTGAAAAATAAGCTGAAGAGTTTGTTTGTATTTTGTTTAAACGTATTCATCTTTTGAACTATCAGTCGGATTCGAAAAGAAATCTTTTCATCTGTCAGCACAATTCATAAGGAAGGTTATAGGCTATATATCATCACGACACAAACCACGGGAGCGGAGCAATATCCATAAACGTCAGAGAAACCGCGGAAGACGACTAGTATGATATGGTATGCTATATAAGTATATATACATTTGTAAATTCTTCGTGTTCAAAAACGACCAACTTAATCACAAGATCTTTACAGAGATAGCTGAATGAAGGAAATATACCGCCACCTTTATCGGGAAAATACATCTCAAAAATTACACCAGAAATAAATAATGATGATGCTACGTTTCGGCGCTGCGTATCTTTTCAATCTCATTTTCGATACTCTACGCATTTAATGTTCTTTTTCTGTTGGTTTTCATTAAAAACAGTTTATTTCATGAACAGTTATATTAAAAGATAGATGGCAGAAGGCAAAGCCTTAGCTGCAAAGGGCAAAAGCTTATCTGCGGTGGTTTCAATTATGTCTTATACCTGACTAACTGACCCACGCAACTTCGTCTGCTTCACATAACAGAATTTTCTCCGTTTTTGCAACATATTTCATTGATGCTCCGCTCCTATTAGTTGTAACGTGATATTGAATAGTCTTTCTCGATAAATGGGCTATCCAACACAAAAATATTTTTCCAATTAGAATCAGTAGTTCCTGAGATTAGCGCATTTAACCAACAAACAAATCTTCAGCTTTATAATCTTCTTTATATATACAATTCTTCTGTACGTGTGTTGACAGTGAACTCCTCCTAAATGGCTGGACCGATCTGAATGATTTTTTTTGTGTGTGTTCATGTGGATTCGAGGATGGTTTAGAAATGTAATTTTTTTTTTCGCCTGTACAAGCCAACGTCTGTCGGGACAGCTAGTATTAGTATAGATTATTAAATATTAAATCAGCAAGCATGAATAAACCACAGATTCAGACAAGCTGTTTGTAGACAATGTTTTTCCTCTACAGTTATTGAACTCGCAACTGTGCAGTGACAAGTTGACGACCACTTTAGCTACCGTGATATACTTTCAGTTTATTTCATTTTCGACCAGGTACATACACTGCTGTCTCTCGACTTTATATGACTGCAACATTAGTAAAGTGGTGTAAGTTTTCGCTTATATTAGCACCTGACCTTTAAATTCCAGGTTCTATTCTCGAGTTGGCCAAAGTTAAATTGATTTTTCGGGTTGCCGGTTCGAATCCCGAGTACTTCCTATAAGTAATTCGCAGTATTCAAATGAGCTCGGTAGATGGCAACAGGATTACCCTCCTGTGTGGCATAAAACATAACTTGTAAAATCTGGGTGTCATACACCTCTGTATATACTTTCAGAGATATATAGGTGTATATGTATATTATGACATGTCAGTTGATAGTGGTGCCAGCCGTCCTCTACTACAATCTGGCGTACAAAATATTGATTACTTGAATTAATTTCATGTATTAATATAATATTAGTAGTCAGTAAGTCTAGAATGTGTTATTATTTTATCATTCACATCATACTTTCATGCACTAATAAATATCACATTGATTCATTGTCTAAAAACTGGATAAAAAGTAACACCTTTTATACACGAATATCTACTTAAAAATGAAACACTTAGCATTGCTCGACAAAGAGTACTATAATAGTTACCCATCTAGATCTAGACAAGGTAAACAGACCGCTTACCCTGATACCGTCTCATCTAACCTTCGAATATTCACCACTAATTACTAACCCTAACTACAATAGCAATACTAACTGCAATAGAGTTGAATAACGACCTTTAAGTGTTAGCGCCAGTGTAGCGTCGACTGTTGTGGGCTCGATCCTCATATACAGGCTGTCCTGTAATTAATGGATAACCTTGAAATGTCTTATAGTTGAAATGATGACCGTTCAGAAAAAAATATGAAAACTCTATCCTAACTACTACCTGATATATGATTTTATAATTACCATATTTAACTTTCTTGTACACGAAGACCATAACTGATCTAATTCCATCGGTTTTTTGTTGTTTTATTATTGAACACTAATTATGGTATATAGATAGACAGTCAAAAGTATGACTAGCTATTGAACTTTTTTAATTCATTAAATTCAAAATATTAAATATATATATATATATATATATACATATATATATATATATATATATATATATATATATATCTATATATATATTTATATATATCTTTTTTTTCTGAATGTCCATCAGTTCTACTCGAGAACATTTCAAGGTTATCCATTAATTACGGGACACCTGTATAAGTTATAAATAATAATATATTACGTACATGTATACATATAGCTCATGGAAAGCGTTTGGTGACGATGACGAGAGTTCCATGATTTTTGTTCACCCAAAAAGTTTACACTTCAAAAAGATATAATGTGGAATATAGACGCATAGTCTGTCGCTTAAATCGCCGTGTCGTAATATATTCACATTTTGTTGAGAATTATTTTAGAGCCTTTGAGAGTACTGAGTTGTCGCCACTGAGTAGATTATCAGACATTGTACTGCTACTGAGATTTTTTTGACAACACAATCGAATAACACTTCGTATGACCCACAAATCGAACCCGAGACCTCATGCACAGAAGTCACATTCACTACCTACGATTTTTTTTATTTACTGCAGTAAACAAAAAAATTCGATCCTACCCGTTTTCCCTTTAGAATTGCGGAACTACAAAAACGTATTTAATAATTTGCTTTGAATAAGTACCATATTATTATAACCGAAATGTATTATTATAATCACTCTAATTAACTTAAATTTTCGTATGTTGTTAACTCAACAATAGGGTATCGAAAGAACGTTGGACCGTGATTAGCTGTTACTAATTTTAAAATACAAAAGGTTTTTTGTTTATAACTAAATAATTACTTACCTCACCAAAATTGTATTATGATAGGTTCATTGCCTCGGTAGCGAACACGATACCTGTCCTTGAGGGCTTAGGTTCAAAGCCAACCTCAGTATATAGTTCAAAGTCCCATACATAATTATAATGGTTAGAGAATATGCTCAAGTTACTGAAGTTACTTTTATGTTAATTACTAAGTTCAGGCAAATTACTATTTAATTTTGATATTTTGTATCTCTAGCCATATACTGCTGACAAACATAATTATAAATACCAAAGCAACATTTTTAATAGACTGGAATAATTCCGTTTTACGATTTACAAATTTTAATATTCAGAGGTGAGGTGAGTTCCCGTAAAACTATATGACAAATTCAAATAAATCAATTTGTTGCGGTACGATGGTCCTTTACACTATTTTTGATTTCCGGGTCGTGCAAATTGTCATTGATTTACTCTGTCAAAAAATTACAATATCAACAAGGAGTCTGGCACTGTAGACGCCAATATGATCGCCTCCTATAAAGTGGGACTGGGGATACACACGTGGGCTTATGTATGTATGTACATTATAATTATTTATTTTCGACCTAACCATATATCTCGAAATTATTAATTTGGTCACTGCATTTGCCAAAATACTTTACACAGATTCCTAGTGATTATGTATGTTAAAGAATAAGCGGAATGTTGTCGCAAGTGTAACCTGTAAAAAGTATTTAAATTCCAATTAATTATATTTTAACAGTTAAAATTTAATACATTATATTTTCATTACCTACTATAATAATAATATTCTACCACATACACACAACACCACCTAGCCCAAACTAAGCAGAGCTTGTACTATGGGTACTAGACAATGGAGAAACATACATATATACTTTTATTTTTGTAAATACATACTTATTATACATAGAAACACCCAGACCAAGACAAACATCCATGTTCATGCACACAAATATTTGACTAGTGCGGGAATCGAACCCGCGACCTCAGGCGTGGCAGTCGGTTACACTAACCACTACGCCATCGAGGCTGACCGTCGTAATTTTGTTCATATGCCAAATAAATAAAAGAAAAAGATGTCTTCGTACCTCTTTGCAGATCTGATGATAATATATATTTAAAAGGTTGAGATAAATGAACAGCTATAACGTTCCTTCTAACTTTAATTATTTTAATTCTTAAAAAATGTTTGCAAGCGGAATGTAATTTCATTAGAGGGAGAGGACATACAAACAATTACTTGCATTTCGCGAGGTTCGTCGCAACGCTTAGGTGCTCCAGATTCTCGTGAATTCTTTACTTTTTACATGGCAGGTATTTAATTAAGCTTTGTGCTCGACAGCCAGTTCATGGTTCAGAGCTCGTTCAGATGCAAAGGGTCAGAGTGGACATCCAAACTGAACAATCCATTTGAGAAATCGAAACATTTTACGGAATTAATACAAAATGTAAAAGACAGAGTAACGGGTCTTTTTCTTTCTTTATATTATAAATATTGGTAACTATTGCTATATTGTTATAGTTCTGCCGCATCTACATTTTGTCGTACATAAAATTATCGTTCCGTTCTCATAATTCATATAATCTAACTAATATTATAAATGCGAACGTAAGTTTCTTTGTTATGCTTTTACGCCTTAACTACACGACCGATAATCATGAAAATTCGTGTAAGTTGTTAGGGGGAAAATCAAATAGGATATCTTTAATCGAAAAAATCATTAATTACTAAGAGATGAAGAATTATTGATAAAATGAGGATTAACGCGAGCGAAGACGCGGCCAAAATCTAATAGTAAATAAAGGAATCGACCAAAGTATACACAACAGCAGGACTAACTCAAATCTATTGCATCATCGACACAAACGAAAACCCTAACACTGAACCAAATTGAAGTCTGTAGGTTCCATCCAATAAATCACACTGTAAGAGCCAAACCATCTGAACCCCTACACTGGCCAAAGCTCGTACAAAAAAGCAACACTAACTGGGTTGCACACAAAGCTTTCACATTGACCGACACTGTCGGTGAACGTCGGTATTGACATCGACTGTACCGACAACAATTTTTTTCGCCGTCACTTCCAATTTCACATGACAAAATGCTTTGTGCATTTTAACATTGTAGTGTTGTGCAATTATTTTTTCATGGATATTATTTAGTGTTCTGTACAAAATAAATGTTTGATTAGTGAAGGTGAATTGGTGTATAACGTGTTCAACTTCACGTTAATAGTGTTGGCATTACGTCATTATCGTGTTGAACGCCCAACTTCTATCACTGGTAACCTCCATAGAATTCGTTTAATTATGTCGAAACATTTTATGTTCGGTACCTATATCTATTTTGTAGGCCATGTTTAACGATTTATTAAGTATTTTATGTAATATAACGTATTGCTGTTTCATGCTTCATTTGAGTAATTGCGATTTTCAAGTACATTATGTCGGTTGGCTAATCAATGCGACATATAAAATTAATTGCAAATGATTTCGGGGAAGATTCTAAATACTTAGAACAACAAAGCACAGTTTTTATATTCCTTTAGAAAATAAATATTATGCCGATCATTTAGGTTCTTCCACAAATGTTTTCACCGTTTGATTATTTACATTTGCCATCAAAGCAACCTGTTTATAGATCACTCTAAGCAGCATTACATTAGCCAGAAATTATTTTTTTTGTAATTGTATTTTCCCGTTGCTCCTCTAGTGTAGTGACAAATAGCTGTTCTCTCTTTTCTTCTCTCTCTATCTCTATAACTCTTCTGAAGAACGTTATTGATCTCGATCTTTAGCGTCAAACTCTCTGAAACAAAGTTATATACATTCATGGCCTGACCGACTACAAAAAATTATAAACACTTATGCACTTTTTAAAAACAGAGGAATATTTTGATATTTTCCGACTTTCAATAAAAAGGGTTTAAAAAAGGTATATATTTGCGATTACGGAACATATTTCGCCATTTTTCAAAGCCTAAAAACCTTTAAAGCGTGCTTACTTAAACCACGGTAATTATATATATATATACTGTGCTTAAACTCCGAGTATTATCAGTATGCCCGCATTTCTTTCAATATTTACACAAAAAACACACGGCCACAATTACCTAACCACGTGCGTAGCACTTATGTTACCTTTTCAAAGCACTTACACAGCAACACTTTATGTGTCTTGGCGCAGTACAAATAAGGTCGGTAGATGCACAGGCGAGCGCACGCGGGTCCCAGGGCGCAGCAATGTAAACTCGACAGTGAATTGACTTGCGGCACCGTTAACCCGTTTATACTACCTATATACGTCTACTATACAATTTGGCCACACAAACGGACATAATGGAATTACTTAGTGAATGTAACCGCCTGTAAGGGATATTCGTACTGTTTGCGATAGCATAATAACAGCTTTGGACGTTTCTACAATTACGCGGTGAGCTTCGCAACTTAGGCTAATTCGCTTTATGGGAATGACAATATCGGTTTGCTGTTGTACTGAGCCTCGTTTAGTTATGTATCGGGTGGTTTTCTTTTGAATAAGCGAGCAAGGTTATTCGAGTAGCAATTTCGGGTATAACAAATGTTGGTTGCCAACTCTGTATATTATGCTCAAGTTAAGTCGTATTTAGCTATGAATATGGAACCATTTAGATACTCAATGAACAAATAAAAGACTTCATTTGGGAAGGAAAGTATAAAGAAGAGATGATCGCTTAAATTGATTGATCATTGAAGTTAAGTAGTTAATAATTAATATAAAATAAATATACCCATTATTAAAATATTACTTTTATGATTTAGGCGATGTTTCTCTCATAGCAATTACAATTTAATAAGAGAATAACGTAAGATTCTATAACTGCAATTACTGAACAGGGACCGTAGTCCTTTACAGTAGTTGCAGAGTTAGCTATACTATAAACTAAATAAAATTAATATAATTATTAATCTATTTAATGACATCCTCATTTATAAACCCCTTATAAAGAGAGTAAAGGCAATTGTCGTTAATGTTTTAAGACGGGACAGACTAACGAAAATGCCAGAGCAACGATTGACAATGTCAAACTGTCCATTATAATAATGTCATTTGTTGTTTTGATCCATCTATGTCGAACTACGAGACCATGACATTATTATTCTTTGTACCACCTGGACAGCGATTTCTCTGAAAACATTGAAAGAGATAAGATATAACAGCTTGGTAGACATATGTATGGTCTAGTCAGAGTTTGACGTAGAGGACTGTGGTTTAGATTAGTGGGCTAGATACGAATTTTGCAAGCCTTAAGGAACATTAAATAGTCCTAGGTAGGTCGGTGATCCGATTGTGACGTCGGCGACTAATTATGATGATAAGTTTTGCTATATCAACAATTAGATTTTGCCTACGGCTTCGCTGACATTAATGTAAATTTTGTCCATAAATTTATTTTTTGCAAGAACAGTACTTTTTTCATGATGAATGGCCTATGTCCTTTTCTATACTGATGACTTGTATGCGGAATTATATCATGATCGGTCGAGTAGTTAAGCCATGAAAGCTTAACAAAAATCTCACATTCGCATGTAATATGAGGTAGGATTATTTCCGTAATCAACACGTGTCTGTCAATTGTTACACACGTAGCTATTTCTCATCGACATACATGATACGGCGTTGGCAACTATGTACTTGCACATATGCAGTATATACAAGTTCGTTGAACAGACATTGACACGACAGATACGCATAATTACATTTGAATGACATTTAAATTCAATTCAGCACAACGCGACGACCTACTTAACGTGGTCAATCTTATGTATAGTGATGTATACATTCGGAAATATTTGAATACATTGTGCATATCGCTAATTGACAGTGATAGGTCAATCATTTTATTGATGATTGTATCTCATTGATGTCAATACATGTATTTTTGTTACATTTGAATTATTTATTGCAATAAGAGAGTGTAAGATAAGTGAATAAATAAAAATATAGATTTTCCTTAATTTACAATAATTACATATGTATAGGCATTTTAGGCGTACATGTAACATACTAATAATATACGTATGTCTGGACCGTAGTAAGTGGAAATCCGTAGTCTCTTTCTCCGGTTAAGAGGCTAAGTCATTGATTGTAGGATGCATGTTTCCGCTAAAGATATGGTATTTCTTTGGTTTGCGTGTGTTAGGTTTAGGTGTAAGTGAAGTAAATTAGCAATAAGAATAAGCATTTTTTTTAAATTTAATATTAATGACAGGTATATGGTTTCCTTAAACTAATTAATGAAATCAATAATTCAATATCAAATATTTATTTATATTATTTTAATTACCAACAACATTATATAAGGTACTACCTATATTATAACACATTTTACTATAATTATATTATAATCACGCAACAACATAATAACAACTAATTACAAAACACCAGCCATAATATAATCAGAATGGTATCATACCATAAGTGTTACGCTTGATCGCCAAGGGGCAACTGGACTACAGCACATTGGCTCTCTCCTTTTATAACGACTCACAAACAACGGATGATTCACAGTTGTGATAACGAGTCAAATCAGTGTTTCATTAAAAGCCATTTAATTGTATACAAAATAGTGTTAGAACAGTAATTACTATTACAAAACATTGAATTTAATTTTAATATTGATTTAAACATACAATTTAGTTTATTTTACATTTTATTTAAATTTGTTAGAACGATCGGACGAGTCATAACGGCACTTCCATTAAAAGCAATTTATTATTACATAAAATGATTTTATAACTGAAATGGTTATCACAACATGATTTATAATAAATTACTTAACATTACATTACATAATAATAAGTTAATTTAATATACTTATTTAAATGTCCATTATGATAAGTTAAATCAGTGATTTATTAGAAATTATTTAATAGTACACAGAATGTACACAGAACGGTTTTAGAACTGATATGAATATTACAAAAATCATTTTTTATTATTATATTTACCTAGTAATTTAGCACCTAATAATATACATAAGTGTGTGATCTATGTAAATATTTATTACGTGCATCAGGTAAAAATATGTTTTAATAAAATTATTGATGATTTCAATCAGATTGGTAATAATTATATTTTCCTTATGATTTATTAAACTGAAGTAGTTTAATCTTATTTTCTAACTGATTACTACCTCACAATGATGGCATTCAGCATACTAATATAACCGTTAAAAGTAAACATTCGAGTATTACTACGGCGTACTACTAAAATAAACCTTTCTGAAATAAAATATTGTATAACTGTGATTTAAAAGGTTGCTTCATTACTGCCAGTGCGCTCAGTGTTGTTGTAGGTTCGATCCCCATACAGGAAAATAATTTTGCTCTCAAAATAATTGTTTCAAATTTTTCGAATCCATTGTTTCAAGATGAATTACATGAAGTATTCCTCCCGTGTTATTAGCCTTTATAAAGAACAGTGTTTTAACAGTGTATAAAGCAAAACAGCTTTGTTACAAGTGTAGCATGTAACAAGTAGCATCCTACAGTTTTTGTTTACCCATCCGACAAACACATGTCCGTAGATTCATCCAGCTTTTTACATTCATAGGTATGTAAACATTTAGCTGACATTCCTTTGTCAAAAAGATCAACAATTTTAAATGCACGCTATATTTTTCGAGTCAACATGCAAAAAGTGTTCTAGAAAAACGCTTTGCATTTTCATAAAATGGTTTTTATTTTACGTCGTCAAAGTTTGTTTGCAACTAAATTTTGTGAGATGAAGGCCTTGAAGCTGCGATGCAGTTTACAGAACATCAAGCGATGCATATTAACGCTGTTGTAAAACCTATGCTAATGACTGATACTGGTTCAGCAGGTTAGGTGGTACTTGCTCTGCCCGCCTTGTCCCACAAAATCTGTGTGTAATTAGTTTGAGTTAGACTGTAATAATAAAAATGCTAATGTCAGTTTAATCAATAATTTACGTTTTTATGACTAGATCACATGAATGATTGTGGTGATACTTGGTATGTAGATTATAATAATATAATATAATATTCTACCACATACACACAACACCATCTAGCCCAAACTAAGCAGAGCTTGTACTATGGGTACTAGACAATGGATAAACATACATATATACCTTTTTTTTTGTAAATACATACATATTATACATAGAAACACCCAGACCAAGACAAACATCCATGTTCATGCACACAAATATTTGTCTTGTGCGGGAATCGAACCCGCGACCTCAGGCGTAGCAGTCGGTTACACTAACCACTACGCCATCGCCATTATTTACGATATTCATAAAAAAACTAAGTCATAGGTGAAGGCTAGAATAATACATGCAAAAGTAAATCTCTTTGTTAGTTAGAAATGTTTTTATAATTAAGCTGCGGCGTCATTTTTAAAGAAGTTTGGTCCTTACCAAACTTTTTTTAACTTGACGCCGCAGAAATATGCTCCTTGAAGGTTTCTGCTAAATCCTTATTTAGCAGAAATCTTGACGGAGCATATCATTATACTTTAATTAACAATATAGGCCTGGTTAATACTGCTGGTCATGCACCTCTTCTCGTTATAATAAGGATTAAGCCTTAGTTTACAGCGGTAACCCATCGCAGATTGGCAGGTTTCACATCTACATCTTCGATAACATTACATAACACTCTCAGACACGCAGGTTACCAATATAATTGATGATGATGATGATTCATTAAATCAAACAATTATAAACTTGTCATAAACACAACTCAGAGGCGATGTGGGTTCGAACTTGAGATCTTTGCGTGGCAATTCAACGCTTTGCTCACTCATCTCACTCATCACTACTAAGCGTTGGATATAGATAACTTTTTCCCGAACAAAATCCACACGAGTGAAGTCACGAGTAACAGCTAGTAAAGTACAAAATTTGATCGTAATAGCTCGTCGTACATGGTCGCTTGGAGATTTGCCAGCTGAATAGCTGTTTAAGTTACTCCACTTTAATGATACCTTATGTAGTATACACGTTCATTTACATACAATGTATGATTGTTTCGTACTTAGATATAACTTTGGATTAAGCAAATTTGCTTTTTTATAGGGTTGAAATCAAATTGATGGTTGTTGCAATTGTATGGGATTTTTAAGCGATTTATTATTAGGCATTCGTTGCTGTAAGAAAACTAGTACATTTACGTAGTTGATTTCATTTTTTCTATAGCTTTGACAGTTGACTAATCCTATGGGACTATCCACATTGAGTCGATAATCTTTTGGTATAAATAAAGTAAAATATTAAGACTTTGGGATGGTCTACGCGCAGCACTTTTACGGTAACTATTTTATCCTAAAATGTGCCTTATCTTGCACTTGTCTGATTTTTAATAAATATTACATATCAATAATGCTATTTTTTGCTGTTATATTAAAAGATATTCCAGACGAACCACAAATTTAGTTCAGCTACAGACATTGAGTTATAAATACTATGTCTTAGAGGTGGTATCTCAATTAAATTATTTCGTGATTAATTATTAATTGTTAGAGTGCATACTCCCTAAGCCACTTAGTCTGAGCCAGGTGATTACTAGAACGAAACGTATGAATGCAATAATATTTAGGTAGTAGCTTTAATACATATGACGGCATATTTTAAATATTAAAATTGAGCACTCTAACGTGTCGTTGCAATAATTACGTAAGTAAGTAAGAGATGGAGATTAGCAACACTCTAACGCGTGTTACAAAAATCTAGTTGAGAAATCTCGTTAAGTAGGTACATATTATTTAATTTAATGGACACAGAAGCAGCACACTGCTTTACAGACATTAAATTTACTTCGACCATGATTACAATGTCTAAAGCCTTTGGTAAAAGCATAATTCTGTGCATCCTGTGTTAAGTGATATAATTCGAGTTGTACCCTTTTTGTAATTATTACATAAAAATAATCAGGGAGAAATCAGGTTTTTTTATGTAAATGAAGTTCTTCTATCTACCATAGCTTCGGAGATAATTTTGTGCAAAGTGTTTTTTGCAAAAATATCGTGAATCTAGATATATTTCAAGTTGTAACCACTATAATCGTGTTTCATGGTATAAGTGTGATAAATATTTAATTGCACATTTAATTTTTCATCTTACACGAAGGCAACTTAATACTGCAATATAATTTAACTGTAGTTATATCATTTATCACGTAATTTTAGCATGTATTAGAAATAAAAAAGGAATGTAAATGAACAGAGTAATCATGCAGCATACGGCTTTACAGACATTAAATTTACTTCAACTATGTTTACAATGAGTAAAGAATATACTAAAAGCATAATTATTTACTATAGATTTTATCTAAATCACTCAACAATAGAATATACACGACAAACAAGATTTGAACCACCTACATCTGTACAAAGTTCGAAGCTTTAGCCGTCGATCCACTTCTAGAAACATAGTGCCTTTTATTTCTCCGTGTAAATTGGCTACGCCTAGCCGTAGTATCAAAATTTTCTAATGCATACAATAGTAGGCTATTTCTAAGAAAATGTAATTGCTGCATTGTACAGAGAACTGCTGAATATACAGTATAATAGAACATACGTCGGCTCACGCCTTTGTATCCCCGAGGGGTAAGCAGACGTGTATTATATCAACATTTCGCTATGTTTTATGATCTTCGTAATAATAAACGAGGCTATCATATACCGGTCTCATTTATCGCTCCGTGCCATGTGCTGTTATTCAGTATTACCTTTTAGAAAAAATCAAAAAGACTTCGTACGAACTGGAAATAAACTCGCATTGATAACATTTCTACATATTGAAATTAAATTACTTAATACGGATTTCACCGCGTTGTTTATTTTAAAACACCTTATTACATAAATTTGACAATATTAAACTACTACTGTTTATTAAAACTATTTAGATTTAAGTTTACACTTTACCCGTCGTTTCGGCTACTTTTCAGCAGCCATGTTCGCCCCATAAACATTCGGGTTAACGTAAGACAATATTTTCTACATAAATTCTCGAATATTCCATTGAGTTAACCTTAATAGGGTCCTTAGTAAACCCGTTCGGTGTTCACTGGCTTCACAGAATATGCTCTAAATATTTGAGGTATTCCTCAAAGTATCGGAGATGCCTAAGCGGGCAACTCACACGCCAGAAATAGCTAACAATAGTTTAACTTTCTGTATATGTGCCATCGTAATCACTAACATGCCTACGGTTTTAGAATAAGTCAAGCCCGATAAAATATGCCAAACAGTAAATGTGAAAAATCCAGTCAAATTGGTATATTTGCCATTACTAATGCAACAATGTTGCATTGGTTCGCACTCCGTGCAATACATGAAATTTCTAAACCACAGATTCTACAGTTGTATCAATTTTGGGTATTTGGCGTGATATTTCGATGTTTGTTAAGCCTCTACTGACCCAAAGGTTTACTTCTGTTTCGTAGCTCAGTTTTCAGAGTGAAATTCGAAGTGATTTTGTCTAGCTGCCTATAAATTGTAAATACGAGACTGCGTTAAATCCTCAGTCGACGTTCAGACGCTGGCAGAAACAAGGTATTTACCATGTGTCTATATATGGTCAAATATTTAATGATTAATTGAAACAAATTTTGTTTGTATGTTGTATCAAAATAGAACAACAAAATATATAATAATATAATATCAGCCCTGTATTAAACTGTCCCACTGCTGTGCACGGGCCTCTTCTCACTGTGAGTAGGGTTAGGCCATAGTCCACCACGCTGGCCTAGTGTGGGTTGGCAGACTTCACATATCTTCGAGAACATTATGGAGAACTCTCAGATATGAAAAACAAAAGATTTGATTTATTACAGGCTAATAATTGTCATTGTTAAACCGTTACTAAATATAAATTATAATTGACGACGGTATTGAATGTGGACTGGTTTACCCAGTCACTTTGCCAATGGCACTGGTTATGTGATCTACAAAAACTTGTACAGAGATTCAAATACTTGGAAAGTCCTTTGTAAGATAGGATTACTAAGAGCGTAATTGTTACCACAAGCAGCCGTCAATTGTTACCACAAGTAAATTAACACACAAAACAACAACCACAACGATTCACCACAACTAAAAGTTCACAACAACTTCTCAAAAACCTGCCCCTACATAACGTTACATGCATTCTAAACCATACAAGATACAAGTTCATACAACAGCAATAAAGCTAAACAGTGGTGAAATTGGCTAGCAACTGTCAAAGTTGTCGCACAACGTTGCCAACGCATCGAGACGCCGTCATCGCAAACAGCTGTTCAGGACCGTTAGCGTCGGCCTTAAGATTTGGCACACACCCCAGTCCCCTCTGTTATGAGACGCGATACAGTCTAACGGGTTACGTATCGTATACTCAGACACTTGCGACTATTACAGAGGGGAAATTGTTGTAATGATACCAAGTTATATCTCGTAGTTACGGGTTTGGAGACGGTTTATGTTTGGTATACGTGTCTATATGTATTGATAAGTTGGAGTCGTAATGTGAACAGATAAAGGACAGCTCGCAAATGTGCAATAAAAATACTTACAGGCTTTATCGACGAATTTACCACAATAAAAGAGGTTAGGTAAGGTAAAGGTTGTAGTTTGTATTGAACCGCCTTTTTCTAACGACTTGTTTACATGTTTTAAATCTGTGGCTATTCCTAATTTTAAAATATATAACGTTGGTATTTAAATGTGGAATAACGCGTACTTATCCTACTACACTTTTAACTAGTATATATTTATATAAGTATACGAACTAAACGCAATTTGTAAGTATATAATAAACCTTCTTTTTTTACTTAACATGTGACAGAAAATAATAAATGCCTAATATCTTTCATTAAACATTCACATTTGATTAATTACCTGTAGTTATTTTAACATCAAAGTAAAGTCCATCAATTCAGTGCCAGTAAATGCCACCTATTCACCAAAAGCGATTCAGCCTACCGCGGCCATCGCTATATAAAATAAAAATGCTACCAGAGCTATTTAATATTTGTCGCAAACTTTTCAAGAAGTTGTAATATGGCGGACTTTACGCGGGAAAATCTTAAGGCGGGAACGATCAGCTGCGGCCTTGTGATTGCGATGTAACTTCTTAAGTCGAAGAGAGAAATTTTATGAAGAACTTATTTATTTTTATTAATCACTTAATACTCTGGCTGGAGCTGCTTATCCGTTAATCAGGATTACTACTAGCTACGTTTGCCTCTAATTATCAGATTATTATAATAGTTTCAAGAAACTGTTCATGATTAGTTAAAATAATCGTAAATATATCAATATTACATAAGTAAAATTGCGAGTTTATTTGCGTAGCTTAATTATCAATATTTGTATCAATTATTTTAGTTATATTCCTACACATGTTTGCCAGCTATTTTAAGTTGTTTATATAGCGGAATAAACCGATATTGTCTCAATAATGATTTTCATATTTAGAATTGATATTCATAAATAATCATCTAATTATTATTATACAATACTGCTTGTCAAATTACTTTTTTATTAGTCTTGAAGTAACTTCTTATCGCGAAATCCATAATTTGTAACATTTTAATACCCAACAAATTAGTTGTGTGCTGCTAGCGTGAGGCAAATTTATTCATGCTTCCGTAGTATTGCCCTAATGACCGCACACACTGTTTCATTAACCAAAGTTCACACCAAGGAGTTAAAAATGTAAAAGTTCAAGTAAAATTACGTAAAACTAACGTTCGACACTTTACTCCATACATTTTAAACTAATTTCGCTTTAGGGTGTTTCAAAGTTTAAAAACAAAATAAAACTTTAACAGTCTCGATCCATAATAGTGAATATTTTATTGTTTTCTTGTCGGCAGGCATCGAGTATGGCTATTAGTAGCCAATGTAGAGTACGCGTTTGATAAGCAAATATGAACAGATACGAAAAATATCAAGGTTGGAACAAGGAAAGGAAGGTCGACTCGCAAAGATCGAAATTTTGCGTGATCGAAACCCTTACAACATTCATTCTGTCTACTTCGAGCAAAAGTGTCATAAAACATCTGGAATTATTACGGTTACAGCAAAATGAACGTGCAAAATCAGCGGCGGGTGACTATTCATGTGGCGTGCAGTTCGATCGTGGCGAAGCAAGGCGCGGAGGAAACGTCAGAAAAATCGAATTTCCATGCCGGCAGTCGAGGCTGAGGCGGCGCGGGGCTAGCACCGCGCACACAGCGCCCGCGCGCGCCCGTCAGTGCCGCTCTTTCCGCGCCCGACGCGCTCGCGCGACCACCTCGTGCGCCCACCGCCCGCGCGTGCACACACACTGCAGTGCCATATAACAACCCTCCTTCAATGGTACACGGTGGGCTAATTAAGGGATTATGGGTTCGGCACGGGGCGTCCCGATCGCGGGTCACTTTGTCGCCCGACCACATAAATTCGTGCTCGTTTCTTTCTTCATTAAAAGGTGACGTCATTCTCGCGGTCGATTTTTGTGTAATCGCTACAAATTCGCGATTGTGTTCGTGGATAATAAAAGTTGTCGAACGCTTAATTGCGGCAAATTGTTGCATTGTCTCATGTTGTTTCTAAGTGATGTTATATAGAGGGCGTCATCCTGCGGATTACGGCCTTCGATGTTTATTGATTATCAACTGTTATTGCATTGGATTTAAACAAATTAATAGTTATCTGCATTCGTTTTTTTACCTGTGTTAAGTAGGTATTTATCGTAGCTTCGGCGGAGCTTACAACGGTTTGTATTTGTTTGTTTATAATTCTTGATTTTAATACTTAATATCTTATTGAATGGCTACACATAAAATTCGATAAGTAGGTATTACGCGCATTTTAATTTTGCTATTAGATATTAGACATGCCTATAACTTTACACATAATGGAACATCATAAAAACATTTTACATTGAAGTTCTACTGAGTATTTATGACTTAAAGTACATTGGAAAGATTCGCAAAGGATTCAAAATTACTTTTATATAAAACAGTGGCAAAAGTTCTCGTTGAGCTGCAGGAAAAAGTTTTTCAAAAGTTTAAATATTGCAACTTATATTTGCAGCAATTTAACAATAATACCTTTATATTATTTTAAGTATACGTGAATATTATACATTGAAATTAAACTACTTTATGTTTTTTTTTAAACTGCTACGTTGACTGATCTTTTCGTGACCATGGCTACTGAAAAGCAACCGAAAAGTGTAAAAATAAATAAGTAAAAATACTTTAAAAAAATGTGTTTGAGAAATAAACAGCGATAATATCTATATAATATATAGTCTAATTTCAATCAATAATACTGTAGCATAATATATTAATAATGAAATCTAAAACTGTTCTAGTACATATTATTGACCTATATCAGCTATCAGAATCAACTAGAAATAAGTCAATGACCTATTAAATAGTAACATTGATATGATCAAAAGTAAACCGATGAGCAATCCTTACGCTGTTGCAACTAATCCGATGTGCACTTAGCATGATGCTCACTCACACATACACATACACACATGATGTATATTCACGTCTCTACACACACATATGTAACTGTTCCACATACAGTTTCGACGTCTTCATTAAGATAAAATAAAAATATAGCCTCCTTTTTCGTTTGCTGCTTCGTATTTTGGCGGTATTCTTTAACTTTATCAATGTTATTAACTATCTCCAGTGGCTATATTTAATACAATATGGTTTTGTTTTACATAACAATTTGTCAGCATTATTTGGTTTGAGACTTGGCAAAGGATATCAATTTGGAAAGACAATAAAAAATAGTATAACTGAGGTCGAAATGAACTATAGTATTTTATTTACGTTTTGGCATAGGATAATATTTTATTTGGTAATTTTTACATACATATTTAAATAAAATTATTTTTCGTATTATTATACATATTTTAAGAACATAATACGAAGTTTAAAGTAATTTTATCTTTAGGAAAATATATTGTTTGCCATTTAGCACACATTCTACTGTATCAAGTAAAAAATCTTTATTGAATTAACTCAAAAATATGCTTATGCATTATTTAACATGACACTAACGTATGAATCCTATCTCTATCTATTACTATCAGATAGAGAGCGTGATCGTGTGAGTAAATAGTGCTGTAAATGTCCAAACGTTTCAATACAGAGAGGGCAAGAGTAAACGTTTGCATTTTGAATAGATATTCTAATGAATATGAAGAATGGTTCCCGTGAATATTAGTAAATGCAAGCCGCATTTAATAACTTCAATAATTCTTGTTGCAATTCCGTAAATCTTTAAAATTACCGCCCTGGTGATAATCCTTGTGTCTACGAGGCCGGATTGGCATTGGAATAATAAACGTAGAGAACATTTAAAATAATTAAATTGTGACCACACCAATTTTTATGTCGAGTGAGGAACAAATTTGTATTATAAGGTGTCTCGGAAGGTAACCACTTAAATCACTACGCCATGCAGTAGAAATAGTCATCGTAAATCAATAGAAATGATCCTCTGTAGTCAATCATAATATAAAAATATGCAGATCGTAGCAATCTAATAAAAAAACATGTGATATTTTTATGCACTTGATTCAGACATACGAGCATTCAAACGGGGTACAAAAAAGCTTGAATATATTCCCTACGCCGTAACTCTACGAGCTTTACGATGCGCTACGCTGAACAAGATTAATTTGATTTTTAATCTCGTGCCAATTGTCTGCGCACAACTGTTGCCAGCGATTGATATTCGATTCAAATTTAACTTCAGATCAGTGACACTACTTCATTTATTTAAATGTATAAATAAATGTAATTTTCATTCGGTATAATCAAACATTTCAATGATAGAAAACTCTTCTAACAACACCAAACTTTAGGGATAGTATCTTTAAAAGTGTTTGAATGATTCTTAATACTGACTGTTACTGTCACTTTCATGCATGACAATGCTCTATTATTTTATCTGTCTACTCTCATACGCACCACAAATTAAAAAGTATTGAAAGCATATCGAAAAGCACGATGTTTGGTTTCCTGCAATCCGATTGGACACTGCAATACCAAACGCATCGATAGATTGCAAGCCTTTAAACCACTAACCTATTTAACCATACCATACCACCCGTATAGCAAATTCCTAACCATTATTAAGTTAATATCACAAACTATAAACAAGAAAAACTGTAATAAAAAAAATGTATGAATTAAATTTGTAACTGATTGCACTAGCATCTTTTTATACGTTTTTTATTTAAAGGGGATCCTGATGAACTAATGAGTTCATGAGGATTCCCTGGGGGATCGGGCTAGGGGATCCTGGTGGACAAGATCAATTAATTTATTTACAATCATTCTCTCCAACCATGAATTGATATATATGTACTCATTTACCAAGTACTAGAATATTTCTAGGTGTGCCACTTCCCTATTACCTGCAAAATAGCTACCATATGTAAAATACGAAGTATTCCATAGAAGTTTCTATTCATAATGATTATATGATGAATAAAAGGGAGTTGTGTAAATCATCTTTCAAACTAGACTTTCTTCATCGCGGCTATTTTACAAACTTTCAAGAAACCATACACAAACTACCACAATTAAAACAGTTTATTTTATATGTTTTATTGGCCAAGTCAGTTCTAATTTACTGTATTCCTGTGTGGGGCGGTGCGACAAAAATCAAGTCCCTTGAAATGGAACGAGCACAGCGATCACTTTTGAAGGTAATGTACTTAAAATCGTATAGATTTCTCACTGATAGCCTTTGCTCATTAAGCGGTCTACTCACAGTTAGAAAATAGTATGTTCTCCATGCTGTTTTAAGATTACACAAAACCATTCCATATAATCCTAGCTCTCGAAACAAAAGAAGAAAAGACCTTATGGCTCTGGAGCCTACTACTGGTAGTATCTGTTAAAAAATATTATATGCAAAAAGGCAGTATAATAGTCAGTCTGCCTGTCTGTATAATAAAATAAATCAATTGCTGAATATATATGCTTTAACTTATCGTGAATGTAAAGTAACTGTTACAGGATGGCTAAAAACCAAGACTTATGGTGATATTGAAAGAAACACTTATGGTGATACAAACAAATGCGTAATAAATGAGCTATCATGACACACCCTCACATACACACACGCACACACACGCACACGTACACGCACACGCAGACGCATACGCATACACACATAACACGAAATTTTGATTCCCTATTTTCTTTATTATTTTTCATCCATTTTCTTCTACATAATTATTAAGTATTAAATGGTGATTATTTTATTTTATTTTGTCTTTTATTTTATATACACACACTCCTAAATATTTTTTCTACATATTAGTTAAAAAGAGCGGGGCTTCCTAGCACAGGTATTTTCAATACTTATAAGGATACCTACGTAAGATATACTGTAAAAGTTGTATAATGTTTCTGAAATAAACCTTTTTATTTTATATATTTTATTTTATTTTACCGTGTAAAGATCTATTTGATAACAGTTGTGGCACCACAGTGGTGCGATAACTTAATTAAGATATTTGTAAATCACAATCTCATACATATCTTAATTGTCAGAAAATTTATAATGACACACAATTATAATTTTTTTCTGCAAATAATTTTGGTCGCTATTAACCTGTAGGTTTCCTTTAACGAGGTTAGTATACATAATTTATAAATCTAGTTATAGGCATATATCTGTTGAATGATGTATGAGGGAAAAAATAAGAAAATGTGTATGCAATTGTACATAATATCATGACAGTATGTCGAGTTGCAAATCTGACGGATTAAAAATCTGTCGAGTTGGAAATAAGGCATTTAAACCACTGCACCTTCAACACAATAAAAATACTTCTAAATAAAAATAAACAGTAGATAATAAAATACGTAAGAAATTACTGTTAGATTTTTACAATGTACTTACCGCTAAAATGAATAATCAATCCGATTCATATCTCTAGATTGAAGATAACGTGTTCGGAATTCATTTTCATTTAAATTTCGAATATCTTTGAAACATTTGACAGCTTTTTTAAGTTGTTACAACTTTCATTTCAGTCATGATGTACGCAATCCGCGGAATTCATTCGATTGCTTACTAATCGGCTGTTTCCCGATTGAAATAGCCTTTAAGTGTACTTACTTTACGAACCGGAGATTAAAGATATATACTTTATAACAGCCTACCGCGTGAACGAAATTACGTGCTTCTTAATAAGTGCGATGGGTGGTATTGTTGTTAATCGTAGTCCTTGTGACACCCTAGTAAAAAGCGATATGAGTCATTTTTATTATTATGAAGCGATCTTTTATACAAATAAAACTTTAAATAAAATGTAATTGAATGTACATCAACAAAAATACCTACATATGTTTCAACTAGGGATAATAGTTGAAATATTCGCCTTTAATATTATGATACATAAAATTTTATTTAGAAAACATGCCGAACTACTAAGCATAATCTTGTACGCTATAAAGATTTATTATTATTTATTAAAACTACTTTATATAAAATTTTATCAGGAAATATTCTTTCTACCAAGGAGATAGATTGTATCCTGATAAAGCATATATAATAATAATAAGCAGCAATAGGTAGCCTGTAGGCTACCTATATCGCGATATGTGTACCCGAGGTGCGGGCAGAAGCTAGTGATTTTTATATCGCCAAGTATACGGCAAGCAACCCTATTGGGTTTTCAACTACCGTATGTAGAATCTGTATAATTGTATTATTTAAGACAGGGTTGCTTGGCTGTCATCTTATTTATGTTAGGGATCAGTCATACAGCTGATTCAATTCGGACGACATCACACAGGTCATTTAGGATACCACTGCACTCTACTTCTACGATACTACGATAGTAAACATAATAATAATAAAAAGCAGCGATAGCTCAGTGGGGAGACCAACAGACTGCAATGCAGAGGGTATCGGGTTCGAACCCACATCGCGCACGTCTGACTTTTGGAAGTTATATGACTATTTGAAATGATGTGCGTATTGATTGACAATTATCGCCTGCTCCGTGCCTCGGAGAGCACGTTAAGCTGTCGGTCCTGGCAGTCGTTATTGGGGAAGTCGACACAAAAGATCCCACTGGGTCAAAGTGACGCCGGTCAGTACTGACTGACCCACACAAGATAAGATAGTAAACATAATGTGTTAGTTATAGATTTACTCATAACAGGTAAAAAAATGTAATAATTTTTATATTTCTTGCCGCTTATATTGAGCAATCTGTTCGTGACGTCTAGCATTGTTGACAATAGCAACGATCGCCTACATAGGACGTAGCTATCGACAATACACACAGACTCATCTCCTTCGAACCATCTGGTAGAACTTATTGTGACACAACAATTTAAAAATAAATCCCTTAAAAATTCCATTTTCTGGAACGAATACGGCTTTGAGTACGGCTGACTAAGTAAAATAGTTATAGAGAAATGTTACAGCAACTATTTGTAGGTTTTGATTTTAAATATGGCGTAAGTAAAACTTACTAATAGGCTGTATAGGTAGCTTTGTGTATGGCTAAATATGACTTAATGGTAAGTCTATCAAAATGCTTCCATTTAGCCATTTCAAAACAAAACTTCGGATTACACGTACGCCCATTATTATTTTATTACGCTCCAGAAATGAACACTGTATTATATGCACTATTAATTGCTTAACAACTAAACACCTAATATTTGATAAACTATCTTACCAATACATATGTAAACGTGAATGTTTGTGAAAATGTTTAAATGTATGTTACTCGAATATGCGTAAACCGTTAAAGGGATTCGGCCGTAATTTGTCATACAGACAGATCATGCACTGGACTAACACAGACGATATTACTTTTGTCGATATGCGTTTCCGCGAAATTTATGCGGGCATAGCAGAACTAGGTGGTACTCAAAATGGGATTTTTTTGACCACTTCTTTAGCAAATCACCACGATACAATAAATAAAGCAGTAATCGACTTTTGCTATACAAATAACATTGTGTAATTTAAATAAGACGTAAGTAAATTAGAAATGTCAGCGGTATTCAGACAGCGGAGGGCCGGAGATTTAGTTTCTTGACACATATGTATGTGTACAATGGTACTTACGATGCCTCGTACCCACAGGTTGTTGACTTTAACACCGCAGATCACGCTAGTCGATAAGCAAATATTCCACCAGCCGAGGGCTAAGCGAGTGCCTAATTTTGTCAACAATTTAAATTTCTTCGTGACTCATAATTACTGTGATACATGGCACTGTTGTATGTTTTACTTGGAAATTAAGTAGATTTATATTCGTAGCTAGACGTGTGTGACTTTAGTGTTGAGTTTCGAGTGTGGTGGTCATGTTTTTGGATTGAGTTAACATTGGACTGCACATTACCGGCAGGTAATTATTCTGAATTATTTATTTGAAATATAGCTTCTTATAATATAACTACATAATTTATGTGGTACTAGGGACCCGCCCTAGCCACGCACATGTAGTAAGTAAAAAACCCTATCAAATTATACATCTAAACCTTCCTCATGAATCACTCTGTCTATTGGTGAAAACCGCATACAAATCCGTTCAGTAGTTTTTGAGTTTCTCGCAAACAGATAAACAGACGCGGTGGGGGACTTTGTAGTAATTATAACCGGCACGTGAATAAAAATACTGAACCAACTTCATCGCGAGTGTCACAAACGAAGATACTGCTGTGATAATTTCGGAATTGCCAAAAGTTATCCCCAAAATGACATTCATATCTAGCTCAAACCATTAGTTTGCAGTTCAAATAACCTTAGTGAGCCTGTATTAATTTGACGTTAATTAATAGAGGAAAGTTCGACACGTGAACTCGACTTCATTAGTTGAATTACTCAATCGGTAATATCTATGATTTGATTGTTCTTGCATATAGCAAGCGCAACTGCTCTTACAAATTTAGAGTTTCTATATTCAAATTGGATGCGATGTTATTTTGTTTTAATGCCCCGTTTGTGCCGAGCATAGGTTTGCGCTTGCAATTATAAGCTGTTTTTTAATAAACGAATTTAATTCACATATCGTCTGCAACTCTAAATAAAACTATGGAGTCTGGATCAGTGGCTGGTAGTGATTAATAAGCTCGAATCATGGCATCAACCCTACACCAAATTTGAGTGCAATACTATATTTCAAGTTATACCTTCGAAAGGAGATATCAAACTACATAGTGCCCCTATAACAAAGGTAGCACAATAATTTTAGTCAAACAGATTGAGCTTGTAATCATATGTACAACAGTTATCATGAAACGATAAAAGCCTCATTGGCGCGTTGTAAGTTTACCCCTACGCTAGTGTGAGATAGCACCATGACCTGGTTCCCTCTAATGGCATACAACTCGCACCAACTGATAACTAATTTACTGTTAAACGCGTTTCACTTTCTATGCGATCAGAATAATACTCATCTTTTATAAACTACAATTAGTATTATAAAAATATTAATGATAAATATAAATAAAAGAAAGTCCGATTTAATTCTGATTGCACACATGGCGTAGAGGCCAACTGTTGTGGGAGTTAACCCCACACGGAACAAAAAATTTGTGATCCATGATTGGTCGTCCGAGTCTGGTTACAACCAATTTTTTATGTTCTCCAATTTGTGTGCGTTGTTTGAATGTTTGTAAAGTGTCCTGCGACACAGAAATTAATACTACCTAGTACGGGAGCTGTCTTTAATGAAAATAAATAAAATTAAAATAAATTGACTCTGTGATAAAATAATATTCAACAGTATCTTATTAGTTATTAGACTTAAAAACCGTACTAAATATTGTTAAGAATACTGAGGATAAAAAGAACAATGAATTAATAATGAAATAAATTACCATTTTGTTTTCCATTTTATCTTGACTTAAACGATTATATACCATCGAGGAGGATGGCGTAATGGTTTAATTCTCATCGCTACCATCGATAAGAAACGTCACACATTATTCTTTGTCCAGGCAATCTATTCCAGAATAGCCTTAGTATTTTATTTTAATGCTTATATATATACAGTATATTAATTTATACGGCTTTTATCGCGGTTCATTGAAAAAACGCTACTTTAAGCTACTTTTAAACTAATTTAAATTTACATTTGCCGCGATGTTTCGGTTGCCTTTTAACAGCTTTGGGAGATACTAAGCTAGTGTTCGTTCACGATCACCATCATAGACCTAAATTTAAATATTTGTCAGCATATGTTTAAAATAGTTAAATTTCAATGTATAACATACGCCTAAACACACGACAACAATTATGCTTATAATTACCAAGGCACAGAAATTATCCTTATTACGCTGTCTTCACATACGGTAAAAAGAAAGCTTTGTCGAACCAAAACTTACGATATTCATACCACTAGTAATTTCCTCATAAAATATGGAAGGCACTCTTGTAAATAGTAGGTGTGCGTCAATAAAAATTGTTTTGGTGTTGATGGCGGTCACCGTGTGATTAAAACCACATTACAATCGGAGCGCGCTTACAAGCAATACTTGCCTTTGTTTCTGTCACTATTTACTGTTGTGGGCGGCTAATGCCGCTATTATTTATTACCTACTGTTTTAGTTCATATCTGTATATCTAGGTACGTTTTATACAGCTTACTTGTTACTGCCTTCACTATACTGCCGTCGTAATTATAAATGCAGTAATCGACATTTTTCAAATTTCTGTTTTTATCGAAAATGATGGTAAGAGACAGATATCTAAGTAATGGTTAATTAATATTTAAAAAAAAAAGCTTGGAAGTTAGTAAAATTATAAGCACAAGTACAGCATTCGTATGACTTTTCCGGGAGTTTGTTAATTGAAATGCAGTAGTAATAAAATACAAGGATAAAATGCAGTACTAATGTCTATGCTACACATTTAAAACGCAGTATTAATCTTATCGTAGGAATAAATGCAGTATTTGCATAATATACTGCATTTTAATGTTATACCTCCATTTTATATTTCTATGATTCTTTCCTAAACTCAAATGCAGTAAATGTGTATACTGCATTTGAGTGTTGTGTTAGTAGAGTGTTTCATAACGCTGTGCAAAATATGACATGTTTTGAACATTTCATTTGCCCTTATGGGTAATGAAGAATGTGAAGATTGTTAAGATTTTAACATACACCAGCCTACGTGCCAGGAACCCACATCATGTGATATCTGTAATTCCTATAAACTGCACAAGGAAATATACGAAATGGCCAGAATTTTTTATCAAGAAGATGTGGAGCTGTCTACGAAATCATCAGATAAAGCCTTTTATTCAGCAGATTTATAAAAAGTTATTATGCTGCCTAGGATAGATATGTTCAAAGCGGTTATTTTTGCCCGAGAATTATAGCGTTTAATGAAAGTTTCGTACCTTTGGGATCTAGTAAGGTAAATTTTCTGCCGTTCGCCGCAATAAGGCACGAAGCAATTGCAGGCAAAAAGCAGGAAGACATCATCGGTGCTTTTAGAGCATTTTTCATTTACAAGCGTGATTGTAATGAAATAGTAATATGGACTGATAATTGTTCTGGTCAAAATAAAAATTGGGCATTTTTTACATTCCTTGTCCAAATAATAAACAGTTCTTTCATTAGTGCCAACATTATTACAATAAAATATCTCGAATCAGGGCATACATTTAAGTCTGCTGATAATTTTGACCACCAGGTTGAAAACCAACTAAACAAAGCAAAGAAAGTATACGATTTCGATGACTTTATTGATTGTGTGCAATTGAGTAATTCAGGCAAAGTAATAGTGAAAGCCATATAAGTTACTGATTTTTTTAAATATGTTGATCAGTCATCTCAGCCTAAACTAAAAAAGAGTATAAATCGTATATATTTGAGAAATATAGTTTCTGTAAAGGCACGTAGACAAAACTTTAATTTATTTGTCAAGACGGAATATGATGGGGTGATCCGAGAAATGGACTTCCTAAAACTTAAACATAAAAAAATATTGTCAATACCCGAACCAATTCAGAACACGATTCCTAGAGGTATATCTGAAGCGCGTAAATCTGCAATTCTTACTACTTTGTCTAAATTAATTCCACCAAACAGATTACCCTTTTGGCAAAATCTCCACACCGATAATAATTTTATTGATCTCGTTAATAATTTAGATGTAGAAGAAGAAGACTGTTAAAGTGCTGTTATAAATTATTGTTAAGTTCTTTTTATTTTTGTATTTCGACGGTGGCAGTAGCCCGTCTAAATATTTATTATTGTTTAGTGTAACTGTTATTCTTAATTTTAAATGAGAATAAGCAAGTCATTTTAGAATAATAATTAGTCTTTTTAAATTTTGTTGATTTTTTGTGATTTGTTTAGAACAATTATTATAATAATGAGAAGACTGTTAAAGTGCCATTATAAATTAGTGTAAAGTTGCCCGTTTAAATATTTATTATTTAGTTACTTTTATTTACATTTTAAAAGACAATAAGCGAGTCATTTTAGAAAAAAGATTGTGTTTATTAAGTTTTATTGATTTTCAGAGATTTGTTGAATAACATTTTTAAGAAGACTGTAATTAAAGTGCCATTATAATTAGAGTTAAGTTCTTTTTTATTTTTGTTTTTGCCTTAATAAAGTATAATTTATTATTTTATATACATGTTCACTTTATTTGTTATTTTTACCTATAATCCTATATTTTAAATGAATATGTATACTGCATTTATGTAATATTTATAAGATCGGTTCATTTCGATATACTAAAACTTAATGCAGTATCAAGCAATCCCTATACATAAATGCAGTACTAAGCACAAGTACCGCATTTCACTTAACAGTACACACATAATATTAGTTATAGGCACAAAGTTAAAATGCAGTATTCAGCATTTTAGATTAATTCAATAATAAAATTGTTCTTAATGTTAAGGTAAATAATGAAGTGTATTATTTTGTGCATCGTGAATCAAAAATAATATTCATATTAGGTCAGAAATCGTAGAGAATGTAAAAAAACGTTTAACCGCGTTTTTTTCGAAACCGCCATTCTGCGAATACTGCATTTATAATTACGACGGCAGTATATGTAGGCGACATTTCAAAGATGCGCCATGTTGTCTCTAAGGATACCTAATATGATTTTAGACAACGTGTCTTAATCGCGACTCATTATTTCAAGGTAATAAATATCCATTTATCGCCATACTTTTCGACCGATTTGCATCAATTGTGGTCACAGATTGATCGTGGTATTTATAACTTTTAAATATTTAATTGCGACTAAGACCCGTTGCTTAATATTATATTAAATATGTGTACAAATGGAGAAAGCCTAAAAACGCTTATTGTCTTTAAGGATGACCATAACTTAATTATTTTATTGTACTTTCTATGTACATTTTTTATCATGTGTTCCTTCATCTATAACACATGAAACAAAACCTTAAAATTCTCTTTTTATAGGTACAGATGTGTACAGTTTTATTAGCGTTCAGTATCATCATAAAAATGAAATTTCCGACATCAAAAGCACTTAGCCGCTTCCGCGAAAGAAAATGATACAGTGACGACGCCGTCCTTATTATAATTTCTCAGAAATAAGATGCCTTATATTATATAAACTACTTTCGCTTTTAAGACTTATCAAATGACACCACATTTTTATATTCATCAATCACTTTAGGTTACAGGACGCATCACAGAAAAAGACTGACATGTCCAATAAATGGCAATAACGATAAGCACGCACTCTTTTATGTAAAAAATTTATGACAAAACATACCCACAAAGCCAAAGGAAGTTACACTAAAACTTAATTTTTCCAAATAAAGCACCGCTTTATTAAAATAATCTAATATGAGCTATAAATACAAATACATACATTCTAAAAATAGGACGACTCTATTTCAGTGAGGTAAAAATACAACCATATTGTTACTTATAAAAATAACTTGATATAACAAACCGGCGATATATGAAAAAGCACAACAAAAACACCGCATTTCTATACCACAAAACCGGTTTCATATCGGACTGCAATACGAAGCATTAAAGATAAATAAAACCGCAGTACTCCCTTTATTCTCCAACATGATGCAGCCCGCGATAGTAACTGAACTAGTTTCCTTTTGTTGTTCACCTTTTGTGCTTACACCAGAGCAACATACATGTTAAATCTCTGTAGGAATCCGCTTATTTTTAAAATTCAATACTGCTAGTTCGCTTGGGTCGGGTACGGACGAACGAAAACGCAATTTTATATTAATATCAGCCACAATAAGCATAGGCTGCCGTCGGCAAGCGCTTGCTTATTGCAACATTCGAATCGAAAATCGTGGACTTTTTATATGGTACTCCCGTGTTGAAGTGTAATGAACATCACTAACCTTACTCGGGATTAGAAATGTTTTTATTATGTGTGTTAAGATAATAGTGTTGTACGTAGTAAATTTATTACATAAACGCCTGTACTGTTTTGTTTATTGTTCATCGAGTGGTGAGGGTATGTGATTAAACTTACCTACTGCCAATAATGTCTTGGATACTATTCTTGGGTCTGTGAAACTCTTACTATGTGTTTGGGAAATTCTTAGTGTAGTAGTGCAGGATCTAAAATTATATCCGGAACCTAATTGAAAATAGGCTCGTCATCTATGAATAAAGGACCTAAACATTGCTAGTTAAATATGGGTCTTACATTAAACCCTAAGTGGATTTCCTGACATGATGTATTGTTTTGTCCAATTAAAACAGCCGCATGCTTAAAATAGGTATATGTATACATAATTTCTGCTGCCCTGATGATGAAAGAAAATGGAACAAAAATGCATGCTAAAGAATTCTTCAAAAGTTCTCAAAGATAGACTGGTTGGCTTCAACAATTCACACTTGGGCACGTTGGTCGATGTTATCTTCCTCATTCAGAAGGAGGTAATTGACCTAATAGTTGACCAGCTTATAAACTAGTAGGTATGATACTTATATTATTCGTTCTACATTCATTCTAATCAAGTTGTCATTGAAAGATTTGAACTGATAGCAATTTAAATTCTGTCAAAGTAGAAGTAAAAAATACGCCTCTAAAATTAAGAACGCAAGTTCAAGGCATGCAAAACTTTTGAAACAGCCGACAAAGAACTATTGTAGTTGAGTGCGATGAATAAGCAAATAGTCAAACGAACTCTCGATTTATGGCTCCACATTGTCCACAATGTCTTGCCCAGGATCAATTGTAGGGTAAGCCCGATCTATTTTACAGATGTACATAACATTGCCTACATTATATGTCCCTTTGGGATACATAGATACATACATTTGCGATGGTATAAATATAATATTACATACGTAATAATAACAGACTCACACGCCGTAAACTGGTGTGTGTTCATCTATATTTACCCAGTTATGTTATTCTATATCTGTATTATTACAAAGCTAAATAAATATATTGTTATTTCATTTTTATAATAGTACGACTCCCCGCACTAGGAACAAGTTCTGTGACGCCCGCTACGTCACTTTACAAACATTCAATCATCCGACACAAAAGACACCCAGATTCGACACATCGAAGAGGCGGTAGCCCAATGGATAATGTATTGGGCTTGCGATCAGGAATCGCGGGTTCAAATCCTACCCATTGCACTACTGACGTGAACCCACTCGTAATACAAGCATTCTAACTTAGCTGGAGGGGTTAACAAGAATACTAGTAATTTGAAACCCAAATTACTCGGAATCTTTAAAAACATAGTAAAATATACCTATTTTTTGGGTCTTCAAACATTTTTTATCATGTATATCGCACCGACAACACTTGGCATACTGGCAGTGGCAATTATGTGCCAATCTGTGCAAAGTGAAATACATTCAAAAATTTAATAAATATTCATATTTTATTGCTTAATCCTTTCGCTCTCCCGTGATAGATGCAATAAAAAATCTATTGCAATAAAAGTTTATCATAATGTTCCCGCCCATGAAACCTGTTAAAATAATAATATTTTAATAAGACTAGCCAGTGCTATTGGTTTTTAAAAACCTAATAACATTTTTACTGCTAATATAGCATTGAAATAAACAGTATGTAGCAAATCCCACGTGAACGAAGCACAGAGTAACATTTGCATATTACTTTTTATGTAAACTGCATGTTATTCGATATGCACCATGATTGTACAAATGTATCGGCAAAGTACCTACATCTGCATACAAAATTCTAGTTTTACATTGATACAAAAACTCTCCTGTGACTCCCAAAGGAGTGTACAGATGTGAATTACTGCTATATGTTGCCCTTTATGTTTTTAGGTCTGCCACTGCGCCGAACCCAAAACGGGTACGAATCCCATCCGGGACAAAAAAATTGTGTGATCCACAAATGGTTATTCCCAGTCTGGGTGTTCTTTATGTCCGTTGTTTGAATGTTTGTAAAGTCCACCGGGGTACGGGAATTATTTCTACTGCAGGAGTTGTCTTTTTAAAACAAAACAAAAACAGTCGGCTCAGCCCTCTGCCTTAACCTAGCAATTTAGTAACTTAGTAAACTTACTAACTTATATATTTTGACGTTCATAAGTGTTACTTTGTGATTAGTTCACAAAGTAACACTTATGAATGAATAAATGAATAAAAGATTTTTGACTTTGTCGAGTTTGCTGCCGACCACGGGTTTATTTTTACACTACGTTCTGTTAGATAGAATATCTTAAAAATACGCAATACCCCTTTTTCTAAAGCGGATATCGAACTCGAGGCCGTGCGATAAGCGCATCCAAAAGCTATTTTATAGCAGAGCAGCAATAAAGCTCTTCAAGACTAACTACTCATTTAAAAATGGAACTGCAATACCACTTTTGAATTCGTATGACAATCATGTTTGGAATAAACGGTTAAATAATTTCGAACAATTTAGTTAGTTTTGATTAGTTCTGTAATCAACGACTATTGTTTCGATGTTTACATATTATTTTCAGGGTGTACTCTATAATAAATATGAACACGCCTGTATGGCACACGTTGTAAAAAGTTTCACTGTTATTATTTTTTATTTTACCATTGCATGTTTCACTTTTCTAATAAACTGTAAGCTTGCCTGTTGTGGGTCAATGTGCGCACATTACAACGACCGCTAGGGTTTTTATGCACACTTGATATTTTATTTCTTACTATGTTTTTACCGTGACTTCGTCCATTTATACTATAGTTCACCCACAACGTCATGAACATACCTACTCTATATTTTCTATGTCTTAAGCGGAATGGACTATATATAATGTTAACAATATAGGTAATACCTATATTGTTAACATTATTCATTACACGAATTACTCTAATATATTTTTACAAACCCATTAACAAAGACAAAGTAATAATAAAATACTAATAATTATAACACTAAATATTTAAGCGGAATCAGATGAAACTTAGCTTAGTATGTGAGTTGTGAAAATTGCATCAAAATCCCTTCAGCAGTTCTCGCGTGAGTAGAATATATAGATTGTCTTGTCTTGTGTGGGGACCAGTCAGTACAGACCAGCGACACTTCGACCCAGTGGGATCTTTTGTGTCGACTTCCCCAGTAACGACTGCCATAGATGTTCATGGCAGCCGGGACCGACGGCTTAACGTGCTCTCCGAGGCACGGAGCATGTGATAATTGTCAATCAATACGCACATAATTTCGAAAAGTCATATAACTTCCGAAAGTCAGAGGTGCGTGACGTGGGTTCGAACCCGAGACCCTCTGCATTGCAGTCTGTTGGTCTCCCCACTGAGCTATCGCTGCTCAGAATATATAGATACATAGATATTATAATATTTATACAATATTTTTAACAAAAACTAAGTATATTGTTTCTTGAAAATATTTATTCCTGAAATCAACGTAGTTTGGATTAACAACTGGAAAAAAGGTTCCACCACACACGCACCCTCGAATTGCTCACGTTAATTATTGTAACAGAAAACAGTTAATTATATATGTATATATGTTTACGTTTTGGTGTTTGACTGTCAGCTTTTAACCACGGCCGGTGTAACCTAGTTGAAACGTCGAGTATCTGTAAGTGCTTATATGTATATGATTGATCGAATCAATACGCACCCGCTAAGAATTATATATACATAGCTATATATCATGCAAGTAAAGGATAAAGAATTTTTAAAGTTGAATACCTTCTCAAAAGAAAAAGAAAAACTACAAACGACAGATGTTAGATTCGCATCAACAAGCGTCAGGCGCAAACAATAATAATACCTCTTTCCTCTACGAGCTATAAAAAGAGTATTATTTAAAACAATTGATCAAACGTCAGGCGTGTGACGTGCAGTCTCGAAGGCAGTGTCTCGTGGTGACGTCACTTCGTTTAACCTATTTCAGCGGTCACGCTCGCCGTGCCCGTCAACACGACGAACTAGGACTCCGGCGAATGCACGAAACATTCGCATTACAGCCGGTACGAACACATCCGTCGTAATTTTAAAGTAATTTGGCTTTTGCTTAGTAATTATTATTTAGTGAATAGGAAATGAAATGTAGATTGGTTAACATTATTTTAGTTACTTTTGATTAAATATCTGTTTAGATATATGCTTAAAAGTCTATACCTAGATAGGTGTATTTCTATCAGATGTCTAATTCTATAATTATCAGAAGTTGAAAGGAAAGCAGAAGATAGAAATATAGATTGAAATAGAGGCGGCGAATCAAAGCTTAGCTCTTATATTAAAGAGAAGAAGATCGGTGAAATGATGATAACTGAAGCGCTTGCGTTGTGAAACGCTATATTACAGGTTCTGTTACTGAGCCGTAATAAAATTTTTATTTATTTTTCTCAATTTTCGACTAGATAATACCTATAAGTTATACCTTTGCATAAATATAACTTAAATACTACAAAATTTGTTTAAAGACTATAATAAAAACGAACGAACGAAGGAGATAAATGAGGATATAATAAAAATAAAAAGCTTGATTAAGAACTTAAACTGTCAGATAAAATTAACATTCGCACGAAATAACAAAATTTTAACAGACGTTACAAACGATTTCAGTTACGTTTACGGTATATTATAGACGTCGAATTTTTATTCAGCACGAAAGAATAATAAACTCTAAAGTATGCAATTGCAAAAAGCGGTGCATTTCTCAAATAATGCCATAACACTAAAATACAATGGTAGCATAAAATAACATTTTAAACAACTTTATCATACAATCACGTACATGCAACAGTGGCAAATAAAAATATCAAAACATGCGAGTTAAGCTCTCGACGGTTCCGTACTATATTAATAACATCTCTGTTACGATTAAGTACTTTTATTTGATTTAACTCTTACACACTCCTTCACACTGATGTCCTTTATTCTTTAATTCTATCAATTTAGTGCAATGGGTAAAGCATTGGACTTGCGACCGAGGTCATGAGTTCGAATCCTACCCATTGAACTACCGACGGTCCACTTTTTACACAAGGTTTCTAGCTTAACTGAAGGAGTTAACAAATTTCTAAAATTTGTAAGCCCAGTTGTTTGAATAAAAAATAAAAAATATTCTATCACATACACACAACACCATCTAGCCCAAACTAAGCAGAGCTTGTACTGTGGGTACTAGACAATGGATAAACATACATATATACTTTTTTTTTGTAAATTCTTACATATTATACATAGAAACACACAGATCAAGACAAACATCCATGTTCATGCACACAAATGTTTGACTTGTGCGGGAATCGAACCCGCGACCTCAGGCGTGGCAGTCGGTTACACTAACCACTACGCCATAGAGGCCGTCATTATTTATTTGCTTGTATTATTTTTATTTTTTTTTGTTAGTTTTTAATTAAAGACAAACTATCCTTAAGCCCATAAACATATTGCCACGACATCCTTTACCGTACACCGCTGTCATATTTCATTAAAACTTTCATGCCATACGCAATAACAGTCTAATACAGAAATATTGTATTTTGGGTATTGACCCACCTTAATAACTACCTTCAAAGATCGGTAGGTCAAGGCCAACATACCCTATAGCTTTTAGTAATAATGCGCCATTTAAATAAAATACATATTTAAAGGGCCTAGCTATTTTTGTTGCGATGAATCAAAATATCTTCTTAATAGTATAATATCAGCTTTGTTTATATACTTTCTTAGTATTGAGTAAGAGCCTGCACGCAGAATATAATATGTTTTGATAGCTTAAAGTAAGTTGAACAAAACATTACATGGCAGGACTTCATGGTTGAAGTAAGCGATTTATATTTTTAGCGCATACATTAGATAATAATAAGTGCGTTATATGCGTCCGAGACAGTCATATCTCGGTTTCATCACTAGCCATTCACAACTCGATTAAAACATTTTTAGAATGTGTAATATTCAGTTTATTTGATGATTTATATTACATAATTATATTAATATGCTGCATGGTGCACAGCAGGTGCGCTGTTTCAATGTCCGAAGTGATGTGGATCTTTACTCTGGAAAAGCATCAGATGTAGAATGTTCTTTGTTTCAATATTTGTAAAGCTCTTCGCAACTACAAGTGACGTGGAAGCAGTCACTAAAAAATAAGATTGTAGAAGACCTTAAAATAAAATAAGTTAATGGACATATTGATTATAAATTGTATCTGGATGTCGTGGTTTTATTATAACAAAAATGGAACTCTAAAAAAATAAAAAAGGTAATTAAATAAGTGCAACAGTTGAAACCTGTACTTTTGTTAAGTACCACTTAATTCTTTACGCTAAGCTAGCTATGCCTTGCAATTTGATCCATGATTACTTTCTTCATTTTCCTTTGGTCTAACTTTTTATAAGCAATTTATCTGACGCGAAACTATTTATCCTAAATGGACTCCATGTTTCTAAGATAGGCGCGTTCATATATGCAAACTCTAATTTTATAATATTAACTAGATGTGCCCGCGGTTTCACCCGCGTTTATGATTACTGCGCCGCCCCCGTGGGTCATAGCGTGATGTTATGTAGCCTACAGCCTTCCTCAATAAATGAGCTATCAAACCCTAAAAAAATTTTTCAATTCGGACCAGTATTTCCTGAGATTAGCGCGTTCAACCAAACAAACAAACAAACTCTTCAGCTTTATAATATTAGTATAGATATAGACAAGCGAATATGAGGTTCAGTTTAATCGATTACGGTTACTTGGATAATCGCGAACTGGCTGAATCGATTGTTTCAATACAGAACTTGTCGGTTGATATAGCATTATGAACGATGAATACTAATTAGATCATCTTTATAGCTAGCTTCTAGAAACGTCTACGGTGCTATCTATAAACTAGTATCTATGGATTTCGTGGTTATCTAACTCGTAACTTTGTTTGACTATGGTCTGTGTATACATTGATTTGTGTTCTACCGTTGAATTTGGAATCACTTGTAGCTGAAAAGGAAAAGTACTATGGTATATAGGTACAAAATACTTTTATACTACAGTAATATTTATTTTTGAGTCGCTATATTAAAGTATGTTTGACTATGATTTAGGTAAAGCATAATGTGTATTCGATATAAAGACAAAGTCAAAGTCATATATATGGCCTGCATCATAGGTAATGTGGCTTTTGTTTGCGGGCATTTGTGAAATCTCGAGTTTTATTCCTGTATTGGACAGTGTTGGACAGAAGTGGTGTAATGGGAATTTTCTTATAAACAAATTTTAGTAACAGTACGGAGTCTGGGCAAAACCTGAATAATTACTTATACTTTCGCGTTGCATTATTTATGTAGATGATAACAGCTGCTCAGTAAATGGCAATAGGCTAAATCGCTATAATATAGGAACTAAATACTTAACAGGCGAATTGTAGAATGTAGGTGTGCTAGACCTCTGTCTACCCTTCAGGCGATATACAGGTGTGAGTCTATGCATGTATACAAATTAGTAACAACAGCTCCAAAACACTGCACTGTCAACAGGCCATCGCCCTTTCACAGACAACGCTCGCTACTTTTTTGCAGTAAGGAGCAGTTGTCAGCATGCAACTTTTGCTTATTTAACATTAGTAGAATTAAAAAGACCTGCGTGTGCGAAAGTTCTTTTTGATCGTTTTTATTGCCGAGTAAAAGTGTAGTTCAGTTTTTCTGTCAGGTTATGAATAGTAACTGGGTATAAAGCGTTATCTGACTTTATATACAAATAATATTTATACGGTTTGACTGCATCGGTGGCTAAGGAGTAGTGAGTGTGACTGCAATGCATGAGGTTCGACTACCAAGACGGCCAAATTGGTATTGAGACTATCAAGAAATTACCAGTAGAGCCGTAGAAATTGCTAGTAGACCTTGAGTCTGGAACTATGCCAAAAATCATAGGTCGCTAAATACACAAACGTGTAATACAACCTCTTGGCATATTGATGTACGTAACCTACGTAATATGTACATATTTATGCAGTTAGCTGATGATATCATTAAAACGGATTTAGGATTTTTGCGGGGCAAGAGGCAAGGCAAGTACCGGCTTACAGATTGATTAGTCAGTAATTCTGTCACCTGGCCTTTCTGTATCAGTCTGTATAAAACAAAAATAAGAAAAAAATTATTATAGATTTAGGTTAGCTAGACTGTATTACAATTCTACATATCTTTAAAAAGAAAATATTTTTGAAAGTTTGTATAAAAAGTTATCCAGCACTGTTTACTTCACGTATAATTGCTTACATAAATCAAAACAAATCAAATTAAATCTCAACAATTTGTTCACACAGTTAGCTTTATACGCGTTTTTATTTACTCAAGTAATAAAGCAAATCAGTAAACCAGCGAATTATTTAATAAAAATTATTAATCTTTTTTATTTGTTCGTTTATGACTCAAATTTAATCCTAACGCCAAACCAGAGTTTAAGAATATCATGCTTTATAACGTCGCGATTTTGATGTGCTCTTAGTATCTTATTGAATTTGTAAAGTAAGTTCTAAGGATCTGATTTCCTCATCGAATAAATTCTTATAAGAATTTTACATACAAACACAGTACAGCTATATCTCTAAAGGGGTGGAGTGGGATATAGGTATTTCAGCCACATTTCACCAAGTATAATTTTAGAGCCTATTGTTGGTTACCGGTCACTGTTCCAGTCACCGTGTTGCAACTTTTTACTTTAGTATCCTAAGAAAACGCCGTCGAAAATAGAGATGAATTATTTTTACTGCGTACTTAACCACTAGCGGGCAAAACCATAAGTGCTTACGACGTCAATATTGTAGCACCTGTGTAGCACTATGCTGCGAAGAGCTACGACGTCGGTATTGTAGCACCTGCGTAGCACAATACTGCGAAGGGCTACGACGTCGGTATTGTAGCACCTGCGTAGCACTATGCTGCGAAGGGCTACGACGCGTCAAAGCGTCTGGCCATTTTACAGTCTTGTTTATTAGCATATCAAATTAGTGGCAGTACCAATAACAATAACAATCAAAACATTAAGTGCGCATTTTTAAATTTACAATATAAGGTATTTAATTTTATTTCGTTCTTTCTGTAGCGGCGTCACGAAATTTCTTTGTTATCGGTCGATCTTAACGTTCTTCGAACTTTCACGACCCAAGAATGTAGCCATAAAGCAATTCTGAATTCCAATTTAGTTCCTAAATATAACGAAAATATTAAAATTACCTCGGTTTTTGGGTTTAGTTGCGTAACATCGGGACGTGGTGTACGCCCCGTCAACAATTCCACTGAAATTTGGTGCCGGCGATAAAATGAATTCGGTGACACGTTAACAGACTGTTGTGGCAGATAACAAACTATGTACATACAAAATACCATGCATATATTCCAGAAAGGTCAGGCAGAGAGAATCACACCTACATTTAGCCAATTATAGACATAGGTCCCACATAATCGAAGGTTTGACTAGGCCGTCCATCGGGCTCATTTTAAGACCCACTGCTGCTACTTAAAAAAATTCACAGGTAAGCCTTTGCCCGATCCGGGAGTACCATCTGAGACCTCATGCAAAGGAATCGCATCCAACACCACAGCGCCACCAAAGCAGAATTTTAACACGTTGTAATATAGTTGCTATGTAGCGTGTGCTATGCATACCAACACATCAATATTGCGTGGCGTAATACCTGTACCTCGGCTTAGGCAGATTGTATCAGGCTAAACTCGCATACTAATGTTGTAGACTGACTATTATCGCAGCTGCAGCTCGCCTATTATGTTGCCCTAAGTCCTACGATAATTAAACTGTTAATAGAAATCAATAAGGATTTATTAGAAAATCTATTGTAATAAATAATTTCGAAGAGAAGAACCCACTACGTACTATCAGATTGCCCATCCTAATTATTGGAATAGAAAAATGTATAACACTGAACGCCTTTGATGATAGATAGCCGTGTGGGATTCGAGCTTTCTTCAACATGCAATGTTCTGCTTTTAAACACAAAATATGCGCCGACACGCGTCTCGCCTCTGCGTCCCCATGGCAGTTGGCAATGAACAAAAATAAATCCGATTTTCCTCCCTTCACAATTATTTTATTATATTTAAAAGTAAGAGTTCAAAGTGGCGTTTAGTACCTATATTTACCGTACATTAAACTTATAATTTATAAAATGTATATTTTTTATTAATAAACTGTTAATTTAATTCTATGGTCGGACAGACAGATTTTCAGAACCCACTTAGAGTTCATGTTATTTAATCCCTAAATAGTTGCATATCTTGAAAGATTGAACGAACCTGCAGTAGCAGCAGCTGTAGTATAAAAAATATGGAACCGCCAATGAATCGAAAAATCGAATGTTTGCATACCTTGCAAACATTCGATTTTTCGATTCATTGGCGGTTTGAATATCGTATAGATTTTTATCATACTATTCATTCGAAAGCACGTTGAATGTTTGTTTTGCTACTAGTTCAAACGGGATTTTCAAATGCACTCGTATTTAAGCTTTTCTGAATTTGAATATACCTAACAGGCATTCTAAATTGTCGGACAAACCAATCAACTATACCATCTATAAATCTATAACAGACATTTAACTAATCATACATACATATTTTAAGCTTATATACCAAAGGGGATAGGTGGTAGGCAGAGATTTATTTCTTCCTTCCAGCTATAGTTTTTAATCAGACTGAATAGTGGGCATACCTACCTATTGCCTTATACTAAGCAAAGTTCGAAACACCGAGAATTTCTCGACTTTTCGTACCGGAGTTGAGTCCGAGTATATATATATATACACATACAGTAGTCACATTTACCACCGCTGCGCCACCTGCCAAATCAACGATAACGTTTTAAATTTCTCAACTCAGCTCAACCACAAAGTCCTTTTACTCGGTTGGATCAACCATACAAAGGTCACTTTAGTTCAGTTGGCTGGTTCACTCGGTCGTGTAAATGGCCTTTGCGGACGCAGTTATGAGCTGTGTTTTATGTTTTTTAATATTTGGCTTTCAGTCAGACAAGTCTCTATTCTGTAAAGGAATTGAAATCACAACACTGCCGACGCAGTGTGCTGTGATCAAGGAAGTACAATGATTTTTTTAGATGCGACGGCTGATATAATGCACGTGACTTTGTCTTTCATATTTTAGTACTTTTTTATAAGCTTAACTTTATTATAATAATTGAGTCTGGCAACAATACATATGGTAGTAATTTTAAAACAAGCAGCGATAGCCGAGTTGGGAGACTGTTGGACTCCTCGAGACCTCTACAGGGCAGTCTAACAGTCCAAGTGGAACTTCATTCCAAGGCATGCATCTCTGACTTTTCGAGTTTATACGCGTATTAACTAGTTAATTAAAGTTTGCTACAGCACACTTTAATTAACTAGTTACAACGGTGGAAGAAAACATAGTCAAAACCTGCATATCTGCGAGTTCTTCATTATCTTTTCGATCCCGAGTGAAGTCTGTTGGGCCAGTGTGGTGCACTAAGCCTTCACTTTTTTATACTGAGAAGAGAACCGTGCCCTGCAGAGGTACCGTTTATAAACCATACTAATATTATTATATATTATTATGATTATTTACTCAAATATTTCAAGCTATTTATTTTTCAAATTACTAGTTATTCATGTTAATTTTATTCTACATTCTAGTTTAGCTGTACGTGACAGCTCAGCTATAATGCTTTCTTCTTTTTAAGTTTGTTCTCTTTGGTACAGTAATCAGTGGGATTTGAACTCTCGACTTCTCTATCGCAAGTCCAATGTCTTACTTATCTATTGGGCTACCGGAGCTTCAAATAAATAAATAATTCAGATTTGGAAGTTGAATACAAATTACTGTACATTGTATAGCCATGATATCCAACTAGTCTAAAATGGTGGTACATGAACATGTGGTTAATTCTCTGAGCGCTAATTGTCAATTCATCATGCTCATCGTGTGACGCAACACGGCACGTCTAAGGGCACATCTCTTGGGTGTTGTACTACAAGACACACACAACAGTTAATTACAACTTCTGTATGTTCGCTACATTGTTATGAACCTGTGTACAGTTCATTTCTTAAACGTGTTTATATTTCATACTTATGTTATAATCAGCCTGTTTTATAATGGGTAGACATACCACGAATCCTTCTTGCTCCTATCCTAACATACTTCTTCATCGATTCCCATTACATTCATTACATTCGCGCTATGGTTAAGAATACTGTTTTTGGTTTCGCCAGATGGTGTCTTTCTCTCTCTGAACTATCTGGACTGATAATAACAGAATAGATTTTTATAAAATGTTTCTTGACTTATTAATAACCGGTCGACACGTTTTCTTGCACGTCAAGGGAGCTAAAACTTATTTTTTTAATATGAACGCAAATTATTAAAAAATAATACACGTCATAACGGTGAGTACGCCATGATTTAAAACCAACACCTCCAATTTGACAATTTATGTAAAGCAGGGATCTGAGCCTTGCTTCCAGACTATGTGTTCTTTGCTTCAATGTTTATAAAGTTCACAGGGACTCAAATTTTATTTTAGTCAGAGAGCTATCTTATACACAAAAGAAAAGAACCGACATCTCTTTAGATTGCCTTAGAATGTAAATAAGACAAAGAATATATACACGTGGATATTACACATATAATACTCACATAACATCATAATAAGCAAATGTGTAGAACAGATCTCGGGAGCTTTGTACTACAAGATTCGGTAAACGCCTTGCTCGGGCAGGTCATTAATTTAGATTGGCACGAGCCCCGCTTCGATTGTTTATTCCATTAAACTTATATCGTTGTTGGAAAGCCCTAGCAGTTGTAGACTGAGCACATACATACATGCCGCTTTGCTGCGGCCCGTAAAGGAATATATTCAAAACGTACAATAGATTTTAAGTGAAAGTTTATCGCTTTACTAAAGTCACCTTATTTATTAAGCCAACAATCATGCTAGTTTCTTTGTCAACATTGTAGAATTTAGTAATCATTCTTCAGATGTTTCTACCTAATTGTATATGGGATTTTAATTATTACAATAAATGCTATGCATGGGTTAGTATCATACATAGCATTGAAATTGTTTGTATCTAGATTCTATTTTCTCATCAGCAGTATGAAGCCGAGATTGGTGAATGGTGGATAGCTTTAAGCTCTTAGAAATCTGAGAACAGAAATATAGTTGATGATTTTGGAAGTGTTACATATCTGCCTTATTATTGAAGAGTGAAGAGTTGTAATGAACCTTTAATTCTGTTTGGTTTACCAACAGTGCCCGCCAAATATGATATACATATTATACTTAATGTTTAAAATGCGCATTATTAAAAAAATAAGGACTATTTTTATTTGTTAATACGTTGGTTATGTGCTGATCTGTCTATTTATTGGATGTAATCGGTTTTATAAACATCGCCATCTTTATGCATAGGTTATTCTATTTTACTACCGTTGCCAGCGAACTGACTTTTCAGCAGAGCAGATCGAACAAAGTCTTACTGGGTTTTACTGTCAAGAAATTCTAAATAGCGACACGGAGTTTGGAACTGTGCCCGGGAAACGTCAATATGTTTACTCCCTATTATTACATATATGACCTAAAGCTAAAAAGGGTGGCGAACTGGCAAACGTCAATAAGCTCGCTCATGGGACTTATAAAGGTGGGAAAATATCATTGTATATAATACACCTATGCCTACCCTATTGATTAACAATTATCGCCTGCTCCGTGCCTCGGAGAGCACGTTAAGCCGTCGGTCCCGGCTGCCATGAACATCTACGGCAGTCGTTATTGAGAAGTCAGTGCCCTATAATACCCTGACACTGGTCTAGCCTTAGGGTATCGTTAGCCTTCGGGTTGCGGAGGTCAGGTGGCAGCCGCTCCGTGTAAAAACTGATATCCAGTCAAATCCGGTTAGACTAGAAAAGTTGATCCCAAGTGACTTGGGAATAATAAAGACTAGGGAGACGAAGACACCTATGTCTAACCCTTCGGGTGTAGGCGTGAGACTCTGTATTTATTCTATTCTAACTTGCATGATTTAGTTACAATGCTTCACATAAACCGTGGTATATACAAAATGTTGAAACTTTGTAGCGCTACTTTGTAATTCTAATTAATAAAGCGTTAAGTAATTAGTAGCATAGTGGGTTGAACGTAACTAATATACTTGTTAACCTTTGCGACTAGCGAGACACTTATGCTAGTGACAAGGGTAAGATTATAATTATATTGAAACTTTGAAGTTGAATGTGTTGAAATAATATTTTGATTAAAAGGCGTATGGGCTTACAATTATAATATTGTTTTAACATCTGGCTTCACACCTGCATTGGATACAGTTATTTAACCTGTTAGAAAACCATCTCAAATGCATACATCTACTACACTAAAGACTATGTGTATCTACAACGAAGATATTTTAAACTTTTTGATTGTTATCTGCTATTTACAAGCTGCCGCGTATAAACAAAAGACCATAGACTTTTTTGTCTGTATACTGGTTCGGTTTAACATAATAACAGATGAACGGCTTTTGATGAATTCCACGCAAAATATACGTTTTAATACACATCTGCCTACTCTCTCTATATTGATCTACGAAGCTAGTTAAAAGTAAGTGAGTAACCTTTAACTTAGTAGTTGTATGTGAGCTTTTAACTTACAACACAAGGTTCATATATGTTACTATATAGTGAGGTACCTGTGTAGCTTGGCTGCATACATTATACTTGACAGTCGTGGTAAACTTAGGCAGAATCGACCGCAGCAAAACGCACCTGTGAACGAAAACTTTCATATGTACGAAAGTACTTTCGTACCCCCACAACAGATAAAGGCAAATATAAGCGTAACTTACATACAAAAACAAATGGACGATTCAGAGAAGTTTGTTCTTGTATACTTAGTTATTTAGTTTTTGCACACTGCGTTATTTTCTGAAGAGATAATGCAGACTGTGTTGTTATCAACTAAACTTGTATTTAGAACCGCAATAACATCAATATTGATACACGAATTTTGTACATGGACCGCCTCCGTGGCCCGGTAGTATTGAATGCGTCTACTGTGCTTCATCTCTGGGTTTTGAGTTCTGAGACAGGAGAGAGTTTTATTGGGATTTCTTGTCAAGAAACATCGTCTCGTTAGTCACAGTACGGTCTCTAAGACTGCTACCGTTGGACGGAATTTAAAGATGGGAAAATAAAATGTATATAGTAAGCCAACCCCTTCGGGGATACAGATGTGTGATATATGTATATATGTATGTATGTGTTTTTATACATCACAGGAGGATTCACGTCGTATTTCACTGTGCATCCTAGGCGTGCGGCTAAAATCGATAATATTGGTGCCAATTCTGTTGTCACAAAATTCTCTTATCTTAGCTAAAAATCTCTAAAATTTAATTTAGTCCTGTCACTTTTAGCGATTTCAGAATACGAAATGTCGTTTGACAGGAGTAAACTAAATTTTAGAGATTTTTAGCTAAGATAAGAGAATTTTGTGACAACAGAATTGGCACCATTGTTGCGATCATTATATGCAACAAGCTTTTACCAGCTGTTCGCTCGATCTCTTGAGTAATGTACGGCCTCGGGTACACAAATTATCACTATGCAAAATCATCGAATCACATCGATCCGTCGATTTAATGAGGCAGTCTATAGTTTAACATCACTATGCCCTAATAATCATCATTTCATCACCATTTTATCTTATACTCGGCATATAACAGGGCAATGTTTCTATCCCTGTCTATATCACACATTACTACTTAAGCAAGGTCTTTTAAAGATCTATACAATTAAGGCCAGCTACCCTACTACGACATCGCCCGCGTAGAAAAGAGCTGTCAAAATTTAAAAGTTCGGTAGTTGTAGTAAGGTACTGTTGCTTAAATAAAGATACATTTGACTATCCCTTTATTTACCAGCGTTTAAGGATGCTGTCCCTTTTTAGAACATGATCTATCTGTGTGCCAAGTTTTATTTAATTACTTTCTATCGATTACACTTGATTGAGAAACAAATATATACACATATTTTCACATTAATAATATCAAATAAGTCAAATCATATAATAAACTAGTACTGTTTATATAGAAATAAAGTGAAACGAATTTAACGGCTAATTAGTTATCATACGGAGCGAGTTATGTGTCATTAGAGGGAACCAGGTCATGGTGCTATCTCACGATGGCGTTGGGGTGGAACGTAACTACGCGTCAATGAGGATTATATCGCCTCATGATTGCCATTTGCACATATGATTAGTAAACCTTATCAATATAGACTGTTGCACAACCTATCTTTATAAATATTTTAGTTATTTATTTGTTGGTCACAACCGGTGCAGTGCCACTAGAAAAGCCTAACTAATATTATAAATATGAATGTCAGTTTGTTTGTATGTTTTTTACGCTGTCACGCCTTAACTAATCGGTCGATCATCATTAAATAATGCATTTGCGTTGTCGGAAGTATAAAACGGGATATAGGGTACATTTTGTCCAGAAACTGTTCCCGAGGCATAAAAATTTATTGACAAAGTGTACATTATATTGTCTTATATTTACGCGAATGCTATACATTGAAGTTAAACTACAATATACGGTTACATTGTTAATTAAGCCTGCATTATCGCGAGCGAAACCGTGGTCAAAATCTAATATTAATTCATTATAAATACTTACATATCAAAACGTAACGTTATGACTGACAAAGTTTTCAATATGTTTAAGATTTGTTAGCCAATTCGATTAAGCTAAAATTATTTTGGTAGTTTACATCTGTAGTTCAACAAGAGGGACTTGACTTCTAGATCTTAGCTGCAATGCCTAAATCTTGAGGCTACCAGCGCGTCTAGTAACTTAAACAGTGGCTAGATTTAAGGAAGAACTCAGCGGATAAGCAACCCTTCATTTGAATACCAAGCGTTGGTACAATTTTTAATATGAGCAAGAAGCTTACATATACTGCATCTAATTGCCATTAAGCTAGTCGTAATCATTTGAAATTATTTTCTTAAGATGCTGTGCCCAAGGTTCTCGATGGCATGAAATACATAAATGAAAGTGTTTGAATAAATGAAAGTTTGTTGTGAAAGTAATGAACGTTTCTTATACATAAACAAGGCCCAAAGAGACAATTATTTTTAACAATACTACTTAAAGTAGTATTGTTAAAAATAATAACCTGATGAACCCTATATAACCTGAACTCTTCGTTACGTCAAAAAACGACGGCGCTATCATAGTCCCAATATGTCTTTTAAAATGTTTATGGTTGCTTCGCCGCTCTTGTGGGTAGTGGCGTGGTGTTATTTATAATAATTATGTTCTTATCTACGTAGGTTCTTTAAAATTCGAAATGATTCTCCTCATCCTTTTTAATATTTGCGCACACAACACCGAGCGCTTCAACTAATAAATCATAACATTTTAGACATCCTCACTGAACGCAGTGTGTTAACTAACCATGAATTCCTGTCCATTAATAACATTTAAATTAATTAATCGCATCGACGCACTATTTGAACTGATGCCAAATATATTTATTGGTTGGTTGAGCGAAATTAGGTAATGTGTGCCGACTATTTAATTGTAAACGCCTAATGTAAAATTAATTCAACATTAGTCCCGTGCGGATTATTTTGTGAATTTGATATGTGCGGTACCTATCAGTTAGAAATCACATGTCAGGTGCGGTTTTGTTGGGATTAAAATCACTTTTGACGTGACACTGGTCTGTATTATATGTAAGTAATTATCCGCAAACAAACCAAACATAAATGATTTTGTAAACAACATGTTGTCGAAATGTAGTGACACTTGAAACTGTCACAATTATAAAAGTATGTCCAGATCTGGCGAATGAGCCATGCACGCGCCGCTTGCGACCCACTCGCGAACTGCGTGCGGCACGCGTGCAGTTACTACAATTGTTTGATGCGCCTCTTTGGTGTAACAAACGCAAGGCTTGCATAGGGAGCGCAGGCGCAGCATTTCCGTTGCTTTCATACTGTATGTGTGAGATGTAAATTTGTTCGCGCGCGGCTCTTGCGCCGTTCACGCACCGCGCGTAGTTGATGCGCGGGCGGTGAGCAGGCGGCGCAGGAACGGCGCGCGAACTTGAAATGCACGCACGCAGCTCGCGAGCGGGTCGTGAGTGGCGCATTCGCCAGATCTGGACGCACGCTGACGTTTTTTTCTGAACTTCTCTTTTACTTTCCTCGAAATTAATTATTGTATTATATTGCTTGTAAAGAAGCGATAGTCTAGTGGGAAACCGTTGGACTGCCACGCAGAGGTCTCGAGTTCGATCCCAAAGCGCGCATCTCAAACTTTTCGAAGTTATGTGCGTATTAAATAGTTAATTATCACTTGCTTTAACGGTAAAGGAAAAAATCGTGAGAAAACCTGCATGTCTAAGAGTTCTCAATAATGTTCTCAAAGATACATATGTGAAGCCTGCCAACCCGCACTGGGCCAGCGTGGTGGACTATGGCCTTACCCTTCTCACACTGAAAAGAGGCCCGTGCCTAGCAGTGGGACAGTTTAATACAGGGCTTATCTTCTTTATATATATAATTCTTCTGTACATGTGTTGACAGTGAAATCCTCCTAAACGGCTGGACTGATTTGAATGAATTTTTTTGTGTGTGATCGAGTGGATTTGAGGATGGTCTAGATTTGTTTTTTTTTGCCTGTACAGAACAACGTCTGTCGGGACAGCTAGTATTATTATATATTATAAAACGAACACTATCTTTGCAAGAGCAAGTGTTGCGGTATAATTGACAATAACTGTTATAACTTTTTTCTGTATCGGTTTAGTTGTACATTATATTTTCAAAGAAAATATAAAAATGAAATACATTAAATATTAAATGAAAGCAGTCTGTCTAAGAATCTCACCACTGATAAACCTAAATTTAACGTACCTAAATTATAATGTAATGAAAAATATTAATTCTTGGATCTAGTGGCTTTTTTAGTTCATGGGATTGTATATTCAAATAGAAGCATCAGCTCTCATACAAACTCTTTATTGCACATTTAGGTTTTCTCCGGACGGTATACCCTGCTATTAATGCTATACAAAAAGAACTCTAGTCTCGTGCTTCATTGTAAGAGCTCTCATACAAACTACACTAAGTACACACAGATTTTCTACTAGCGGGCGTGATAGAGCCGACTTCATTATTACAGCACTACAGTTATATTGAAAATAGATCTCTACAAGTGTGTGTGTGTGATGCCGCAGGTGCTGGTGATTGTCACACGGATGCGGTGGGCAGCCGGCGGGGCGCGGCGCGGCAGCCGCCACGTGATGGCCGGCGCTAGCTGAGCGTCGCGCGCCGGCGGTGCATGTACGCTGCGGCGGGCGGCGCCTCGCTCGCGGGCCGTAAGGTAAACAAACTAAACCTGAACCTTACTTTATACTATCGTATAAAAGTTATACATCTTACAAATCAAGTGCTGGCGTGATTTAATCGTTAGTGGATTTGTGCACGCTTGTGCACATGTACAATGCGTGGCAAGGCGTGTAAAACGCTTGAAAGCAAAGTCAAGCACGCTACAGTAACCACTTCTATCGGGGAACTCAATGAATAGCTCGCACGATAGTACATTATGAATGGTCCACATTACATGAGCTCGCTATCACTGCAGGCTTCTTGAGTATAATCTTGCTTGGAGACAAGACAATGCACTTTTTATTACGTGTCATCCGTGTAAGTTGATAGGCAATGGTTTTCTGTAAAGCACATCCAAATCTGTGAAGCATTTTCCTTTTCTTATTTAAACATATTCAATGTGGTGTTTACTTAATTAGGTGACAAATGTTAGAAAAGATATTAAATGAGCAGTTACATTGTATGTTGTAGGCGCGCCAGCACGGCCGCCAGCCCGCGCCGTCGAGCCCGCACCCGCACAGCCCGCTCCACCCCGCGCCGACCGGCGTCCGCGCATTCTCCTGCCAGCATTGGGAGTCGCGCCTCCAGGCGCCGCCCGGCCGCCCGCTCTCCGCCCCGCTCTCCGACCCGCCGTCGCCATGCGACCCCGCAGAGGTATACCCCACCCCAACTACAATATGTGTCTCTATGTATTCTAGCATAAGCATGGTACATCATATTCTTATGTGTTGTGTATGTACAGAGGACTAGGATAATGCTCTAGCGGTTTTTGCTCGTCGATGTAAGTAGCGTCGCATAGGTATGTATTCAATGTTTATTGTATTTCATAGTTAGTTAATGTAAGCATGTATATGAGACAATGCAACGTCCGGGAATCGTCACCTTTCGTTCGATGTCATTTTGGCTCCTTAATTAGCCGCCGTTTTAGTGTAGCGTAGTGTTCGCGTGTTGGAGTGTGTAACATGTGTTACGGTGAAGTGTTATTGAGTGCAGCGAGACAAGTGGGCCGGCCATGAAACAGCGACACCTAGTGGACAGTAGCGTCCGATGGCAGGTGTCGAAGAACCAGAGACTGCGGCTCGACGTGCGGAACGAAACATGAGCGAGCATGCCCCGCGCCGTGTGACTCACGAACTAAATCAGAACAAACTCTAACTCAACACTAAACGCCAAATTGCGCTTGCTTCCATTACGTATTTTCTTCTCACACTAAACATATCGTAATATAAGTCGTCGACCACTAAAGTAATAAAATAGTTAAATTAGTTATAATTAAAAATAGTTTTGCGCCTTTCTTGTGCCTATCTCAATCCAATTCTAAAGCATTCTAAAGTGAGATTAATCGAAAGTAATTAATTCTGTGATGGGACTAATATAAGAGTGATATCGACGTTTGATGTGTAAATAAAAATCTTTGTATTTCTATTAAAACCGCTAGTTAGGGGTAGTGTAGCGCGCTAGTCGTAGTTCCTTGCTCTAGAAGATAAACAAAACTAAAATATCGTGTGTCGATCCGCGGAGACCGCTGTGACGTAAAGAGTGTTCATCGCCGTGCTCGTCACTGTGCGTGTGTGCGTGGTGGCCGGTGAGCTGCTGCAGGCCTCTGGCTGAGTTTTCTGCCGGCGCTCACCTAAGGCCACAAACCTGGCAAGTATGCAGGCAGCTCTTATGCTAAGAGCCAAATCGCGGGAGAGAAGAAAACAGCGACTAAAAAGAGGGATCAAGCACGAACTGCCGAGCAATATCGCCACGAAGAGCATCGCACCTTTCCCGAGATATCCTCCTGCTTCATGGGTATGTCATATGTAGTATTTATGGTGTGTATGTGTGTGTGTATGCGGTTGCATGTTTGATGGCCGTAGTAACAGCATTTAAGTCCTCTAATAGTGTTGCTATAATTGAAGAACAAAGTAAAAATAGTAAGGAATGCAGCATGTCATTAAGAAGTTTCTTGATAATGCTTATGGAGTGTGTACGTTTAAAGGTAGGTGTGTACCTTCATATTGTACTATAAAGGCAAATTAAAAAACGGCTTTTATATTATTTTATGCATTATATATTTTATACAAAGTTGAAGAATTTTCCACCATGTGACTACTTCTGAAATTGTCTACTGTCGCCTTATATAATAATAATATAATAATATCAGCCCTGTATTAAACTGTCCCACTGCTGGGCACGGGCCTCTTCTCAGTGTGAGAAGGGTTAGGCCGTAGTCCACCACGCTGGCCCAGTGCGGGTTGGCAGACTTCACATATCTTCGAGAACATTATAGAGAACTCTCAGACATGCAGGTTTCCTCACGATGTTTTCCTTCACCGTTAAAGCAAGCGATAATTAACTATTTAATACGCACATAACTTCGAAAAGTCAGAGATGCCTTGGGTAAGAACTCGAGACCTCTGCGTGGCAGTCCAACGGTTTCCCACTAGGCTATCGCTGCCTCATTAGCAAGCTGTCGCCTTATTAGCAGTAAATTAGGGTAATTATGGAAAAGATACTGGCTGCACTTTTCGCAGCGCAATATGCGCCTTTTTATAAAATATGTAAGCATAAAAAAGCGATAATACAAATCAATTTACGAATTATGTGAATCTACAATTAAACAGTTTTCTATCAACAATGTAATATGGACATATCAAATTATACTACATTTAAAGAGAAAACATTGTAACAAATAACAATGTTTTGCTACAAGCAGCATAACACTGCAGTGGTGACAAAGAGACTACCATCCATATAGTCAAAATACCGAAACACTCAGAAGTAAATATCGTAATTACCGATATAGACCGGGCTATATGACAACTGTATATTTCTAGCTTAACCTGTACGTAAAAAGAAGTTGCATGAATGTGAAATAAATGATGTTCGTTACCTCGCCATGAATGAACCAACAACTCATTGAGCTCTTTAAGTAGCTATTTAAACAGGTATGTCAGTAAATCTACCTCATTTTTATTTAAATTGAAAATGAAAAGTGCTTTTGTACATCAGAATTAAACATTCCGTATATCAGAACTTATGTCACGTGGTTAAATACAAAGTCACGTGACAAATTAGCACCAATAGCGATTCAGTATTTTGTCAACTATTCTTTACACGATGTGTCAAAGTCTCCACTGACTATAACACATATATTTCTGACACGCCAACAAACATATTATATTTCATGCCGTTATTAAAATCATTCGTTATAAAAACTATAACATAAGCTTTTTACATGATACAAGCATGGTCTGGGCACTGTGCATTTACAAAGTAAAGAACACCAGTCCCTCCAATTAGGAAAGGTAAACTTTACTAACAAGATGCGGGCCGTATTTGTTTTTTAATTTGGAGGGAAATATTTACAATGCAATGCATTTACAAGCAGTTAACGTAATGCCATAAACTAAAAATATTAAAAACGCCTTTAGCGTTTTGTTTTATTTTATGTTGCCAGATATTAATATTTATACAGAATCCATAATTACTACTTTGGTTGCGCAACCCCTGCGATACATGTCTTATATTCCCGAGCCGGATAAAGTGGTATTGGGTTTTTCGGTCCCTAAATTCTTGGTCTTGGTCACCAGTCGGGGACCCAAGACCAGTCTGTGTGGAAAACCTTGGGGGAGGCCTATAGTCCAGCAGTGGACGTCTTTCGGCTGAGATGATAAATTCTTGGTAGACTGTAATAGGCTTATATACATTATACCATAGGTTGGGTCTGTAATTTATTATTGATTCACTAAAAGCTGAAAAGCCTTGATTCAACCCAACAACAAAGTTGCTCACGAAATTAATTACTACTTTACTTTTGCTAGGCGTTAACATAATATTGTATATTACCTTGTACTTTTTCTTCAAATAACGAGAAGTCCTAGAAATAAAATACTAGCAAGCATCGCGTTTTGTTTAAAGTTGAATAAAAATAACATTTATTTACTACTTCATTTTGTCTGCGGCTACCTCGCGTAAATAAAAATATTGTTACTTACCTAACCTAAACTAACTTATAGTTTAGGTTAGGTAAGTAACTATTTGTTTTCCTGGATTAAAGATACCCTATATATTTTGTATACACGTTGTCAGGGGCAACGTGTATACAAAATTTCATGATGATCGGTGGTGTAGTTAAGGCGTGAAAGCGTAACAAACAAACAAACAAATTCACATTCGCATTTATAATATTAGTAAAGAAGTAAGGGTTTACGTCGGTTCAAACATGATACTACTGTGATAAAATCTTCTGACCGTACAAGACCACCTAAGAGAAAATACAGCGAAGGGAAGATCCAAGGAAAATGTAATAATAGAACTAGTTCAAAACTTCCTTAATTGCATATCTCTTTATAGAATTTAAATTTTATAGTTCTTTAAGTCACATTTAATCTTAAATAAATGTTTTAAACTCTGGATGTAGACATTTAAAACAATCCACACGCAATATAATTGTATATAACAGGCGATATATCAAAGTTCTCGGCTTATGCGATGATAAAATACATAGATTTTCAGGCGGGAGACTATAAAAATGACGAATAGTCGCCCACTTAGTATGTACAGAGCGTTGGTGGGCAATTTATCAGCCGCCGTTGTCCGCGACTGTACCCGCTTTGTTTCACCGCTCTGCGCGACTGTACAGCTGGGACACAATACAAATAATTGTATGCCACTAGTTTGTTGCCGTAACGTCCTACTTGTACACTAATGTACGGACTTCTCAGCTTGCGTCTGTACCAGATAATGGGATGTGCTTTTGTTGAGTCTGCCTGGAGAGACTCCGAGCTAGACTTCGTATATTTCATTTGTTTACAGAGCATTTCTATTATTCTGCACAGCAGATGCTAGTTTGTTTTAGTAAATTCTGAATCATAAAGCCGTATTTCGTTGTGTTATGTTCTTTCTGGGCATTATCACCTGACACACAATGCCAACATGATCTTTGAATTATAAAAACAATATTTATTATCACGCTCACTCATATTAAAAAATTGTAACATGTGAGCTCTCTTTTTAGTGTAGACAGTTTTCTAAATTTCGGTGTTGGTTAAGGACATATGTATGATTTAAATATGTGGTTATAATAATAAGAAAAGGCTTTTAAGTCCTAACATACCCTCTTTGACTAACATTGTTTATGTAAATTATGATCTCATGAGGATTTGGATGATCCAAACACGTGTAGAGGTTAATTCCCTTACATCCTGAGTGACGTTGTACCGTGATGTGCCCTTATCTGCTTGAAGAGTTAGATAGAGCTGCATAAAGCCCACTTTGCCCCAGTTCTGTTATGAAATCTCTAGTAGATAATCCCAGCTTTGTAATAACTGCTAGTGAGATTTATTAGGATAAACCTTATAAGGTCTGCAAATAATTATAAAGTAATACACACAGGCAGCTAATGTATGATAATTATTTACGTTTAGTAAGATGGTATAGTGGTAATAAGTACTAATAGGGTACAAATATCAAGTCAATAATACATTTTGTATTTACATTCTGTACTACTTTTTGTAATCAGCGTCCATCAGTAGAATTTATTTTCAGAAATGAATTATATATGTTATTTTTAACGTCACAGTTATTTGTAATATTTACAAGTTGATCTATTATTTTGTAATTCCGATTTTAAATATTTATTTATAAACACTTGAAAAAGAAACCTTTATAAATCCGTCGTAAACTTTTGGTAACCACAAATCCAATATTACAGGCCGTATGAAAATAGAGTTCATAAGTCCTGTAATATTGGATTTGTGGCTCTCATAATAAAATTGATATTCAGCATAACTTAACTTTATAAATGAATACTATCAATATATTAAGCTTTTAAATTTTGTAACCATTATAATATATTTAAGATTTGGTACATATTTCACCTATGCGATACATCTAACATAACAACATCCTCGTAAAACAAAAATATGTTACTTAATAACCAACCCATAATATATCTCAGCAAACCAAGCGGCAATAAAGTTTGCCTTCCCTGTGCCATTATTTCTTCGCCGAGATAAATAATGATCTATCTCTATGCCGGTCTGAGACCATTCTATGCGAACGCATAATTATCTAGATAACGTTGCACCTACTCTTCAGCTATGGGACGAACGCTGAATATATCCCGTACTAGGAGAATATATCCCTATGAAAAAATAGAGACTGTATAAAAACAGTAATTGTAGAAAGAGATAAGACACTTAAGTCACGGGAGATAGAGGTGTTCTTCCTATGATTGCGTAGTTTGTTAATTGTATAGTTCCCTTTGAAAGGAAGGAGGTGCAACTGCATATTCTATCACGTGAAATGAGGGCAGCAATTAGTGGGAGTACGTTTCAGAAACAGTAAATTTAATAACGTAATATTAATTAAAGTTTTGTTGTATAATCTGTAAATTTGAGTATAAAGTTGGGGCAAAAGGTGCGTTGGCTTACCGTTGTTCCGGGTGTTGTTTCGTTTCTTGGAACAAATATTTGTATGATATCGTGTATGTTATGACAGTCAGAACAAAGTACATTTTAAATTTCTAAGATCAATTTTAAGAAATGTTTGTCATTTCTTGTCAATTTAATTTAAATGTTAACTCATATAATATATTGGCACACTCTTTGCATTTTAAGCACTTGCATATTTTTATGAAATTACAGTACTAGAAAGTAAATTTGTTTTATTCTTACCTTATTTTTAAAGTGACTTTTTCAGTTCTGCAGATTTTATCCCATGTTATACAAATTTAGTTTAAATATACTAGTCTTAGCTTAATGTTGTTATTATAATTCTATAGGATAGAACTAACACCAAATTAGTGTTACGTGATGATTCTTATAGTATGATGATGCAAGATAAAGCTGACTTAGTTTTCTGGCTATTTGAGAGAATGGGTTAGACAGAAAACTAATACACTCTCCCAAATCATAAGAACCTCCTATCACCTGACATCGTTGGGGCTCGTTCCGGGCACACTCATGTAGTTTCTCTTTAGTTCATCTACAGAATTACACACTGAGCAATTAACATCTTATACCATTTTACGATTTATCCTAACCAATTTAAGATTGAAAACTGTAGCATTATAGTGCATACAATAAACAAGTCTCAATATAAGAATATAATAATAAAATCTAATAGCAACAAATAATCTTAAATTAATAGTAATTGATTACTATTAATACACAGAAAATGCAACGTTCTACTAAAAATCGTGTTTACAAAAACCATTTCCAACCATCTTTATTATTTTAGTCAAAATCTTATTTAAAACTGTAGAATCATACAAATAATAACAGATAGTTTTAACGAGATCATCTGAATTAATTCAACAGCTTGTAGGTATGACTATTTGTATAGTTATGACTTGCAACAGTAAATTGAATTGATTCTTGTACTCACGAGTACTCGAGTACGAGTACTCACTATTGTAGCGAGCGAGTTACTGACCTAAATTGTTCCACCTTGCCCGTTACGATATTCCATCCTTCAACTTCGATCACACTACCTCGTTAGTCTGCGAACTCGTAACCGCTGTTTGTTCTCTATTCTAAGAATGAGTTTAAGATAGTGTTTTAAGGTTTGCCAAACGGACAATAATTGAATGTAACACTAAGTCAAACTTACGCAGTAGATGACGTTAGGCCTCTACCGTAGCAGAGGTTTAGTTTTGGTGAAGGTCTGCGTGGATACCGTACTGGCTTAAGTGATCGCCACCCGATAAGGTCAAATTATTGGTGTTATCTACAAATAGTTGTCTGAGTATAGGCGTTTTTTAGGTACATTATTTGAACCATAGTTTTGTGCGGAAGACGTTGTTTATGAGGCGGTTAATAGATGTTTCTGCTCAAAGCATTGTATAAAAATACATAGAATGACGATACTCACAAACGTTAGAACCTCTCACTAAATATTTCTAGAAAACTGTGATAGTTACGATGCTTTTATATGAACCTTTAAAGTATAAGGGCGTGATGATATACTAATTACATTACGTGCTAATGAAACGTAATTAGATATCTTATCATTACAATGCGCTGTATGCGCATGAACGACATTTAAGCCTGACATTTTATAAAAGAGTAATTATAATACTGGCTTCATTAGCTAATACGCTGCAGTGCTATACGTAGCCATAGTGAGCCTTTTATGTGCACATTAGGCGCTAATTACATCTTTCCGTTGAGCTCCGTCCTTAGATACACGTACACTGAAAAATCATTCAGTTTTCAAGCGAGTTTGTAAAGCGGCCGAGTGCCGTCAGCCCCATTCAGCTATCACGAGGAAGCTATTATCGCTCTCAACCCCCACGAGCGCTCCTTTCATAACACCATAAGCTGTAATATAAAAACATGCCTTAACACCTAACCAATAAGGTATAAAATTCAATGACTAAAGTATTGATGAACGTCAATGATAAAGTCGACTCGCGTTAAGCTCGAATGATGCGGCAGAAGTTTTACTTTCCCGCTGACTTATTTACAGCGAAGTGCCTTTTTTTCCGTTGAAATGACAGAATTATTTCACCGAACAAAAAAGGGAGAAATTTTACTCTTGCTCTGTGTTCATTTTGTGTAAGTTTGATAGAATAATTTTGGGGATTTAGACGTACTACGTACAGCCGTCTTGGTTGTAAGGACAAAAATATATTATTATATAGAGATTTTATTTTTACTTTCTGCACAAAATGACGGGCCAAATTGATGTTCTTTTATCACGGTATTCAAAATAGCATATAATGTATTATTAGCTGATAATAATAATTCAATATCGCAATTACAATTTAGAATAATAAATATTTTAAGAAAATCCAGAATTTAAATGGAGCTAGTTTTAGAATAAACTGGCGTATATTGGTAAAAACTGTATGAAAATCCGTTCCGTAGTTTTTGAGTTTATCGCGAACAGACAGATAGACAGACAGACTGACAGACGCGGCGGAGGACTTTATTTTAAAATATGTAATAAGTGTGTAATAGTGATAGTGTATATTTTTATTGAATATATTTTTAATCACACGTAAATAAACTTTCTATTAATTAAAAATAAAAGCCATAAGCCAAGGAAAAATAAATAAATTTGCAGAATACACCAGTTGTAAGAATATATACGAAAATACCTTTCAACATTTTTCCATAGCCACCCGTTTTATAAAGATTATAAAAACATCATTTTTCATAGATCGATCGATATGGGCGATCGCCACTTGATCACGTATCCACATAATTTCATGTAAAGTTTTCGAAGAACAAAGAGGTCAAAATTCGAAGACACATTGATGTCTTAAAAAATATAATGACGTCAACTCTAAGCGATTTTTGCGTCTGTACGTGTGTGTAAAATGTTTGCAAATTATATTTGCCGCAAAATTTTCGGTTTCTGAAAAGTGAAGTACAGTGTAAAGTTTAAAGGTATTTATGCATAATATAAATAAAATCATTACGTCTTTCGGTAACATAAAGATAAATCACATCAATCTTCACAAACACTTTTATATTTTAAAAGAAATCATGACTTAGAACAACGAAGGCCTTCGAATTTATTTTTCACTTTTAATCGTTGATAGTAAACATTAACAAGTATATTTATTTATTGTATACAAGTACATATCACGCGAAACTTCAGCCAAGGAATATAATTATTCTACAATCATTATAAAAGAAATTACTTATAAACTTTTAAATTATCCACTTATACATTATACTTTTACGGGTAGACAATTTTTTGCCTATCTCCGATGGAGATGCCTCTACATTGCTTCTTTGTAATGGAAAACAAACAGTTTTGTCTTTCCAATACATATTAGTAATTATCAGTAGTTACGTTGAATACCTATCACGGTATTTTTACACATCAACTAAGCAACGTTATATTAATCTAATACGATTAATTCTCATTACTTTTGTTCAGTAGAAAATCTTTAATTCAACTATTCTATAAATAAAATCTTATCATCCTAGCTTCAAATAAGTTTTCATTTTTCCTTGAAGACCTGTAAAGACTGCTGCAAAGCAATCGAGTTCTCGTGGCTTTAAAGGAACATCCCGCACAGGGCTAATTAAATTATGGAAAATGCAAGACGGGAGGAAAATTAAAACGTTTAGTCGGTACTGACATAAAATATTACGTTGCCATCAATAATTGAGCATTCAGCGTATTATATTGTGGGTTAATTAGGTGTAATAGAGCAATTATCATGTATGTGTTTGTTCGTGAAGGCTCTTGTTTACTTGACGTCAGTGTAGACTAACTGTTGTTATAGTGGTGAGGTTTGTTTCGTTTCTAAATAACAATATATTTATAAACGAACCGTGTGCGTTGTATTTGGTGTAAGCGTTCTAAATATTAATGTATTGCTTGCCAAATGCTGATTGTTTTCATTTAATCTACGTCTCATACGAACACGATACATTGACGATTAAAAGTTTCTTCTTAATTATTTAAAATTTATCCCCGACGTACCAAAACATTCTTGAAAATCTATCTCTATATATTCTCAAAGAAGTTTTGCTTTTAGATTATGTGTTGCTAATGTAATAATTATCATCACAGATAAACCCAAAAAAAATAACATTTACTCAGCTTAAGATTAAATTAGGATTAGATAAACATATCTAGGGCGAAGACAGATGTTATATTATTTAGAATATTAATGTGTTAATAACTTAAAGTGTCGCAATATGGTGCGATTGTAATAAAATATTACGATGTTAGCGCAGAGAAGTCACTTCACTGATATTGCTTGTTCTAAACTAAGTTGTGTTTAATTTAATTCGTGTCTTTGTACACAAACACACGTGTTTTAAATTACACGCCTTGCGTCGTAAGCCACAAGTGGCAATACTGCCTTAATGCTTTGCTTTTATTAAAATAGTTTACTTAATATTATCTCTACTGAGATAGGAAATATACCTCCTTACAAGTTGTTTACAAGTTTTTGAAACTTTAATTGGCTGTTGGACTAGTGGCTAGTATATCTATACAGCTTAAGGTCTGAGATCCCAGGTTTGAATTTTGGCTTCTGGCTATCATAAACTTTACTAGATTTTCCTGTCAACAATATTTTGGTAACAATCCAGCGTTAAAAACTGCGATGTTTAACCTCTGTGTCTCGGCAAGAACATAGCATGTAAAACCTATAGTTTTGCGTCTGATCTCAATCCGGACGTGTCAGATTGTTGTCCAGTTGAACTATAATGATTTCGATGCAGATGACTGGTCCTCGTTTCGAAAGGCTTACTGCGATACTTATAATTAAAACATTTTATTATGGTCAAATAGTAACGCTTCCATGGTCACAGGTTCAATAAAAATAAAAACCTTTATATTTTAAACGGCCGCAAAAGAAACCGCTGGCAACGCAGTTCCCTCGACTTAAGTACAAACATAAATCTATCTTGCTACGTAAATATTGATAGCGCTTGCCCTCGATCAAATCAAAAGAACATCAATAGCCCTTCTACCTCTCGCCCTTTCATACCTTCTTGCCTTTTCAAACGGTCATTATAAATAACGCATTACCAGAGTCATTTAAAAAAGTATGGATACAGAACATAAACTTGAAATGAAACTATATTGTATATAATATTTTCGTATATAAATTAGGTCAATCCAATATTCTAAACAATAAAACAAAGTAAATAGCATTATAATTGTACGGTATTTAGTTGCTGACATGTAACATATGATAAAATATTCAGAACATTCAATGAGTGAGCATAGATTAAATAGAAAATCTGACACGTACAGTCGACTAGTGTGGTGACACCGTGGGGCCGCGTGTCAAGGCCTGCGGTATGCAGATATCGATGTGTGGGTCGATACGATGACTAGTCACCAGTGACGATGCTTCGATGACGAACACTTCACATTTTGATTGGCATTGTGTAGGCTGTTGTTGGCTTGTATCGGTTAGGAAAGGTTTAAATGTGTGCTTGCTACTTGGATATATGAGGTTGTGTGTGTGCGGGAATCAAATGTCGCTTTGTTCGATATTCGAATTTCTCTTTGAGATCGATTGCTCTTGTACATATCAACTATACAGAGAAGGCTTAAGTGGTAGTATACCACGCTGCGTGCCGGCAAGGAAAGCAATGATAGCGTTGGCCAAAACCGGAACGGAGAGTTGAATTAATTATCAAAGAGCACTGCTTATTTGCCTCAATGACGATACAAATAAAAATATCACATAGTTACCGCAACTTCTATTCTTTTTTATACCCGCCCTTATTATTCTTGACAGTATTGGGGTCGGCTTCTAGTGTAACTAGATACGATTAAATATAATTTTGTGCCGCGCCGCTAATACCATATATATATAATAATATATGATACTACACTGGCACTCAGAGATATTATAAACCTCTTACTAGCTTTTATATCGAGTATTATGAATGTTCATGACAGTCAGAATCGACGATTTTACGCGTTCTTTGGGTGATTTATTTTATAGTTTGTGTGACATAGAATAAATATTTTAGAACGATCGATGCATGTAGCTGGTGCACATTTTATGCGCAAGTTATATGCGCTAATTAACGACGCATTGGAAGACTACACGATGCAGAACTCACGCAAGTGCCTCATCCTGCGCATATTACCAGCAAAGTACACAAAAGCCAATTTTTGAGCAACCGTTTAAAAGTAATTCCTACATTGAAAGCACAGTACAATAATGCTGAGCTACAGCTGTCCTAATCCGATTGCAGATGATACCTATGTATCCGTCGTCAATACTTTGTATGATGTTTTACTAGGTGAATGATTTCTAACTTAAGAAACAAAAACGTTATATTCACACTCATAATAGAGTCACCTGACTGTTTAGGTATAGGTAGCTATTGTATATCGCTAGTAACTTTGTATTGTGTTTGTCCGTGGAAGGCAGGCACAGTGTCTCTTTCTTTGTGTGTTCCATTACGCAGTTACTTTTTTAACAGTATATGTGTGCCTCAGTGGTAAAGCGGTAGTGAATGCTACTGCTGAGAAAGAAGTCGTTCGGGAAGTATTGTCATGGCAGCTAACGTCATACACCTCTGTCTAAAAATATATTACCCTTTCGAATATAGAGACGTGGGATAAGTATATACATATATATGTATCAACTACGCTTTAGTAGTGTTCGTGATATTGAAGGTATCATTCGGCTGGAACGACTCTCGTACCCTAGTACGAAAGTAAAATGCCCTGCGATATAGGAATAATTTAGGAATTATTAAACATCCAAACAAAGGTCACAAAGCACTCCCAGATTCGAATGGATGGCACAATTTTATCACGTGTGGATCGAATCGACAACACTCAGTGTGGTTGTATTGGCAAGGCGACTACTTTTATGCCATTTGTGCAGTCAATGTGTGGGTACCTACATATAATATATGTTTCCCGATGAGTACAATCTGGGTGTCTTCAAGTCGTGAATAGAATAGTTATCTTCTAGGCAAGCGTGCTTCATCGTCGACTGCATCTTGACTTAAGATTAGGTGAGATTGCGGTGAAACGCAAGTCTATTACAGAATAAAAAAAATATATATAGCTGGGATGTACGGTTATTCATCATATAAGAAGTATAAAAATATTTTGCGCCACAGTCAATGTGTTTCAATAGACTTTTGTTTTTTATCGCTAGACCAATGGCACGATTACCTAGTCTTTATAACCAAGTCCATTAATACTTATTATAACGCGAGTAATAAAAGGTTAACATGTTGTTTCAAAAGGTTATAGTATACTAATTCAAAGTCAAGTTAACGTAGCGGTCAAACTATTTCGATAGCAAATATATTACCTACTTAAAAGTTTAATGTGTTTTCTTATAGGTATTATGATTTAAATTTATTGAAATATAATTGAAATATAAACTTTTAAAAAAATAAAAAAGGTTATTTATCTTGAAATTATTAAACTAACAAATTAGCTTGCTTCCTTTAATCTATATATTAATACGTGAAGCAAAAGCTATGTATCCCTTTTTACGAAAATTGTGCGGACGGAGAGATATACAATTTGGCACAGTTAAAGTTTATATGGAGAAGAATGTTAATATTTATATAAAATATGCATTAGAAATATATTTATGAAAAAGTACTACACGCACACAACCATGCATTTGACACACGCAGTCGAAGCGCGTAAATATGGTTACATACATCAATATATAATGACATATATCAGCAATTTCTTACAGGCGAACTTTGTACGAATTTCGAGCACTAGGTGATCGCTAGTTAAATTTCATTAAAGAGTTTGAATAGTTTTGTTTAATTTGTGTGAACTACCCACTAGGAATAATTATCATATCGCAGGCAACTTAATAAACATTCAAACAACAGATATAAAAAATACCTAGAATCGATGATCAATCGATCATACGGCATTGTGAACAAATCGATCTTTTTATTCCTTATGGTAATAAACACTAAGCATACTGACGTGGAGCGAGGTGACCATTTAAACCATTACGCCATTCGTTCATTTCATTTTTTTATTATTATTATTATTCGTGAGCAGTGCCTTAAAACGTTGCATCTCTCCACGGTTGCTTAAAAAACGTAAAGACAAAGACAAAGACAAAGACAAAGACAAAGACAAAGACAAAGACAAAGACAAAGACAAAGACAAAGACAAAGACAAAGACAAAGACAAAGACAAAGACAAAGACATTTATTGCATAACTGTGTAGTAATGTACATGGATGGTAAATATGTATAATGTATCAACAGTTTACCCGTTACGGGCATTGCAATTATATAATATTAGATTTTAATAATGCTTACAATTAAAGAATTCATGCATGTTATAAAATACCTTTTCCAATAACCACTTTTTTAATCTTATTTTAAACAAATTGCCATTTAGTTTTTTAATTTCTAGAAGTAAATGGTTATATACTCTTATAGCAGAGACATATGTGCTTTTGTAGTAAATTGTTTTATGGACGATTGGCATGCTTAAATTATATTTATATTGCGTTCTTACGTTAGGTTTTAGATTGTATTTTATATCAAAATATTCAGAATTACGTTTAACAAAGAGACTAAGTTCCAATATATACACAGAAGTTAGCGTCAAGAAACCTTTTTCTTTAAAGACTACTCTTAAGGAATCGGTGGTTTGCATATTATACATAACTCTTAAACATTTCTTTTGTAAAATAAATGTTGATTTAATATTTGTGGAGTTACCCCAGTATATGACACCATATGTTAACAATGGATACACATAGCCGTAATACGCTGATTTTGCTATGCTCGTTGAAGCACTTTAAGCTAGTATTGATAGGACATAACAGAAGCTAGATATTTTTTTGTTTAAGTTTTCTATATGGCTCTTCCAATTTAAATGCTGATCTATCGAGACACCAAGAAATTTAATTTGACTAACTTCTTCAATTTTAGTATCATATTCGCATATATTTAGTGGTGGTGGTTTACTTTGGTAATTTCGGAACTGCATAACTTTAGTTTTTGTAAGATTTACTTTTAGGTTAATAGATAGAAGCCAGTGTGTAACAGTTTTCAGTGTATTTGATACTTCAATCTCGATATTGTTTATGCATTTATCATTTTGTATAAATATGGTTGCATCATCAGCGTACATTATACACATGTGATTGATAATGTTTGGCAATTCATTGACATAAATCAAAAACAAAAGAGGTCCCAGTATACTACCTTGTGGCACACCCAGTACCACATTTTCGAAGCTAGAATATACAGTTTCTATTGTTTTGGTGTCTTTATTAAATATTTCTAGTTTAGTAGCCTGAGTTCTATTACACAAGTATGATTCTATTAGATTTAAGGGTATACACTTGACTTGTGACTACGATATGTTTAACTACAGGACAGGCTCAATAAATAACAATGGCATGTACACTATTTTTAAGGACATTGCCAAATTAATAAGCGACATTCAAGATTATACATGTAATATGACACAGGCTAACAACCTAACAAATGGTACAAGTGACGATCAGCCTACAGACTTTACAAACAACCAGAGCGAATCCCAGTTTTTTCTACCACACACAGCTATTTATAGTTCATCAGAACATAGCAGGGTTATTAAATAAGTCCGAAGAGCTTTTTGTGTGTCTGGAGGAGCTGTCAGAACAAAAAATGGAAATAGACATAATCTGTATATCAGAACATTTTATGATGGCTGGATATGAACAACATCTCGTGATTCCTAATTACACTGTAGCGTCAAGTTTTAGCAGAAAGAATACCAAAAGAGGTGGCACATGTATACTGGTGAAAACAGGATACCAATACAATGAAATAATAGAGGTAAAGAAGCTCTCTATTGTAGGAGTTATCGAGTGCTGCGCTATTGAACTGGTATACTATAAAACAATTATTGTGTGTCTATATAGAATACCTAAATCTAACAATTTAAATATATTTTTTGAGCAATTTGAAAGAATGTTACAAGTAATAAATAAATATAGACAAAGAAATATCATAATTACAGGTGACTTCAACATTGATGCTATCAAACGCAATAGTGCATTTTTGGAACTTGAATCTTTACTTTTAAGTTTTAATTTACGATTAGAATTTAATCGACCCACAAGATTGTCTAGTAGAACTTGTATCGACAACATTGCCCATAATTTGAAAAAATGCAAATCTTATGTCATAGAGTTTAGTTTATCCGATCATACATCTCAAGTACTAAGTTTTCCTGTAAATAAAACATGTAAAATTGATTACTGGCATATATTGCGACGAGATTACAGTAAGGATAACATGCTTAAGTTCAAAAATCACATTAAGAACTTAACTTTCGCTGAAATGTATGGCACTGAAAATGCTAACCAGGCATATAACTCTTTTATGGATTATTTTGAACTACTGTATAATTTATGCTTTCCCGTAAAAAAAATTAAAATATCTACTAAGATCAAGCCCCGATGGCTATCACGGGGAATTAAAATAGGTAGCAAAAAAAAGAGACATCTGCTTTGGAACTATAGACTAAATAAAAATGAGACTAATAAAAATACACTCATCAAATATAGTAAAATATATAAAAGAATAATAAAATTGACACAGCGGGCTCAAAATAGTTACAAAATAAAAATGGCACAAAACACCTCAAAAGCGACCTGGGACATAATTAATAAAGCAAAGCACAATATACCAAGGCACGCAATTTCCTCTATACAAAGTAGAAACACAACTATTACTGCTCCAAAATTAATCGCTAATGCTTTTAACAATTATTTCATAGATAAAATTCATCAGATACGGGGTTCTGGGCTGCGTAGGTATATATAGCGTGCACAATTTAATGAAATTATAATATGATATTATAGAATTATAATTAGGCTGACTTACGTCCGTGCGACATCTAAAGGTCCGCACTGAAAATCAGCGCTCTATTGTGGATCCCCTATGGACCACAATATAGCAACAATGCTGAGTGCGTACCAATCTGTCCACAGATTGCACGTTTCTAATAATTAATGTTAAGTTATATTGTAAGTATGTATTTCCTTTTTGAACTGTATCTGTGGCAAATAAACGGTTTTTCTTTCTTTCTTTCTATCTACAACGGAAAACATAAAAAAATCAAACAAATCCATGTTTATGGCGCCAAGTACACCGTTCGATATATTAAGAATCATAAGATCATTAAAAAACACTAAGAGCGTTGGTCACGATAGTATTTCTACAAAAGTAGTTAAATTTGTTGCATACGACATTTGCGGACACCTGAGTCATATTCTCAACATATGTATAAATACGGGAACTTACCCAGATAATCTAAAGACTTCGGTAATAAAGCCACTTTTCAAAAAAGGAAACAACCAATTAATGGAATGTTATAGACCAATAGCGCTTATATCGATACTTTCAAAAGTTTTTGAAAAGTATATATATGAACAGATTTATAAGTATTTTGAAAAAGAACAATATTTCACTTATGACCAGAAAGGCTTTAGGAAAAATAAAACTATTAACTTAGCTATTTTTGATTTTTTAAATAATGTAATTAGATATATAGATAAGAAAACATCAGTATGCGCTATATATTGCGATATGACACAGGCGTTCGACTATGTCAGCCATGAGATCCTTTTAGGCAAATTAGAAGCATACGGTATTCGAGGTACGGTACTAACATTAATAGAAACTTATTTAAAAGGTCGTACGCAATATACCGAAATCTCAACAGTGGACCCTACTGCAAAAAAGGAGGTTACATACTCTTCAGATGAACGTATAATTAAATACGGCGTGCCGCAAGGGAGCGTGCTAGGTCCACTCCTGTTCATTATTTATATAAATGACCTACCAAAAGTTACCAATTTTGCTATGTCACTCTTTGCCGATGACAGCACAGTAACTATAAATTATCAGAATAACTGTGACTTTAAAAACGACATAAACGTTACTATTGAATCGATACTAAATTGGATGAGTAACAATAATCTAAAATGCAATTTAGAAAAAACTAAATCAATGTTTTTTACCCAACGATCATCAGTGCCTGACATTAACATAAGCCATCAAGGCACAGCAATTGAAAATGTGAACACAACAAAATTTTTAGGTGTTACAATTGATAAACATCTTAATTGGAAAGAGCACACGGAACAACTAAATAAAAAAATGTGTTCCTCGGTGTATGCACTCTCTAAATTAGCACCTGTTTTAAATGACGCAGCATTAGTCACAGCTTATCATGGCATAGTTAGTTCGACGCTAAGATTCGGTATTATTTTTTGGGGAAATTCCACAAATAAAGAAACTGTATTTAAAACTCAAAAAAAATGCATAAGAGCTATGTTTAGCCTACAAAATACGGAAAGTTGCAAACCATATTTTATTAAATATAACATTTTGTCTCTACCCTCGTTATATATATATGAGGTAGCTACCTTCGTCAAGACGAATCCACACTTGTTCCACAAACTGTCTGATCTTGTTAAGCGAAATCGGCGGGACAATGATAGACTATGCGTAGTAAAATCAAACACAGCATTAATGCATAAAAGTGTATTTTGTATGGCACCTATAATTTATAATCGAGTTCCAAGAGAAATCAAACAATTAAACACAGCCTTATTTAAATATAATTTAAAGAAATATTTGTTAGCTAAATGTTATTACAGCATAACTGAATATTTGACAAATCCTAATTAAATGTATGATTTCTTATCTACCTTACATATATTATTGTTATTTGTTTATGAAATGCTTAATGACTGTTTTTTTTTTTTTACTAATTGTGACCCAATTCTAAAATTTTTATGTTTAACTCTTCTGTTATTTTATGGACATGTTATTTTATTGACACATGAATTTTATGCTGACATTACATATTTCTCTTAATAATTATATTTATATTATGATAAATTATCCTGACATGTTTTTCTTATTATTGTTATTAATTTTCAATAAATCTGTTTAATGAGGAAAATACTATTATCATTATAGCTGTTAAAATTTCGTATGCCAAAAGGCAAAACATGTAGCTCACACTGTAATCACAATTAACATCTTGCATGCAAGTTCAAATAACCTGTAATGTACACTCATGTTTTATGAAATAAATTATCTTTATCTTTATCTTTATCTTTATACCTCTGACACCTATCCTTTCCAATTGTTTCAATAATATATCAAATTTCAGACAGTCGAATGCTTTTGACATGTCTAAGAATATAGCAGTACGTACGATAACGTACGTAAGATAGCTATCATATCAGTTATTATGGGAGTGAGAAAATATAGAAAAACAATGAGGCTTAATTACACGTATGGTGGAGTGGTTTGAGTGGGCGACTCATCACTATCACAACGCTGGCTGATTTAGGTTCAAATCCCAACAGAACAAAAATGTAACATCCGTAAATGGTTGCTCATAGTCTGGGTGTACTTTGTGTTGTTGTATGAATATGTTTTTACAATACAGGAATAATTTATTTTGCAAGAATTGTCCTTAAAAAGGCTGTTTTATTTGGTATTATACACAAAGATTTAGCCCATTGACAACGTGGGGATAAACATAGAACAATAAATCGCCTAAAAAGTGATTTAATTTGTTAGAGTAACATTCACTTTACCGTGATCGAGTACTGTACATTGATCAAAAATTTATAACCACTTCTTAAGTACGTCGAAGTTGGATAAAATTTTGTGAGACAGAGCGGCACCATAGTGACAAAGAAATATGCGGAAAGTGCACGATCGACAATAAACCCATTTCTCTCGGTAAAATCTCACAATACTTGGGAGAAAGCAAATAAATAACCGTCACGCCTTTGATATCGGGAGGGGAACGGTGTCAACAGACAAGTTGATGGTAACAATATAATAGGGGATGAGTCAATTGCTGTCGTTTTATCATGAAAGGGGTGTGTTTAGCCGTATAGTTATAGAAATGTACATAGCTAGCCTTGTTTGACTACCTTTTCGGTGTTGTTGCGTAGTGTAAGTCCAAATGTGATTGTCTCAAGCTTGATTTATTTATCTGCCATTAGCAATGGCAGCGCAGATTGGTCTGGGATCTATACTGTTTCCTATTGGTTTTAGTAGTTTCCTCGCCACGACCAATACGCTGTATAGCAGGCATATGTTTTGGGGTCTTTGTTTGCATGTTCTCAAAGTCACCTGCGATACAGGTATAATTTAATAGTGCAAGAGATGTCCTTAAAAAAAGAAAATACTTGTTTTTGGATACGTGCATATAACATCCTCGAATAAATGGGCGGAGGTGTACAACTTTCACATTTTGGCACTACTTAATATAGGGTGAGCCTAATGCCTTCATCTAGGCACTCATTTCTATTGATTTAACTTTGACTTGACTAATGGCCTCACTATGACCTCACATCACACAAGTGTGTTATTGTACCCAACATTTTTATTAACTTCTAGGATAGACGACTTCGTAGTTTAAGGGAATACGCTTATATCAATGCGCAATATATAGTGAGTTCGATAGATATATAATTCTTAATAAAAACAAATGTTTACAACCGCTGTTCAAACATTGGGTGGTTATTACGGTCTACCGAAAAAACATACGAGTAGTAATGTTATTTGTTGGTTGTAGGTAAATTAGTGTGACGATAAAACATGGAAAGTAATTAAAAACAAATTTTGCTATTAATTTATTGGTGAATGGGTAGTAGAATTGCTTACTAGACAATTGATTTCGTTACGTCAGTATGTACATATATATTTTTATATAGTACCTACACTGTTTATTTTCATCCTAATATTGTTACGTTTACGCAAATGTTATTTATTTAAATTAAACAACTTTATACGGATTTTATCCACACAGTTTAATTTCAACATTTTAATCCTAGCAATAGCAAATAAATTACAGGATTACCAATTGAAATATGATATATTTACTAAAATATGAAGGAAATAACATCAAATAGCATTTAAAACATGAACGATATATCATAAACATTTTTACTTTTCACTTTACATACTAAATGCCATACAATAAATTATTTTTAATTTCCCGCTTTATATATTAAAACTACAATTACAATTAATTTCAATGTCATCATACCAATTAATTCATAATCGACAAGTGTCATTATATTGCTCAATCGATATTTATTACTATAAAGTATTAATTTAGTTACTTGCTTTAATGTTTGTTACTAAATGCATATAAGTAAGTACACAATAAATATCTATATAAAATAGCCATATTTATTGTACCTAAAAATATCACACATAATTTTAAACTAGCTCCAGTATTTTTTGAGGTTTTTATTCAAAACAATCAAAAATATACATTTTAAAATAAATCTTACTCTTTATAATATTAGTGTAAACAGGTATGAAACTAATATATGTTTACATTGATATGAATCCATATCATTCACCAAAATGCATTTAGAAGAAGACATTGCGAGGAATTTCTATCTTTAGGTAGGTAAATGTACTATGTACCTACATAATAATTAGATGTTCACAGCTTATTTAAATAAAACATTGGAACCTGCTTCTTGCTTATACGTTTAGCTAAATTATTTACTAAGTACCTATTTTTTTATAGTTTACACCCACGCTAAAAGCCAATCAGAGTCATTTCATTCAGCCAGGTATTTGTCCCTAGCTCTGTAATGGTGTAAAGTCAGCTGATCGTCAATTTTTGTCGGAAAACTTCATTTAAAAAGGTATCGCCTGGTGTCACGAACAAACTCGGTTTATAGACGACAATTAATGTCATTGAACTTAAAATCACCACGAAAATCACTGAAGGTAGATAATATAAACTAGCGTGCAATTTACTAAGATTTAGTAAGTTGTTAAATTGTCACCCTCAATAGATAAAATTAATGAGTGAAAGGGTGCGAGGCGGCGCGGATGTGCCGTGCTTGGGGTCGACATTAGTGGTTTGATTTTCACACGCTCTAATAAGACCTTGAAAGTGTGTGCATTGGAATAATAATATCTCATACATTTTGTTTCTTACGTGGTATATCTCTCGGTCTACTAGCTACCTACCTGAAGTAATTTACGAGATAATTATAATTCCCTTTGATTCAAACAATCGCGCCTACTATAATATGATAAGTGTTGGTGAACTTTTCTATTTATACATGTCTTTATATCTCAGAAGACTGACCTCAACTTTACTCTTCCCCACATGTATACAAACAGATTTTACTAGCTTTGATAGGGACGCAATAAACGGTGAATTTACCAAAGTTTACCAAACACATACATACATATATCCAAATGCCTTACCGATACTGAGAAATTCCTTACAAAAACCCTATGTCACTTTGACCTACACAGAATTCGAATCCAGGGCTTTACGATGCTACGGAAACATACACAGTCTAACATTGCTTAAAGGTATAGAAGTACCTCCTAACATATTATGTAAAAATTTTATGTGTCAGTACAATGAACAATACAATTACTTTTTTAAGTGAATGATTGTTATCATTGGATATTTACCGATAAAATCATAACCTAACCTAACTTATCCTTAATATTATAAATCCGAATGTGAGTTTGTTTGTTTATTACGTTATGACGCCTTAACTACTCGACCGATTATCATGAAATTCCGCACACAACTTGTCAGGTACAGTATTCATCCAAAATAATATACCTACTGTTATCGAAGGAAAGCTAGTTCTAAAACATGCTTTCAAATATTCTACACTTTAAAGTAATCCAACTTTAAAGAGTTCATACTGTGCTCTACATTCTAAAGAGTACCTGAGGCTAACCGATATCAGAGGCGTTGACTTACATTATGGAAATGTGTTTTCACAAAGTTGTTGCTTTTCATTTCGTGAAATTCTCTCACCAGTTCTGTCTGTGCTGCTAGAGATGCAACGAAAACTTATGCCAAGTTAAACTAGATTTATAAATTGAATATAGCATTGAGTATATGGCAGCGTTACTTGCTTAGCTTCGAAATGATTCATGACAGGTACTATTGTAAAATATATTTATATATATATACATTGACTGCACGGATGGCGCAGTGATCGCCTCGCCAACGCCACTGCGCCGAGTGTTGTGGGTTCGAATCCCAAACGGGACCGAAATTTGTGTGATCCACAAATGGTTATTCCGAGTCTGCGTGTCCTTTGTGTCCGTTATTTCAATGTTTGTAAAAAACACCGCGATACAGTAATTATTCCTAGTTGTCTTTTTTAATAAAAATAATAAAAATAAAACAAATATTACTATAACTTTACAATTAATTTATACATAATGTGAATTTAAACTTGGAATTTATTTTCTATTTATTTTGGTTTAGTTTTATTTTATTTTAATTAAACTGTTGAAAAGATAATTAACTTAATATACAATGGTTATATTATTATGTTACCCATCGATTAATTAACGGCGGTCCCAATGCATGAGATATTGAACTTGCCATCGAGGTCGTGAGTTCGAGTTGCACTTATTACACACTACCCAGTATAAGCCTTCTAACTTAGCAAGAGGGTATAAAAACAATACTAGAAATGTTTAAAATTAGTGATACCTAATCTTCTTACAAACATAGTTGCACTCAAGTTAAGGGATTATATTCTGTGAGGCTTAGAAAGCCCTGTGATCTATTTTCCACAAACAGGCCATAAATTACTTCTAAATAGTCGCAAAGGAAGTTGCCGGTACCTGCTAATAGATATCTTCATCTAATACAATTCAACCACTCCCCTCCTAATATTTTTAGATAGTCTATATCCTTCCTCTAATCTACCGAGCTACCGAACAAACAAACGATCTCTCCAACTTTATAATAATATTAATATAAATAAAGACTACATGAATCTAACCACAAAAAACTATACACGAATTTAAAAACATTTTATTATGACATCACGTTACATGTTGAATTCAAACTTCTTAAACAAATAAAAAGCACCACACGAATTTTTTGTTGACTTGAAAAATGGAGGGTACATTATACCGAAATAAAATAGAATTGGGTTGAAACATGTAACATGCGAACTTTTTGCGCGAACCCTAACTCAATGAAATTGCAATTAACCCCGTCCCATACAAGATGAGGTGTCGTTGGATAATGAACAGGCCGTGTAGAGCTGTGCAGTCTCATTATACACACACATGGACACGCTACCCCTGAGGTCGCGGGTTCGATTCCCGCACAAGTCAAACATTTTGTGTGCATGAACATGGATGTTTGTCTTGGTCTGGGTGTTTTTATGTATAATATGTATGTATTTACAAAAAAAAAACGTATACATGTATATTTATCCATTGTCTAGTACCCATAGTACAAGTTCTGCTTAGTTTGGGCTAGATGGTGTTGTGTGTATGTGGTAGAATATTTATTTATATTTATTTATATTTATCATTTACACCAACGTATTAGGAGAATATCAGACAGCGTATATTATTACGTTTAATTATCAAAAGACTGAGCTTCACTTAGGTAGTCGCTTGGTTATCGCGGGCTAGAACCGAGACGTGCAGTGATTATAGCTATAAGAAATCTACTAAATCGCGGCTTGGGCACGCGCTTCGAGAATACCATACTTTGCAAAGAAACGAGTCAAAAGCTATTTATTTGCATGCGTAATTTTAATGGTAGGTACCTAACCTATGTCCTTCATGTTTCCCTGACAACGTGTCTGCGATGATCGGGCGAGTCGCGAAGGCGTGGAAGCGTAACAAAAATCTCATATTTGCATTTATAATATTAGTTAGTAATCGTAATAGTAGGTGTATAGTGCAATGCGCAGTTTTAGTGTATATTATGTACTTGAATTAGACATAATACTTACTAGAGTCGTTATTTACCTTTGATGTAAATTTTGAAATTGATTAATGTAAAATAGATGTTTATTTAAAGATAGCGGCTTTAAATATATATCTATTTTACATTAATCACAGACTAAGCGTCATAAAAAGAAATAAGTTATAGAATATGTAAATTAAGCTCTTTCGTATGACACCCCATTTGACCTAGTTACCCCATTTCACCTAATTAAAAATGTTAAACCACGTTTAGGAGGCGAAAGAGGATGTCATTTACAATAAGAATAAAATTAATCTATATTTTTTTATTTAATTCAGGCAAACATTTTTATAAATTGCAAGTGCAATGCAGCTGATACAGACTGAGAAATAGATAATGTCGCACTATAAACACTAAAATGTGCCGTTTCTATATCGACACACATCCTTAAAAACTAAATATTATTATTCACTTACAAAACATTTTTGCGCTTTTATGCGATGATGGCGGTAACTTATTGTTAGATATTTTAAGCTGCCGGATAGCTACCGAATGAATTGAGCAGCCGCCGTGAGTCATTAAAATATTTTGAGGTTTAATATTACAGGGATTCATACAAGATGTTGATCTGAATTCTCGCCATATTTACAGACTTGATTATTCTGTACATTGAAAATCACTAGTCAGAAAGTACTGCAGTACACTCTGAGTTGCATGCCAAAATTGATGAATTGTGGAAATCAACTTTTTTTGAAATACCAAATCTGTACGACTTTCCGTGCTAATTTAATAAAAAAAATATTTGATTTCATAGCATAATCAAAATACACAATATCAACTTGTATGCAACGAATCTTTATTAAGGAATGCGGACATCAAAATATTTCAAGAAAAGTATCATAACAGATCTATTGCTGTCGTCCTGGGCCCAAATGAAATGTCAGTATGCAAAAGAGATATGTACCTACAGCTCGAACTAATTATACCTTTCAAAATCATCATCTCGTCTTCACCTGTTTGCTCCGCCACAACTAAACTGATTTTAATATATATTCACAAAAGAATGGCATGGAAGAACTTTGGCTTTGTCTGTATATATTTATTTATTTATTTGATTAGTTTTATCCGTTTGTTGGTCCTTTAAAAACAACAGAAAAACGCAGTGATTATATTTTCAAGGTTCCTAGTACTTAGAATAATTAATTTATAATAATGGAATGTTCTCTAAACAATGGGTAATGGATCAACACATTGTATTGATTTAAACTTTGACAATGTTCTAACCTTCAGCAAAATAGAAAAATCCAAACAGACAATAATTTCAAGGCTAGTCAAAGAGACCGTAGTTTCACCTGTTGACTTTTAATCAATAGTGATTCTACGAACTTAATAGTTAATAGGTACCTAAGTGACCCCCACTAGTTTGTATTACTTACATTTTAATCTGAGGTACAAAATAGACGTAATTTAAGTTGTAAATTTTCCCCTGGTTGGTGTTATCGCGAACTGTGAACTAACAAACAGTTTTAATTTAGTATGTATTTTATGAGACGTATGTACATTGTAAACTTTAACTTCCTCGTTAGTTCAATGTTCATTAGTTTGTACTTGTGATTGCTGCTGAAGTGACGGGTTTGGTTCCTGGAGTAAGCAAAGTGTTATTATGTTTAGATCTAAGTATCTTGTCTTAAAGTATACTGGACCGGAGGCAATAAGCTGGAGATTTACAATAAATGTACATAGGTCTTTCTTATCTTATCTTAAGTGTGGGGGCCAGTCAGTACAGACCAGCGACACTTCGACCCAGTTGGATCTTTTGTGTCGGCCCCAAGATTTATCCCTTAGCTATCTCCTTATGAATGTACTGCATCAGCCGCAGCGTACACTTCAGAGGGAGAAGCCTGAAGTCTTCAGGGTTTGGATATGCCAATCCCATCAGACCCATCCTCAATCCAGCCAACGCGTCGCATTCACACAATAGGTGCGATATGGACTCGTCCTTTTCACCACAGGCTCTGCAGATCGAACTGTGTACCAATCTCAACCTGCACAGGAAGTCGTTGGTGCCAAAATTATTTGACTCCTGTTATAACCGCAAAACTTCCAGGTGAAGCCTGTGGCTCTATTTGCAATGAATTTCTTGAAGTCTTCCAGACCCCTAGGCCATCCACTCTAGTCTGTGTTTATCAATGCCATGTGCATTCAAAGCTGTGTACATAGGTCTAACTAGCATTATGTTTCTAACATGCTTAGTCTTACGACTATATCCTCGCAGGAATAGACAAAGTGTATTACAACCACATTTCGTCAGATTTGGTTTTAATTCTCACGTAATACGATAGCCTACTAAGGACTACTGGACTAGGCTCCGTGCTGCTACTCAAATCGTTTAATTACAAATTAGCAACAACACTCTGCCTGTTCAAGAAATCGAACCCAAAACCAAGCGCATATCTACAGTAAACGTATTCACAACTGTTGCTATACTAAAGCAGTAACTTGTTTTTATGTTTAAATAACCCTAAATACGAACACTAAAAGCATATATGCCCATGTATCATGGCAGAGTTCCCATAAAGCATGAATACTCACAAGCTATCGATTACTGAAAATATCAGTCGACAAAGCCATGACGGTAATATTATGTAATTTACGAACCCCTAACATCGACACTTTATCATTATACGTGTTAAAGCACTCAATACGATCGCTGTAACATCGTGAAGTGCTGGTACCAATCAAATTACGCACGCCAAAGCCGTGTTGATGCAAATTTTGTAATGAACTGAAGCTTACATGTTTGATTTTCTATAGTATTGGTGAACGGTACTGTTTTGTATGAACGCCTGCAACAATTGCACGTCGCAGTCTCGTCCTAATAGCGGTTGCTGCATTTCCAGCATAATGAACAAAGCCTGCTGGTTGCTAATGTTCATCAAATCACTTTTTGTACATACATACATACATAATATTACGCCTAAATCCTCTATGGAATAGCCTGACGTGAATAGTTATTGCTGTTTTCCAGCGTAATGGACAAAGGCCCTCTGGTTGATAACCGTCATCAAATCCCTTTTAGTACATACATACATAATCGCACGCTCTTATCCTTTAAGAAGTAGGCAGAGGTGCATAGTTATAGCTGGATTCCCAGCGTAATAGGTAAAGGCTGCTAGCTGCTTTTAGCAGTCCAGTCTTTACTTTTAAGTATAAGACTTAGCCGTAAACCAGAGCTGACCACAATTCGTGCAAGGCCCGACTTAAATACTATAGTTACTTTATTTGTGTAAATAGTGGCAATGTTGAATAGTTTTATGTTGTTACAGCTGCCCAGATTAATGCAGTAGAAAGAATGAACTAATATATACGTAATTATAATGACACTGAAAAAGCTATATTTACTAATTTTGTGAGTAAATTAATCTGGCACTCACTGGAGCACCACTTACTTATGCGGTCCCACTGGTGGTAAATGGGTACTGAGGTCTATGGACTCTTACCACACCATTCTATTACACATGTACACCCAGTATTCGTCATACTATGTTTTTCTGGCCGACGTAATACAATGCGAATGTGTTATAGTAATTGACACGTCTCTAAACACAGCAGTCGCGTTCTCTATTGCTATGCCACCAAAATAGTAACTATTTTAAATACGATGCTCCTTTTTATCTCACTAATAATTCTCAGTAAGTAAAATAAATTTAATAAGAATCGCCCATCTCGTTCGTTACATCTTTTTTATTTTTTTATCGTGGAGTATTGCTTTGACGCATACCTCTCCGCGGGGCGACGGAGAGGTTATATCGGACTTACCTGGGAAAGATGGTGAGTGACATCCCGGTAATACCGACTAAACCTACCACGGTGTTCCTCGACATAACCGCAATCGACGGGGCCGCGCGAATCGCTGTCACATGTAATCGCGACCCCGTCGAGGTTTCGGCCCGCCGTATGAAACGGCAGGCCACTACACAAATAGACTACCACTAATTTTATCCCTACTATCCCCCTGGGGAGGGGATGGGCACACGATACAGAGGCGCTTGTGGGAACACTCACGCTGCCTCTCGGACCTGGTGGTGATCGGTTGGCGGGTAGGCCCACGAAGCCCACCTCCCCCAGGTTAAACCTCAGAGTGGCTGGAAGTCATCTCGCGTCCTCCGGCGCCCGGCTCTGCGGTTGGGAAGAGGGTTTAAGCGTTCCCTCTCCCGCTTCAACGCCTCTTTGATGGAAGTCACTTCCTCACAGAAAGAGGCGACGGCGTTCCACGACCTCTCACTCCGGCCCATAGACTGAACTACGGCCGGGAGCGAGAGGGCAGCCAATCCGACTGTCGCGATCAACTCACGGCGCTGCGATACCCAGGCGGGGCAATCCGCACAAAGTGTACAGCGCCATGTCCACAACAACGTCGCAGCAGTCGCCGCAGTGCCGGGCGTCTCTTGCCGGCCTATGCGACACAGGAACTGGCCAAAACAACCATGGCCAATCATTACCTGTGTCAGCCGGAAGGTAAGGGCGCCATGCCGCCTCTCCAGTCACTCCTCAAACACGGAACTTACCGCCACAATCGTGGCGTGCCCGATCTCGTTCGTTCCATGGTATAAGTTTGCTTTTATGTCGTGACTCCGCTTAAGGTCCCAATTTCGATTCCTATGATGAGCAAAATGTAACTGTATTTTTTTAAATAAGTTAGCATTAACTAAATAGAGCCATATGATTGTTAACTTAAAGTGTATACTTTAAGTTAACAATCACATGGATCTAGTTTAACATATCAAATCAATTGTATAATTGATTTGATATGTTAAATTATATTTTGATATGATAAATTTACCGCTACGTAGGTACATTTAAAAGTTCGATTAAAAGTTAGCTAATAAAAAAGGTTTATTATTACATTAACGATTACATAAACGAAATGAAACTAGTTGCTTGTTCATACAGGATTTAAACATTTTACAATACTAAATTGACTTAAATAATAGATTATTTAAGTCAATTTAGGAATGTGAAGTTACTTCGTGATTATTTTGTGCTGAGAAAGAATCTTGGTATATTTTTTTGATTACGCTATATTATTTGTTTATTTACTTTAAGATAACTTGACGTATTATGAAAATAAGCCATCTAAACATAATAAAATCATAATATTTTCTCACGATTAGGCGCCTAAAAGTAAGAAATTATATGTTATTCAGTGCAATCGAAAAATAATTTTTGAAAACAATAGTCTATTTTATTAATAACTATTTTATAGGTACGACTTTAAGTGCTGTTTATTTAGAAGTCACTTACTTTTTAACAATTATCTAACTAAAAAAGCTTTTAAGTCACGTGGAGACAAAGAATGTGGTCCTCTCAATGCCTTGAAATGTAATTATTTTAAGTACCCATATGTATCCGTATTTACTAGTTTAATGAAACCATGCGATTATATTCTAATTGAATCCAACAGGTAAACTTTTACAGCCCTGTTAAAAAGGATACGAAATTCGTAGAAATATATTAGCAGCAAAAATATAAAACTATGAGACGATAAGGAAATTCATAAAGATATGCGAATGTAGGTATTCAGTGTCTATTTAATATGTATATTGGAGGTATTAAGCCTCTGGCAAGGTAGCGCTCCGGACTAATATCGTAGGCGTGACATACAAGATACCAAGGATGCCATTACACGATAATTAGACTCGCTCCTGTTCAGAGATATGTTAGTATAATGTTTGAATTTATCCTACCTTGAAGTTCATGTGATTTTCATGTGGCAATACTTTTGCATAGGGGGTGGAAATGCCATATTAACATGCGGTTGGAGACATAATTAAATTTTTTGATGGTAACATTGGTAAAAGTGGATTGCCCACTTTCTATAGACACTTTGATCTCAATTAAATACTTCACATCATTTTGTATCAGACTTAATATTTAGATAGATTTATATATGTTATTGAAAAGAGTAATTAATCAAATAAAACAACATATTTGCCATGAATATTTTATTAATCGGACTCATATGTAAGTAGTATATGATCAAGAAACTGGGTAGGTGGATTAATGTGCTCTTGATACCTTGCCCAGCCTAAAAACCATATTATGGTGATTATGTGAGCGCAGCAACCCACTGTTCTACGGCCCACTATACAATTGCAATAATAATGTTTTATTGCTTCCCTGCTTTCAGTATCTATTATCTTAATAAATGATATAAACAAAATATATTTTTCTACTTACATATATGACGACTTTGGATTCTACCACGCAATAATCTGCAATTTACCAAAGGCAGGGGGAAACCGTCCAGCAGGTTGCTGGCAGTATTCCTGCACAATTCTATTGTATAGGAACCATCGCCTCTTATGTGTTCCCCATAATAGGAACGTGCTTGTTTTAACTGATAAGTTTCTTGTTGTTTTACCTTCCACAAAGATTTTTAAAATACCAAAAACAAAAATTAAATAATAAATATTCATGAATTTATTTTTTTCATAACATCGTGTCCACGGATGGCCAAAAGTGGACAATGTCCTTTCAGCTATAATTTAATCTGTCAATTGTTTAATTACATTCTTTTTCATCTAGTTAATACTAGTGTTTAAATTGATAGTATTTTTGTTGGTCCCTCCAGCTGGGCTAAAATGTTTGTGTTAGAAGTGGGGTCACGTCACGGTAGAGCGGGCAATGGGTAGGATTTGAACCTACAAACTCTCGGTCGCAAGTCCAATGCCTTATCCATTGAGTTTTAATGAAATTGCTGAAATATTAAACTCAATGGCGTAATGGTTAGTGTAACCGACTGCTACGCCTCAGGTCGCGGGTTCGATTCCCGCACAAGTCAAACATTTGTGTGCATGAACATGGATGTTTGTCTTGGTCTGGGTGTTTCTATCTATAATATGTATGTATTTACAAAAAAAAAGTATATATGTATGTTTATCCATTGTCTAGTATCCATAGTACAAGCTCTGCTTAGTTTGGGCTAGATAGTGTTGTGTGTATGTGGTAGAATATTCATTATTATTTATTATTATTATTAATTGTTTTTCGATTATGTCTGACCGGCGACGAGCCAGTGCAGCTCAGAAGGTTAAATATACACGTCATAATTGCTTAGTCTATACTCTATAGCTATCTATACATTGTCAACATTGTGTTCAACAGAAAAGCCCAATAAGTAAAAGTCTCAGGTTGTAATCGAACATAGTACGAGAGCGAGACAATATCTGTATAATTATATAAATAACAAGCTTTTGCTTGCGGCTTCGCTCGCGTAAAAGTAGGTTACATTACTTTATTTTAAATTAAAATATAGCTTATGTTACTCGGTGATAATATAGCTTTCTAATGGTGAAATAATCTTTAAAATCGGTTTACTAGTTTTTGAGTAAAATCATTACAAACAAACAAAAAATCTAATCTTCCTTCTTTATAATATTAGTATAGATGAATATTATATTTGTAAAGAAATAACTAATCTATTAAACTCTTTATTGTTGTTGCTCGAACTAAACGAAGCTTTGCGTGCAAATGATTAAATGCCAGTTGACAGAAATGGTTTAGTACGACCAAATAAATGGCTGAGGTTCCTTTGTTTTGTAATTTTAAAACAAAAAACATTATAAAGATAAATTTTACCTGGGTTAATTTATATGCTGTGTTCTAAAAGAGCAGATTAACATAAAGAAATATAATTAATAACACAAAAAATAATTAATTTAGTTTATGACAACTTTGAGTAAACGTAGTCACTATAATTTTCTACCATAATTATAGAAATAAATTTTACAAGTATTAATGTGTGTAAATAGTCATAAAATCGTAAGTTATATCGAGTACCTAAGTATGTATGGTACGCATTATGAGTTCTTTTAATATTACACACATTTTTTGACTCCGTGGAGCTACTGGCAATTTCTTAACATAAATACCCAATAACGGCTAGCCCGGTGCGGAAATTGAATGCAAGTCGTCACGACCGCACGTAAGCATAAATTTAAACTTACCCCACTTAAGCGCAAACTTTTACTACAAGACATTTGAGGCAGTAAAAGAAGACTATTATAACATGGTATTCGTGTACACGAACTTCAAAAGGCCCATGTACTCAAGTTGTATCATAGTTAAAGGCTGCGCGTTTGAGTTATACATACGTAGGTAGACGTAACGAATAGCGATGCGAGATCAAAGCAGTGCTGCCCTCGCAATGCACACAATAAATACCAGTGACCTGAAGAGTCAGGCCGGTCGGGAGCGATCCATTCGTTTGCATACATTATACCTTCATAACCAACCGATTTTCTAACTTCAAACTTGTTTAGTACTGGGAGTCGATGTGCATGTTTCCTATAGTTTTATGTTAAATAGTGAATATGCAAAGATGGCAACGCTATCGCTGTTATCTTATAAGCAACTAGCACAAGATAACACGAAGGTTGTATACTTTGTTTTTTATTGTTATGACTTTATTGTACTGCAGCAAAAGTACACGGCACAGGATCTATGTTTTAAATGCCAATGGAAAGTTGGATAGGTATTGCACCCATATTTTAACAATCGATAAGCTCGGAAGTTGTGTAATATAGTATATGGTATGACATTTTCCGTTTTTGACTATAGTGAAGTCTGTAAACCCACACTGAGCTACCGTGGTAGACTATGACCTAACCCTTTTCCACTTTGATAAAGCACGATACTCAGCTGATATTATTATTAGAATTTAATTTCAATTTCTTTATTTTATTGTCATCTGTACTGATTTCAATATAAGCAAATCCCTACGTTAAAATAATAATAAAATGACGTAAATTTATTAACGGTGTAATTTAAAATAAAATTAACTCGAAATATTTTCATACATCACTACCGCCGTGAACGAAGCTTCAGGCCATAGCTAATTACGAATAAAGCTCAGTAAATGTTACAAATGTGTACTATAAAATCCTTTCAGGTAGCTAGGGCCACGTCGAATTCTATTACGGCCTCGCTCATGCATAGTATAGTTTGCCGGGACTTTTCGTTCAAATCCCTTCAGTCGTTACTGGGATTCCATTAAAACATACTGGCGATGTAGATAGGATTGTTTGTAGCATTGATAAGCACGGTGTCATCGAGTACTAGATTCAGTTATGCGCGTAATGCATTCGCATGCATTATATAATTCTGCACAATGTAACACATACTATTTCTTATTGCCATTCTCTATATTTAAAAAGACAACTTCCCCTCTCATACACAAAATTATTGCATCGAGGGAGACTTATAAATATTTAAACAACAGACACAAGGACACTCAGACTCGATACAACCATTTGTGATATAGTTTGAATTGTTTATAAATTCCTTACATTTGGAAGCTCTACAAGAAATGATATAAAAATTTCATCAGTTATGTTTGTAAATGCGGGTTTCCAAATTCTAAATGCACATACATTCAAATGCTTAAATTAACAATTAGCTGGTGGCTATTTCCCGATATATATACACTCTATGCAGTCCATACATTAATTGGTAATTTAACGGCCGACAATGATTCTCGTTGATACATTTACATAGTTATTAACCCTCTTTGATTAAGTGATTGAACGGTTCATAATGGCATGTTCTGTTAACTATCAACTGCACTTGTTAGTATGATAGATTGTCAATATTTTTCAATATTTATTTATAGAATACTACATTGTGTTTAACGTGTATGCTTAGTTTTATTTTATACCACACATCACCAACTAAAGTTTTAGGTCTCACGTAATAGAGTGAGAGAGCCAATTGCCGTTTATCGGGCACAGTTCCAGTCTCCGTACTGCTACTGAGATTTCATGATTGAAAACCCAATAAAACATTGCTTGTACTTTGAATCACACATTTCAGACCTCATGCACTGCAGTCGCATTCACTAGCGCTGTATTACTAAGGTTATTTTACATTGTAACATTATCATATCATGCAATAACGTACATTCAATAAACGAACAGAATCCATTCAAACCAATTGTGAAGTGATTTGATTGGCTAATTAATATAATTAATAAATAATAAATATAAAAATATTAAACATAATTTACGCGCCATAATTACTTAGGTACTAAAAAACAAATATGTATCTACGTAAAAGAACTACAAATAAAAATAAGCTAATTCGGCGTACGAACAAAAATAAGCTAATTCGGCGTACGAACAAAAATAAGCTAATTCGGCGTACGAACAAAAATAAGCTAATTCGGCGTACGAATAAAAATAAGCTAACACAAACATGCTTTATCTCCTCCGCCTCCATCGGCCATCGGCGATGCACAAGAATTCAAACATGCTTTATAAGTTTATATGGATCTGTTTAGAATGCTTTCTGTTTTTTATAAACAAGCTATAAACAAATAATATTTTGCAGTGCCCTCTTATTTGCTATGGCAAGTTTTAAGCAACTTATGTAGACTTAGTTTGCAAATAAATATAATAAAAATAAAATAATCAGCCAATCGCAGCAGCTAACATGCGTTTGGCAGTCAGTTAACTCGTTTTTTGTGTTGATCTGCCACTTAGACTGACAGTAATACTTATCGCATAGATAAACCTTGCGTATCCCGGTACGCGTCTCCGTGTGAATAAAGCGTACAAAAATCACTTATAGTTAAAAAATACATTTACCCGTACGCCTGTATATTGCTGAAAGGGTAGCGTATTACACATACATTTCACCAGATATAGGTCCTACTTTACTATGTACCTCTACTGAGGGCGAACGTATCGCTGTGTTCGCGGTCATCGTCAAGTCCGTATTTCTAAACAGAACGATAGATAACGAACAGTATGATCACGGAGCCAAAGATGTGTACTCGTGTGTTCTCAATCTGCAAGACAGATGTGAGTCAATTGTCATACATAAGCAATACACAGCAGCGATAGCCTAGCGGGAAAGCGACAGCCACGCAGAGGTCTCGAGTGCGATCCCAAGGCGCGCATCTCTGACTTTTCGGAGTTATGTGCGTATTAAATAGTTAATTATCGCTTGCTTTAACTGTGTTATACTATGGCCAAACCCTTCTCACACTGAGAACAGGCCCGTGCCCAGTAGTGGGACAGTTTAATACAGGGCTGATATTTTTATATTTTAATAAGCAATACGCAATTCTTAGAAGTAATTCGTATCTAGTTCTAAAATCATCCTACTTATAAGAATTTCGTGATAGTCTCCCTGGCTTTGTAAACAAGGTTAAGTTTAGAATAACTTTATTTCATTAAATATTTTCATGAACTACTATCTAGCTATCATCTCTAAAAAGAAACAACTGGTTTTGTTATTAATTTATGATACGAAAAAGCATATAAACAAGCACATTTGTCTATGATTGATAAATAAATTCCGTATTGTTAGCATAAGTCTTAATATTTTCTTAGAATCTCTAGCAGGTATATTGAGAAGACAAATACAAAAGTAACATAAATCCGTGCCCAAAGAAACACTAACATTATCATAAAATGTGTAAGCTGTCGTGGCTTTACGACTGTATCGATCCCAGTGGGTCCGTTACAATTTGCAAAGCGGTGCCGTGCTTTAGGCCGGCGACGTCTAAATGTCAGCGACTCAAATACGTAAGTAACATTTACCGTAGAAAAATACCTAGCAAAGTACTACTTAACATGGACGCGCCACGTCCGAAAATATCCATAACCTACCTATTTATTATAATATATTATAATATGAACAAGTGCTTCAGTTTTTATAGAACTAGACTATTATGCTTACATAATTATGAAAAATTGAATTCAATTTCTTAACAGAACTAACGTAGTATTTTGTTCGAATGAATTTATAAAATCACTAGCTGACCCGGCAAACGTCGTTTTGCCATAAAAAAATGTTTTGACCAAAAGAATAAAAAATTGTTAGGGGTTGACAACCCTTATCACTAAGGGGTATGAAAAATAGATGTTGGCCGATTCTCAGACCTACTCAATATGCTCACAAAATTTCATGAGAATCGGTCAAGCCGTTTCGGAGGAGTACGGGAACGAACATTGTGACACGAGAATTTTATATATAAGATCTTATTTTTATAAATCTTAACAATCATATTCTCTAAAATATTTTAGCTGAATGCAGTATATTATAAATTGCTTTATACGCAATATTAGGTAAGTATTTTACCCCAAAGTTCAACCAAATATACGCTTAGGAAAATTCGTACAGCAAATGTTAATAGCACATTTCCGAACCAAGAGACGAATCCGAAGCCAAGGTTTCGATCGCCACACCAGCGGCTACGCCACAGAGGAAGGAAGCAGTTTCACCCACTTACCGTTTACTTTTTGCAACTTCAAATATGCATAATGAAAATTCCGAACTCAATTTTCGCAACGTGAATTTTTAAAGTGTAGGCAGGTTCATTAGCATTCTGCCTTCCGTGTCAATGATTTGGGGTTCGCATTACAACTTTTAATTACAGGACGTTCCTACCTCATTAAATTGTATCATGCTATTAAAAATAAGTACGGGGTATGAGTCATGTCCTAAGTGTTCCATACTGCTTTATAACGAAAACGTGAATAATAATAAGCCTACATAGGTTAAGAAGCAATAAGTGCCGCTGATTTACAAAATGTTGTCTAGTGATGCGCATAATTGGATACAACTCGGTACCTGACTGTATGGTCAAGGTCCATAAGTACTTTTTTATTCAAATTGATAACTAGCACTATTGATAAGTACATAGGAATCGTGCTGGCAATACATATTTATAGTCCTTACAGTAAAATTAATGATCTGGTATTCTATTTCTTTGAAACACCACGTACGCGTCTAGACACTCAATTTTTTAATATTGTTTAGTGAAACTCATTAATGAATATTGATTTGTGGTTTTGCCATTACTTTGAATTGTATTCGAAAGTTCAAGCGATGATCCTTTTTGTTTCTTCTAAACATCATAAACGTAGCATACATAAATAAAACATATTCAAATCTCAATAACATGAATCTACTGAATGTAACATGGCTTCCATATCTTTAAAAGTTCTTTGAATGTTTATTTTCCGTAGCACGACAGTAAACTCCACGCTATTTAAACGTGAATCGAGTTTTTCTTTAACAGTCCGTAGTTACTACCGTTTCCTCTTCCTGCCTTTGACCCGACTTTTACCTAGAGCACCCCTAGAGGAAGCAAGCTGTAGCGGTGACTTGCTACGACTGTAATCGTAGCGAAAAGCTTAGCAAATATTTATGTTGGAAATGTTCTACGGTGTGCTACGCAGAGTCTACAAATCAATACGTTGAATAGTTTTGGGCATCGCTAACGATGTTTTAATTAAAATTATTTTTATTATTTAGTAAATTGTACAATAAATTGAGAATGTAGTGTTTGCAATGTAAGTAGCCTTAGAGTTTTAGTTAGTAGACTATTTTATTGCAAATTTCATGATTATATTAGACTCAAAAGTAAATGGTGAATATATTGATCAACATAATATGAAAGATACTTTGTAACGATTAATTAAACATTAATAGAAAACACTAAGACCCTAATAAAGATTGTTGGTGAGTTTTATTAGAATTCTAAATCTTAACTCTACAGAATTAACGTTTGTTCCGTATATAAAAAGTCAGCAAAGAACAACTTCGTGCAAAAATGTAAGCTTGGTCGTTCTCCAATATGCTCTCAAAGATGTGTTAAGTCTGCCAATTCGCACTTGACTAAAGAGATGATTCGGCTAAACTTGTCTCGAGATGACACGCTCCGTGATAGTAGTAGCACATTCTAAAATATTTATTTTACTTATTAGAAAGTTGTAAGATACTATAGGAACGAGATGGAAAGGGAGTCGATTCTGAGAACGCATGTCTTGGAGCGCTAGAATATGGTACTTATTCAGAGTGAGCTAAGTGAGCCTGCATCAAACCCAGCACCCACCTCTCTATAGAATTAAGTAATATTATTATGTTAAGCGAATTACTGTTTTGGGTAGGTACAATAGGTTTGATATGTTTCACATGAAGAAAATTCTTAAATAAAATAATAAATTTAAAAATAGTCAGGGTACTCGAATAACTCGAAGTATTTACATATCCTTTTGAAAGCCTTGATATGTCGGTTGCTCTGGCCAACACATCAACTGTGATTGCCTGACTTAATTAGCAACAGCTAATCAAATTACCTTAATATTAGTTTGATTTGATACGTCGCTCATTAGCCACTTAGGTTCCGAGGGTTAATCTAACGCATATATTCACGAACGGACAGGCAGATGTGAACACACATACTTCGTGAGCTGTGATTTTGTGAACAACGTAATAATGTGCGACCCTTTTGTTGTCTGCCGCGCAATTTCAGAATACGTGTTGCTTGCGAATTCTAAGAATTTCTGACATAAATACTTTAACCAGGGAATCAAACGAGAGACCTCGAACACAGCAGTCGCATTTACTACCACTGAGCCACCGAGGCAGATTAACAAGCATAATCAAAGCAGTGAATTTCTTTGTAAGCTCATAGCATGTTTCATTTACGTGGTTGCTAATCTAGTAAAAAATATGTACCGTGACTGAAACTGAGTGCCGTGGCGATAATCGCGTCAGCTACTGTGTATACGGGATCACGAAACATTCTCGTGCAAAGCCATGCAAATTCCTTCACTAAAACTTTACATTCAAATAAAATAACTTTATTAAATTAAAACGAAATGAAACTGCCTTAGTAGCGTAGCGCAGCGGTGGTGAATGTGACTGCTGAGATAAGGTTTCGGGTTCGATTGCAGAGTCAGTAGTGTCGTTGGGTTTTCTGTCATGGAATTGTTAGTCATGGTGCTGAAAATGTAACCAATAGGCGGTAAGGGAGTATAGGGAGCCTTCCCTATTACGTGGGACCAAAAAACACAGCCGGCGAAATGTAGATGTAGACATGAGACTATATGTATGTATGTGTAAGTGGCATAAACTCAGCCTTATATTTGCCACCGATCCTAGTCTCCTATTAGGTCTAGCCAAGTGCTATTTTTAGCTAATTTTTCTTAATAAGTGCAGATTCTGTAAATGTCAAAAAGGAGATTTCAATATATTCGTATGAATTAAAATACAGCTACCCTCTGAAAGAAAAAGATTTATTCGTCAAGAATAATATGGTACATTATAATTATGGTAATACCAAGTAAGAGCCCGATATTCGCCTATAACCGGCATGCTAATATTTGCTTAAGACTAGACTAGTCTGATAAGTGCTTTGCAACTTTATTGTTATTTCTGGAATTAAAACATTTAAAAAGAAAAGCAAATGCTATAATATTAATAATAATTCGATTTTAAACATTCATTCGGATATACATATAAATCTTGCTTCTAAATAAGTGCGAAAATTAATATCTTTGTGTTTATTTAGTGTTGATAAGAAAACCATATTTCTACACAATAGGTAATAGAAAACTCAACTCAATGGTAGGCTAAGCGTATCACGTCTACATATGCCTGAGTAAGAATGCAACAGATGTGTCAGCTGTTGTCTTGCTGGACAAGGTCTATCGAGAATAGCTTCTCGCACGAGCGAGAATTGTCAGACAATAAGCGCCCTACCCTCAATTCAATGTAATAAGTCGCACATAGAGCACGCTAATTCAAAGAAAGAGAAACATACATATACTCTCCAATTGCCCAAGAGGCAAAGAAGAATAACAACAGTTAGCTACTCACTTTGATAACAGCCCTGTTAATTCACGACAATTCTTACAATCCTGGATAATTACAACCAAGGACAGCACATCGTGAGAACCTCTCAGATTCAAGAAAATGTCGAGAGTCGTCTCGAAAGGCAATTCTCAATCTTTGAAAGCCTATTATTCTTCAGATTTTGCATATTCGTCATCTCTGTGCTTTATTTTTAGAGGATGTTCTCCGTCTGTAAGATAATATAGGCATACTTTTGTAAGGTAGGTACAATTTACGCGATATAGAAATGATTTGGATGATACAGAGGTTCATCATCTTACTTTTATCAATGTTATGCATGTAGCAAATTCATATTTGAGTGTGTGCAATATGTGCATATATCTTTAGAGATTATTTAATAAGTTGGCAATTCTATTCTAATATTACGAATGTAAAAGTCTATGACGATGTTTGTTATTAACGCGTTAACTGTATATCGGTCTTGGATGAAACTGAAATATACGGATAGTCAATATCCTGTATTAAGTCATATAATACTTTTTATCTCGGTAAACGTTTCCGAGCGATTCACGCGTGCAAGTTGCCTCTTAAAATAAATTTGTTTATATAAGAAGGAAAGAACGACCCAGCCATATTATTATAGTATTTTTTACTAAAGTATTATAAACAACCTTATGTACAAACCGTACTACCTTCTACTTCTACCTTTTATGTAACTAAACACTGTCTCCCAAGATACAGGCTTCTGGTCTAGTTTGGGGATCAGTATCAGTAATCAGTACATATTGTAATAGGTAAATATCCAAAGACTGCGCCTAATTTTAATACCAATGTAAGTAATTTATGTGCCAATAAACAATTTTTATTTTATCTTTATAATGCTGAGATCCATTTTAAAATTGCGATATATTTATGTCCACACCAAATTTAAATTCTAAGTTAACTAACAAGACTTAAATTATTGCTGTTGTTACAACATTTAACATTAAACTTTTTGTGCAACCCGTCACGTATTTCCTGTACTTTGATACGGTTTGTAAAGTATGTATACCGCTAGATTTATGATGCATTCATTATTTTTTGCTGACCGAATTTCTGTTAAAGCCATACATATTTTAATATGGAAATCTTTCTCCGTGCATGCAGTGAAATGAAAGAAAAACTTGTACAACTTGTCGTTTCAGGAATATTTATTATTACGATAGCTTTGGGCTAAAATATTTTTATTTTGATGTATCTTAAATGTTTATAATTCTTAACGGGTAATGACGCGATCATGTAGTTTGTTTAACTTAAGATGCTTGACATTTCAACTGGGTTATATCGCTCTGTTTGATTCGGCGACGTTATAGCTGCGTTTGGAGACTGAAGAATCTTTCTCCACCCTCATTTTATTCACATTTTAACTATCCATATACCATCACACATTATCCCTATTAGTTATGCTAGCCAATGTATCCGCATTATGCGATTTACCCGACTATGCAAATAACCGTAGTATTAATCACCGGATTCCACTTTGCGGATTATTTTATAGTTTTAGGCATCAATCTTAAATAAATGTGGTGGGTTTTCAACAGAACACAACAGAAAACAATATGCACGATCAAGTTAATATCCGATACGATTCATATGTAACAAAAAGGTGTGGTCATATTTTAGGACCGTAATATATATCCTCCTATCCCCGGATCAAAACAAATTATTTTAAATTTTTTGACCGTTACTGACATTATTTTTATGTATAGTAAAATCATTGCGAAAAGAAACGCATAACATCACTATCAAAATAGCGGTTGGTGTTGCTTGAGTATCGACTAGAATGTGCTGATATTGATAAGTGATGTAAAATATAAAAAGCTATATCTTAGTAACGTACACTGATTTATTTGTCGCGGTTTTTTTATTGCACTGGGCTATATGATGATGTGTCTGCTATATGGTGATGATATTTAAACGTATGTGACGTTTAAATTGACACATCTGTTTTTTTGAAAATTTAAACGTTATAATCTAAATTTTGTGTATGTGTTTGATTTAGGGTGCGTTTATATTTGTGATGTCAGGGACTAATTATGATGCAGATTCATTTAAGCTAAGAATATTAGGATTCCGTGACTGTAAATAATAGTCGTCTGCATATCTTCAGTCACAGAATCCGTCTTTTTATTTTCCAGAAGATATTTGCTGGTAATTAGGTAAATTTATCTCTGAGATAAATTTACTAAAATAACCTTACATAAATCTTTAACAGTAACATATCTGTAGCACGTGGCACATGTCTCTATTCAATCTATGAAAATCAACGTTTTCATCTCAAAATTATATTTTCACATACTTACTTACTAATGTAATAACTACAGCAACATATATAGTAGTAAACGTAAAGACAAACTACAAATATATTGTTAACATCCAAACGAGCACTATCGACGTTCTGAAACTACTAACTAGTCCACCAAAGCAACAAAAAGAAAATATAACCGACAAATACACGGCCTTTTATTTATAGTTTTTCGCGTAAAAGCTGAGTGTAACTGGAAGCATGCCTTTGGGGAGCAATCGCGAAACGAGTTGAAACAAACAGACGCATACACGTAGGCGAGTTCGAAACAAATATTAATATCGCAATTGTACGCTTGCGGATATTGACATCTAAAGCTTAGTATAGTCTTCTAAATACGAACATTGCTTACACGAACGAACGTAAGTACGGATTCTAGGTATATCGGTAAGTTTTATTACAACATATATAGTCTGATAGCTATTTCCCCGAAAGAGTGGGTAAAGAAGTGTGAGTGTGTACATCCATATTTCGCCACCTATGGTTTTAAGTACAGCGTATGTTGGGCGATTACCGGATATCGGACACAATTCCAAACTCCGTTTTGCTATATAAAGAAAGAAAGAAAGAAATAAGTTTATTTAACGACAAACTCATGCAGATACACAATAAAACAAATCAAAAAGAAAAATAAAACATATAAGGGTGTCGTTAAAAAGGTATTATCTCAGCTTTAGTCGTAACACCTCAAGGGGGTGACGACGCTGGTCTGCCGATTATACCTATTTGTTGACAGAGGGTGCAACTAACGGCAATATAGATGATATATATAGCAAATAAAAATCATTACATTGATTTAACATTTTGAGAGATATCTAAATTAAAAACGTGGAAGCATGTGCATGCGCAGATCATAACATCATGTTGGTAGTAGATCCTCGCTGGTTTCAGCATGAATGGGCCGTATCGACCGGGGTAGTACTACCCTCTCACAGAATACCGGCGTGAAGTAACGGTACCCGTACTGTTGCGTTTCGTGTTGGTGAGTGAGAGAGCCGGAGGCCCAGTTACTCCGATCCTTTTCCTATCCTTTCCTTTGTCCTTTCCTTCCTTCATTCCTTTTTAAAGGGCTGGCAACGCACTTGTAACTCCTTTCGGGTTGCGGGTGTCCATGGGAGGCGTTAATCGCTTAACATCAGGCGATCCGTCTGATCGTTTGCCAGCATAAAAGCAAATACGATAAAAAAAAATAACAAAAAGATTTTGACACAAAAATAAAAAGAGAAAACAAAGAATTAAAAGCTATAAAGACATATTATTAAATAACATTCAGCCACTAAAGTAACAGTTTCTGTTTAACTAGAATCTCTGCTTTAAGTTTTCTTTTAAAGATATAAACTGTTTTGCAATTTCTCAGCGGTGATGGCAGATTATTCCAACACTTTACGGCTGCGTATCGAAAACAACCACGAAACATGGCTGTGTTGTATTTTTGGCACGTCAATCGAGTGGTAATTCTTAGCGGGCGTAGTGATAAACCTAATTTTTGATACAGGTATGGCGGAGATCTCGTCTTTATAATACCAAATAAAAGACAGCAAAAGTGATAGTACCGTCGAGACTCCATGGTCATAAGGTTTCCACGGCATAAATAAGGAGTGACATGAGCTCGGCGAGGTATGGAGAAACAAAACAATACGGTACAATTTTGGGTTTATACTTTATAAAGTTAGCTGTGACCCGCGGTGATAAGTAGTAATTTTATATAGCAAAACAGAGTTTGGAATCGTGTCCGATGCCGGTAATCGCCCAACAGACACTGTAAGGTGTATTTTAAGAGCGGGAAGCGGTTGGATGCGTGTAGCCCAAAACCGGTCTGTGTGGAAATCCTTTGGGGAGGCCTATGTCCAGCAATGGAGATCTTTCAGCTGAGGTAATGATGAAGCCTTTAAAAGATCCACATATTATATACAGATTTTACCAGATAAGTAGAGCAAAGTGGAGACCAATAAAAAAACGTAGGTATAATTTAATTATAGCGCTGCGTTATGATTAATTAAACACAAGCCTCAATTTCTTAGATACACACAATGATTAAAACCAGTACTATAATAATAAATATGTAATTGATAGTCGTAACTGGCGTACTATTTTATTTATAATGTTGGTTAATAATAATTGTCAGCTGTGAAGACCTGAATGAAATAAATAAATATATATACATAATTATATATTTATACATGCTGTACAGTGAATTACATTTGTATAAAGAAGATTTACTTAATTTTAACAAATGTAATTCACTGTACAGCGACATTCACTTCTTAATCTAATTATATACTCTAGTGTCAATTACCACGCCTGAACACTGTCAGCCAAAATCCAGGCTCCTGCCTAGTTTGATAAACAGACTCAGTACTTTTTAATGAGATACATATTGTACAGCTAGTGTTTAATAACCATGTACCCACAATTAATGTATTCTTAATAATGTATTTATTTATTCTTCAGGTTATTGTTGTATATATGTGCGATATATCGCACATATACGCTACAACAACCTGAAGAAACAATCTACTTCTGTGAAACGAATTCGACCACGTTACAAAAACTAATTATCAACTGCAATTGACCAAATTGTTGTTTGATGACCTAGAAATATTCGTTATTAGGTCAAGAGGCACATGAAATATAATTAATTAGACCACTGGCAATTCTATTCATGTTGTCGGTTAGCATACTTTGTGTGTCGTAATATGCAAAAAGATTGTAAAACAAACTTCTGAATTTGTAAAAAGGCAAAAGTTACATCACCGAATGTGTGATCTGTCAAGTCTTACAGAGGACCTGCCTGTATAAAAGTATTAAGTTTACATTCTAATAAAAACCTAGTTTATCCCAACTTTTCAGTTATATATTGCCATTTCTATAGATTTGTCCCTGGTTTTTAAAGGCAGATCGATATAAGTATTGGGCAACGGACGTCACATAGATCAACAAAAATTCAAGATGATGTCTTTTTGTTCTCGGACTATCCCTGCATCTGCATCCTTGAAGGTACAAATTCTTTCTTTATATGCTATGTCAAGTGAAACTTTTTCGTCACGCTCTAAACTAAAATCAGTCTATGTAGGACGGTATAATCCATGTTAACTGCTGTCATTGGATGATTTATTTTAATTTACTGTACATGCGACAGCTGTGCAGTCCTAATCTTCATTTCATAGCAAAATTTTATTAATGACATTTGTATTAAGCGCCGAGGCAAGCAAATTTTTTTAATTATTACCTCTTGTATAGCCTCTTGTTACTTCCATATACCAAATTAAAAAGAAACACAAGGCTATCTAAAAAATGTCCTACATATTTCAACCTATACGCCGCAGTGCTAATGTTTTAGTAAAAACTAAATTCAATTTATGGGACAAGGTTTATTATGATATTAGGCTTAATGACATGAATGCAGTACCAATGTTACATAAAACTACTGCATGCTTATTATATGTATGGAAAACAGTAAACTTTATGGAACTACAACACTCCGAAAGTTCCTTTAGACGTATTTCAAAACAACGTCTATTACGTAGATTGAGGGTAGTTATATTGCACTTTGCCACGTAAGCGCCTAATACCCACGTGTCAAATAGGGCTAACACCATAGGCAAATAACGGGTCATTTTCACAATTAAAGTCAGATATTTCAGCGAGTAAGGTGAAGTATAAGGTATAAAACCCCCTCGTGACCCAGATACCTGGCTGTATTAAACATTTCGCTTTTGATAGCTTTTTAGAAAATAAGCATTTTAGGTAAAGCTGGAAGAATGCTATGAGGTGTTGTTTTTTCTTGTAAGCTATGGTTATGATTTACGTGGTTTTAAATAATATATTTAAGTGTTTATTCAGAAGTTTAGTTTTATTTAGAATTCTCTTCATTAAATGGAAAATATGATCTTTAATTTTAATACAGGATTTTGTAAGTCGGCCTATTATTAGTAAACTTAAGAAGTTCGATATTTCGGAAACTCTTTGATTAATTTGAATTATGTTCCTCATGGTAAACACTTACATAAATAATTAAGTTATCCTATTTTATAAAAGGTTGAGTTATAGGTAAGGTTCGATTCTCGAGTCAGGCAATGTTATAAATTCTCAATAACAACACGCAGTCTATACCAGTGCCCAGTAGTTGGCTAAAAGCTCGCCTTCTATAACGTAGAATATAAAAGACCAATTGGCAAAATAAAAAAGTGGTGGTATACACGTCTGCTTGCTCTTTCGGAAATCCGGAGGTGAGACTAAGCAAAAAAGAAAAGATTCTAAAATATTAGCAGATTTTACTTCTTAATATACAACATGGCGCAAAACTTATCACATTAAATGATTTACCGTAAAATGCTCAACATTGCCTAAATTCAAAAATGTTAAATTATTGCCGTTGTGAAATATTTTTATTATCTATGGTATTACTAAAAGCAATCCAATATTGAATTGCAATGGAAATAATATATGACTTTCTTCAAGCTTGAGGATTTATCGAGTAAAAACTTGAAATTCCGGGCAAAGTTGTAGCATTTTACGGTACTGCCTTAAGCTGGTTGATATAAGATAGTTAACATAAACAAAAACCTATTTTCGCAGAAAATAAGAAATTATTATTTTGAACAAAATAATAAATATTAAGTTAGACACAAATTGGAACACCATTGTAATAAGCACACACTAACCTATTTCTTTTCGTCACAAGATTATTATTTCTTTTGTTTTTTTGTTTCAGTTTGTGTGTTTTTTCGTTTGTTTGTTTTGTTTTAATATCGCTGCTTGAGGTCTTTGAAATTTATCTCTGCATTACACATGATGTTCCAAATTACGAAAACAAAAGAGATGTCCTAAACTACTATGGTAATGGTTCATAATTTGTAAATCATCAAAGAATCCATGTAGTATACGTGGTATCAATTAATGTGACAAGATTTGCGCCACTTTGTATACTTAATTAAACATACCTATGAGAGAAAGTAAGCAGGACATTGCATTGACATTTTTTTAAATAATCTGGCAAGTAAATATATACCCTACATTTGCAGAAATAAATTTCAACGCAATTTCAAAATACTATACAGGCTTTGCCTTTAGTTAGTTATGTATTATTATAATAATATTTTAATCGCATTTCTTAAACGTTTTAGGGCTAGTTGTTAATTAGAAACGTAATTAAAATATACTTTACTACTTATATTATAAGTAGTAATGTATACTTAACTGAATTCTCATGGCTGCACAATTATACAAAAGCTCACAGGAAAGTAGCAAACATGTTACAAACCGACCGATGTGGTGTAGTTATATTTTATTTAGTTGAACTTGTCACGAACGCGATAAAATCATTGCATATAGATGGTTTTCACGGAAAAATGATAATAGGCACCCTAGAGGTCGTATGCCGGCAATTGCTAACAAAATATAAAAAACAAGAGTATAATTTTAAAACATTTAAGCTAACATTCGCATGATGGTGTGGCGTGTGGCGCGCCCACCGTGTAATAACGTTTTTTGTCCGCATAAATCAACTTGTAATAATTTGCGCAAAGGAGTCCAAATTAACATAATATTGTAGCGAGCTTCGACGTCACTCCCCCAACACGACTCTATTATCACAAATGTTTTCGTACGTGTTTTACAAATCTAGGCAAACGAGCACTATATATTGTACTATTCGTCTCATAACACAATGCTATCGTTTGAAATATGGCGGCTCGTTGAACCATCGCTCGAGCGTATATATTTTAGTAGGCACGGTAAAGCACAGTCTATTAGACTCAATCATTTTAGTATTTATGCCTTCTATTGACCCAGAAACGAACGATTTGCATAGTTACGATTTAACCGTGCAAGCGCGGACTAACCTTATAAAATAAGAGTAAAATAGCCATTAAATAGGTCAATAACGAATCCACTTCCGTAAATCAAAATCCCGCGAACAATAAGACACGAGGGACGTCGGAATAACTTGTTTGATATATCGATAGTCCACGATGTTTAGTTTCCTTTCGTTGTTTGTAAGACCGACTTGTTTATGGGCACTTTTAGAGGATTTTTATTGCAGTCAGTGTTTCTCTGTGTGCACGACATGAAATATCGCTGGCAGCCCAATACCCCGTGTAATACGCTCTCAAATCCACTGGCTATTGGCCTATATGTCCTCATTTTCTGTTTATCGAAATCGTGACTTGTATCAACAATTTTTTACCGAGGGAACATCGGCCACTAATGTATTTATTCGTTCCTATATCGGATGTAATTATGTTTTTGTTTTACAAGACAATATGTGGGCTTTACGTATGACGTTTGAAGATATAAACCTTGACACGAAACATTATACGGGAGCCATGCACAATTACGTGCGGTTAAGCCAGTGAGGTACGCAAACAAACTTCATAAATGTTTCATCAGCCTGTTTTTGTTCGTTGTATGAATGAAAGTTCATCGTTGGAAATGTGTGTGTTGATTCGTAAACGAAGCGGTCGACCCTATGACAATCGGAGCAGCGACTTATGAGTTTAGGGTTGGAATCTTATCTAGGTATCTCATGCACTTTAAGTCAAGGCAAATTATTAGTACGTTTCACCTAGGTATCACGCTTTACTAAAGCATAGAAACGCAAGTGTTATGTTAGTAAAGTGTAAAATTAAGAATTTAATACAATTTCTTGACTATTGACGCGTGTTCTTACGGACACACAAAAACTGAGGTATCATCATTACCATTACAGAAAGCCAAATTTTAACCTCTTAAAACGTACGCTTATGATCTATATTTGTATACGGTATAACAAAAGCGTCCTGCATATAGTTTTGACGTACATATTCTCCTACTCTTATTAATCGTCATTAGCATATCTCTATGAAGTTAAATCTTCTTTCCTTATTAGGTAAATGCTGGGTCTATCTGGCAATTCGTAACAATTTGATTTTTTTTATAGCATTAAGTAGCCTGTAGTCATCGTTAAGACTTGACATACGCGGCTTACGACACCGTATATAATAAGTTCTTAGTAGTAACTATAAATCTTTGAGCACGTGGCTATGACGTACCTAACAGATTTTTCAAATTGTAGAGTAATGAAAATCTGCGTATCTTTTGGTTACCTGTATGAAATATAATTTTAATATATTAGGTAATATTCTTTATTTTCAATTGACTTAGTAGATTACTACTAACCCGTTTATAGCATTTAGTTTTCTTCTTTTAGAGTGGAAGGTACAATCCTAATTAGCTAAATAGATCTCAATGACAATTTTGTCTGTCTTTCTTTCTCTTTGGCTCTGGATAAGCATCCCACACGGTGGTGTGGTCAGACTTCCTTATTGCTTCGGTCTTCTTTCTCTCACAATGTTGTCTAAACGTTGGATGTATGTTGCAGTGCGCTGCTGGTCGCGCGGCGTGGGCGGAGGCGGCGGCGATATCGGTGGGGGGCGGTTACGGGGGCGCGGGGGGTGCGGCGCGCCGCTGCTCCGTGCTCGGCGACCACCCGGGCGCCAGGAAAGGTCCAGGTGGAAAATGGCACAGAAACAACCGGGTAAGTTCTTGTAATCATTCTTGTATAAAACAACGGATACAAAGTACATTGTGATTTAATGCGTAGTGATGATCCCCATTTACGTGTGAAGAAATGGCATAGTAATTGACCACCACGTCAAAAAAGCACAAGCGTGCTCTCAGCGCCAAGCTACGATTACATTATTTTTTGTGATCGTATGCTAATATGGATAAAATAAGTATCAAGTAATTCACATAATATAAATTGGGACGAGTCTAGCTACACAACTAACAACACAAATAAGAAAAACAATATTCTTTTATAAGATTTATCAGCGTTTAAAATCTGTCATGTAGTCGTGACATGTACAAATGACTGTGGCGGTCAAAAAATTAAATTTATGATGGGGCATACACATGTACTTACATTAATACACTAGATATACAAAGACTGCCTGCGTAAGCAACTCAAGGCAGTTACGTGTAACAGCCATATTGCGCAGCATAAAGCTATTGCTGTACCTATATCGGCATTTCGTAACTTTATACTGCTTCTGAGAATCTCCTAAAAGTAAACCAGTAATCAATACTTTGTTCAACCCATAACTCGCACTCGAGATATTATGATCGGCCAGAAATATAAGCGCAAAGGAGACCGACCACCTTGTATGGGACCCTGGCCTGGGCGTGAAATTTTTATATTGTAATAACAATATTAATTTTCAGTAGCCTAAACTAAGTAGAAAACATTATTCTATGAAGTTTAGTATCAAGTTCGTTAAATAATAAAATAAAACACAAAATAGCAATCACAAAATCACGTCCATATCCAGTATAGGTAAGAGCGAACAAACGCAAAGCGAATGACGGAAACAGAATTGACAGATAAGTCAAGTGTAGCTAGAATATGAAAATAAATTACCCAACACACTTTACAATTGTGTTTATTATTATTGTCGAATTCTAAATATGAATAAAGTAAATAATGAAGAAATGTCAACGTATTTTCAGATTTCGTTAATATTTCTAAATGTGATTTTTTAAACACCTTGTTCCGATTTTTGTCCACTGTTTTTTTACTAGGCAACACAAGCAAACCATTTGGATTGTCCATTTCAATTACACATTTTAACCAAATGAAAATATTTTAAAAATCATTTTTATTATACGTCAATTTCATACGACTGGATAGTAACCAATATTTATTATATAATAAAACAAAACTTTTAATATTTACTTTTTACTTTGTTTGTAAGACGATTGTCCACATTCAAGCCGAATATGGACGGTCTCCTTTATACTTCAGGACGAGGCGGTCACATGTAAACATAATTATTGACCATGAAACTGTTCCTACATACATGGAACTGAAGGAAAACTAGTATAATGCCAACGTTTAGTTACCCATTAATAACAGGCTTATTGTATAATAATTATTCATACGTAAGTAAGGTTAAAAGTCGTTATAACGTAGTGGCAATACCTCTATAACTTGAAAAAAAGAACGCGATATGAATGGCAATTACCCTCGGTGGTACATAAAAATGGCTGCCTATTTTGTGTCCCTCGCTTTTTGCATCCATGTTCATAACCACACACTGAAATGTGCAACAGAGCGTTATAGTGTGTTTCTGCTCAATGACACGCAATCACAGCTTTTGACGTTTTATTGCGAAAATTTACCTGCCGGTACGCGTCACTGAACTCGCGCGATTTAAATCGTGAGTTTTATGTTATTTAATTGAAAAATAATCGTATGTTGTCGCGATAAATGAAATATCGTTTTTTTTATCAATAGTCTGCTAATTCATAGCATAAGCTTGCGAACTTGCACAACCACGTATTTCCCTAATCGTCGCGAGTCTCTATCAGGCAATTGTGCCTTATAATCGATTATAGGCTCGTCCTTATTATCTATATATTCACAAGTAAATACTTAAAATTAAAACAGATAGATACATATGTATATTAGTGATAGGTATGTAACGTAAGTAACCAAATAAGGGTCTGTTTAATCCACTTGATATATTAGCGTGAAGTTAGGTTAAGTTACCAATTCGTTTTCAATATAATCGATATTATAACCGTATCTTTATAATCATTATTTGCAATATTGATCATACAGAATCACATCCGGTTTTGAAAGGCAAAGAATATTACAGAATGGCAAACGTGCGATATGTCAACTAATATGATTAACAGATTAAATTTGCGACAGCCAATCAAATCACTTAACATAAGTTTTATTTTTACATCTCGTTAATAAGCCTTTCAAAACCAATTGTTACTCGAGTAAGTATTATTTTATATGAGATTAACCAAGAAGCAAAAGCAGCAGCAAGTCTGGCCGATAATTCAAAAATTGCTACAATGATTGCAGGTGCGGGACGCGTCATACGGCTCGTCGTCCGATTCGGACGGCGAGGCGGACGGTGCGCCGGGCGAGCCGTGGGGCGTCGCGCGCTTGCTCTACGCCGGCCTTGCCACGCTCGCGCTGGGACTCGTCGTATACTTCGTCGGCACAGGCGACAAGGTACAACATACAACACCACTATATACCATCGTAACAACAATTTCAATCAACAGATTACACCTAAACAAGTTACGGCTCACACTTAAGTGAACGTCAAACAGAATGCGAAAGTCAAGTTGAGGTGAAAGCAAGTTCGGTCGTCAAATTGGTTAGTATTCAATCAAAAGCAAATCTTTTACCGGCAAATACGAGCATATATGGCATTCAGTAGCGTAAATTGATAAGACAATGCAAAGAGCTTTAGATACCCTAGTGATTTTTGTTAATTTTGATGTTACCTACCAAATTTACAAAATTATTAATAGGTGCCTAATATAGCCACAAATACAAATTCAACAAATAGAACCTCTCGAATAAAGTAATTTTTATGCTTTTAATGTGTCAGTTGGATTATATTTCTAGGTACCTACTTTACCAATTTTCTTGGAGGCAAATAGTTTTCAACGTGCTTCTTATTTAATTTCAAGCATATAAAAGTGTAAGTGTTTCGATGGTGATACCAGTTATAGTAATTTATTGTGAGGAGATCAAATTTGGGTTTTGTATGTGATTAATCGAATAGGGAACATGATATCATAACACACCTATAGAATGAAATGGGACTCCGTATATATAGTTTGTTATATTACCTCACGTCACGATGATTAAACGAAAAAAAATTTAGTACATACTACGGATGCGATAATTTAACCAATATAAATAACATTGACACCTGCAATAGCGCTAGGTTATATTTACTCTTTGGGTATTTATATAATTCACCATGGTGCAAATACATTAACCAAAAACTGGTATTATAAACATTTCCAGGGTTTCAAAACACCGGCGTTACGGCTTGTGGGGCCATCGCTCATCGTCGCTGGACTTGCGTGCTGTCTGCTGCGTATCTGCTTCTGCATATTTGCAAAGCCTTGCTGTCGACGGCGGACCAACTACAAGGAGAACAGAAGGTATGGAAATACCACCTACATTCAAAGTAATTCCTTGATATTTGGATACAATGGCTTTAGGACTTTGGACTATACACTGGTGTTTTGGAATCATTGTGTTTAAGAACAAAAAGAATTATGTTTTATTCAAATCTTCTTTAACTTATATGAACATGAACTTACAACGATCATATGCGTATTTTTTTTTACATATAATAATATATACGACACATCATAATATGTTACTGTTCACTGTGTTAGGGTTGCTAATCGTATATATATTGCTTCAATATCTATTTGACACTAAAACTTGTGAGGTAAGTAGCCATATACACATGTACATGTAGGTAATTATAAACGTATGTTTGTGAGCCGAACATGCCGCCCACCAAAATGTCTATAAACATTTTACTAAAATTGAGGTCACAAAACAGAACATTAAGTTAAATTAAGTTATACCATAAAATAATATTTTCTAACCAATTTTCTGGCTCAAGCTTAAGAATAACAAGTAATTACTCACAGTACTAGAATCATATAATTATTATAGATATAGTTTAAATAGTTTCAAGTATGTAAATATGTTTATACAAACAAATGCAAAGTTTAAATATATGCTTTGGTACATCACTCTGTCTTTAACAGCTTACAAATAGGTACATCAAGGTCTAGTTGAAATTAAACTTTGAAATGAAAAGGTCTGGTTACCTACATTACACATCCTTAAATCAAATAATAATTTACAGTTTGTTATGATATGATATACTTATACCTAAATAAATGATAAAATAATTTAATGTTACAGTTAATTTTCTCTAAATAACTGTCTGCATATTTAAAGCAAATTGGTTGGAAATATTTAACAAAGATAATTCAGTAATTGATACCTGCATACATTAATCTTTAGTTTCTATAGGTAAGGCACATATCTTCGATATAGATCTTTGCGTTGTTTTGCCATTACAACGCAGTGTATAAACCCGTGTTATTTTGTCAGGTCCAGGGTGCTTCTCGATAATTCGACCGAGGGCCCACTTGCTAGGAGGCATATTTTCTTCTTTTATGAGTACAATATCGCCCACCTCGAACTCTGCTTTCCTTTTCAGCCATTTAGGACGCTGATTGAGTCGTGATAAGTACTCCGTCTGCCAGCGTCTCCAGAAATCCTGTACTAGTTTCTGTGTATATTGCCATCTAGATAGCAGATTTATGTTTGTAGCTGTATAATCCCGATCCGGTACCGTAACAAGCGCTTCACCAACAAGAAAATGCCCAGGGGTAAGTATTTCTATGTCTTCCATTAGATCTACATCAGTAGATACAGGCGTCAACGGGCGTGAATTCAGGCATGCTTCTATTTGGGTGAGTACTGTTGAAAACTCTTCAAATGTTAAGTTTGATGTAAGGACTCTTCGCAAGTGCTGCTTCACTGATTTGACTCCAGCTTCCCAAAGTCCACCGAAATTAGGGCTGTATGGAGGGGGAAAGTGCCACTGCGTGCCATCAGTTGCAAGTATTTCAACTACATCACTAGGTATATTAAGCCTTGCTTCTTTCCACATTGTATGTAATTCCTTATTAGATGCCACAAAGTTGGTGCCATTGTCACTCCATATTTCATTACATCTACCTCTTCTAGCAACAAATCGTTTGAAGGCTGCAATTAACGCATTTGAAGTCAAATCACTGACAAGTTCCAGATGTATAGCCTTCACAGCCATGCAGATGAAGATACAAATATAGGCTTTACTGGTCTTGGCTCCTCTTCCCTTCGAGTTCAGTACATATACAGGGCCAGCGAAGTCAACACCACTTCGTGAAAATGGACGCGCTGGAACGACACGTTGCTCAGGTAAGTCACCCATCATCTGTGGTCTACTAGCTGCTCGCTGTCGCGCACAGGTAAGGCATCTGTGTATATACCGTTTCACTAAGCTCTTGCAGCCCACTATCCAATACTTGCTCATCAGGTAAGTAGTCATCAATTTTATTCCACCATGTAGGGTTCTTAGATGTGCATCAGATAATATGAGGGGAACTAGACTGCTTTTCTTACCCAATATGACAGGGTGTTTTAGATTTCCATCAATGTCAGCATTTCTTAATCTGCCGCCCACCCTGAGGATATTCTGCTCATCAAAAAAAGGGTTGAGAGATTTTAGCACACTTGTAGTCTTCACGTCTTTGTTTTCTCTTAATCTTCTAATTTCTTCTGAAAATTCTTCTTCTTGTGCTAGTCTTATACATATATCCAAAGCATTTTGTAGTTCTTCTTTTGTAATTGCTATTTCTAGCCTCTCTGGTTCTTTTTTCGAATTCAGAAATCTCTTGCTGTAAACTATTACCTTTAATAGTTCAAGAAGGGAGTCATAGTCTTCAAATTTTATACACTTCTCTTCATATTTAGTTACCTGAACATGGGAATGTATGATCTTTCTTTTTTCTATATCTGTTGATATTGCTGACGGTCTGGCGTATTCAATGACTTCACTTGTCAGCCAAATAGGTCCGTTCCACCACAACTGGTTGGGTAGTAGGTCTGATATAGATGAGCCTCGGGACGCTATGTCAGCTGGATTGTTCGATGACTTCACGTGAAACCACTGACTGTTATTGATTTGTTCAAGTATTTCTACAACTCTGTTTGCAACGAATGGCTTCCATCTATTTGGTTCTCCTAGTAGCCAAGCCAAAACAATCGTTGAGTCTGTCCAGGCAAACACGTTTCTTGATGGTATTCTCATCGCCTCGCGTACCTTGTGTAACAGTTTTGCTAGAAGTACTGCGCCACATAGCTCGAGACGTGGTAAGGAAATGGTTTTCACTGGAGCTACCTTTGTTCTTGCTGCAATCAAGTGAGTCCTTATGTCTTCATCATTGATTTGTACTCTACAGTAGACGACAGCTGCGTACGCTTTCTCCGATGCGTCACAGAATCCATGTAGGGTGACTTTATCCCTTTCGGTACTCATTGTATGTATCCATCGGTTCATTTTAATTAGATTGACATGTTCTAGATCTTCTCTAATGTTTCTCCATTCGTCTGACAATTGTGCTGGAATTTCCTGATCCCATGCAACTCCTTCTAGCCAAAGTCTTTGTACTAAGATCTTCGCTTGGACTATGGCTGGTGCTATCCATCCCATTGGATCGAACAATCTTTGTAGGTCAGACAGTATACTTCTCTTAGTTATATTCGACACAGGTTCTAATTGTAGTTGGAAACGAAACTCATCTTCTCCTAGGTTCCAAGTAAGACCTAGGGCTTTGATAATACCATCTAGTTTCAGGTCTAGATTTACTCTGGTAGTTACTTTGTTTTGTGGGATTGTCTTTAGAAACTCAGTGCTATTTGAAGCCCACTTTTGCATCTCAAAGCCTCCTCGGCGTAGAATGTAACTTATTTGTTGGCTGATAAGGATAGCCTGCTCAGCCGTATCACAGCCTGATAGCAAATCGTCCATAAATAGGTCTTCTCGTATAACCTGAGCGGCTTGTGGATAGGGTTCTCCTTCTTCCTCAGCTAGAGTCAGCAGAGTCTTTACAGCGAGGTATGGAGCTGATGCGGTGCCAAAAGTAACTGTGCGTAGTCTGTAGTCCTTGACTTTAGTATTGCTCGTTTCTGTCTCTATTAGGCCATCTAACCCCCTTATCGTAGGACGCCACAGTATCCTATGGTAATCTGTGTCTGGTTCATCTAGCCATATCATTCGGTACATCTTCACGATGTCACTGGCGAAACAAATTTTGTGCATACGCCATCTCATTAGTATGCTTCTCATATCTTCTTGCAATACAGGTCCAACCATAAGTTCTTCATTCAAAGAAATGCCGTCGCTGTTTTTACAAGACGCGTCGAACACCACTCTGACCTTAGTTGTTTCTTTGTCCTTCCGAACTATGGCATGATGTGGTAGGTAAACAGATGGTTTGTGTATTTCGTCCTTTGGAACTTCTTTCATGTGACCCATAGTTATATATTCTTCTAGGACTTTGTCATATTCTTCTTTCAAGTCGGGAGATTGTTGTAGTCGTCTTTCTTGCTGGAGCAACCGTCTCATTGCAATTTCTCTAGAATTCCCTCTCGGTGTTACAGGTTTGGTGATACGAAATGGCAGCTTGACTATGTATCTTCCGTTACGGTCTCTCTTGTATCCATTTTCATATAAGTTCTCGCATTCTTGTTCTTCCTTCGTAAATCTTCTTTTAGTGCCTTGATCTACTTCCCATAGTGTTTTCAAAAGGTCTTCAACTTCAATTTGATGATGCAATACATGAATAGAATCAGATTCTTTATTTTCTTCAACCTTCCCAAAGAGGATCCAGCCAAGGTTGGTTTTATGTGCACATGGGGTACCTGGCGGGCCCTTGATTATTTCGTTTTGTATGATTTCTGTGTACACGTCGACACCGAGAAGTATGTCAATGGAGCCCGGCGTGTAGTAAGTCGGGTCAGCCAGGACAAGCCCTTCCAGGTGGGGCCAATCGCTTATCTTGATGGTATGGGATGGTATCTTGGTTGTCAACGGTTTGGACATGACATATGCTTGAATTCCTATGTTGTAGGCTTCACTTCTTGATTCTAGATTGATTTGAACAGTTTGTCTGATGTTCTCTCTTGTTGACCCCACACCGACCACTGTGCCTCGAACTGGATAACGCTTGGCCTTGAGTAGTTGTGCTGCTCGTTCACTAATAAAGCTCGCCTGTGAGCCTTGATCAATCAATGCACGTAATGTTGTTTTGTGGTTGTTCTCGCTATGTACTTGTACGAGTGCCGTAGCCAATAAGGCTGTATTCTTCATGTTTGAAAGATGTGAAGCCACCATTGTTATGTCTTCTTCTTCCTGCTCTTCTTCCCTTTGTTCCATGTTTGTACATAATGCCACTCCGGGTTGATTTGTGTACTCGCTCTCCATATTGCCCTTTGTGTCATGTTCTTTGTCTTCATGAAGAAGAGTGTGATGACGTTTTCTACATAATCGACAGGATGTTGGTATGCGGCACTGTCTTACAGAGTGTCCAGATGCAAGACAGTTAAAGCACAAGTTGTTGTTTTTTACAAATTCACTACGTTGAGATGCTGTATATTTGCCAAATGCTTTACAATGACTCAGTGTATGTATATCACTGCACATTTTGCATATCTTCTTGTTATCATTGATTGTTGAAATATGAAACACTTTTTCACGTACAGGAACAGCTGTTGCCTTTTGTTTCGTCGGTTCTGTTAGTTCTAATGTTCGAAAACGACTTTCTAGAAACGTGCGTAACAATTGAAGTGTTGGTAATGTATTGTGATCGTTACAACTGTTACTCACATGTTCCTCCCAATCTCTATGTGTCTCACTGTCCAACTTTTGTACTACAACGAATATCACTATGGCATCCCAGTTTTCAGTGTTTACTTGCATATTTTTGAGATGATGTAAGCATTCAAAAGTTGTATCTAGCAGATTCTTTACTTGGTTTGAAGTATTCGACGTGATCTTCTTTTGTGAAAAAAATCTTTTCATAATGGCGTTGATTGTTATGCGTTTGTTATCGTACCGCGTTTTCAATATGTCCCAAGCCTTTTCGTAATTCGAAGATGTCACTTGTATGTGTTTCAATATTGACGCTGCTTCTCCCGTAACACTAGTCTTCAAATAATGTAACTTTTGTACGTTGTTCAAAGATCCATTCATATGCACAAGCGTGTTAAAAAGGTCATGGAATGTCATCCAATCTTCGTACTGTCCGTTGTAGGTTGGTATTTGAATTTTCGGTAAAACCACTCGTATTTCACTTGAACTCGGCGTAGAAGTGGTATTTGCACTGGACTCTGTAGTCCCCAACAAGTCCATTAACTCGCATTTAACATTTATATACAAATCTTCATGTTCGTAAAATTCATTTTTCGCAATGTAAGGTACATGTTCTGCGTCCTCCTTCGATACGTTACGAATTATCTTGTCGTGGGCGAGCTCATACTTATTCCAGTAATCTTCTACACGTTGTAGCCGAGTTTCTATGTAATTTCTAGTTAATCTACTCTTCGGGCACTTTTTCAAGTTGACTAATGTATTCTTCAACGTTTTAGCCATGCTTTTCACAACATTTAACCATTCTTGTAAGTCTTCCATTGTAAAGAAACGATAAACAGTAGCAATCTTCACTCGTAATAATGTTATTTTATAACACTAATATTAATTTGTTGATAGACGACACACAATTATGTACTCGTTAACAGATCTTTTGTTCTCGGGCAGCCGGTCGCCAGCGCAGGTAAGAAAAGGGTCTCGTCACTCAATCCGGCTCGAAGGACCATATGTTCACTGTGTTAGGGTTGCTAATCGTATAACTGATGAGAGTTAAATAAAATTACGTGTAGTTTGCTTCAATATCTATTTGACACTAAAACTTGTGAGGTAAGTAGCCATATACACATGTACATGTAGGTAATTATAAACGTATGTTTGTGAGCCGAACAGTTACCTAAACATAATTCCTAAACTCGGTTGTCATTACGAGTGTTATCATACCATAACAAATGACAGTTGATATTAAGACACATTGGTAATATTTGTATCTTTAATGGAGGATTATAGAAAGGGAATGTTAAATACCCGAAAGACTAATTAAAAAATTATAAATGGAACAATCGAGGATTCGGGTTTAGAGTACACTCGGCTGAAGAATGTGATGAGAGTCTATAAATAACAGGTTAACCGGGATCGTAGCAAATGGAAATCCGTATTCTGCTTATCCTTTAAGGAATTAGGAGTGATTCTCTTTTTGGACGAAAAGTCTTGTCAGATTACTATGACCCCATACCGTGGTGCTTCGATGGACTTGACTCACTATCACCGATCGGTCTCAGGACTGATAAACGTCGCACGACGCCTAGTTATATTGCAAGAATGCTGTATCGCAGTTGTATCATGACTGCGTGGTTTTCTAAACAGGTCATTCGAGGAAACTGTTGCCTCTGCCCATAAAGTCTCTTGCCTTATCCGTGGATGCTTGCCTTTCCAGAGATATGCCCAAAGAACTTATGTAGAAATGAACAAGTGACGAAAGCCTTTGAAACTCTCACGTACGAGACTTAAGAATATAACTATTGTTGCGGAACGCTATTAGCAGAAGACCTATAGTTTTAGTAACTAATTTTCGACGTCATTTGGGCAATACCAGGTACTTCGTCAGACAAACATTCGTTTCCTCGATCTTTTGCGATTTATTATCTGACCTTTATTTTTTGAATCTTTCCACTGTTGATCTTTTTATAGGTATCATATCGACGCTTAACTTTATCTTCGCATTCACCTCCAGCGATAGTAAGGTAGAATCTGATTGATAAAACCTAAATATACCTCTACGCAATTTGCTCAGTGTTCTTTAGTGTTGTGTTTGTATAGATTTATTATCAATACTTAGACAAGACTTGGGTCAATTTAGAACAGGTACAAATTGGAGATTACTGGTTTCCAGAGAGCCAAAAGATTTTTTTAATGTTGGTTTTTCTTTAGCAGGTAAGCTTAACATCTTCAGCGTATCGCTACTTAGTTATATATCAAGCTTTATTAACTGGCTTTTTGGAACCCTTTTAAGGCAATATGATTTATATTGGGTTTAAGAGTAAGGTTGTTAAAATCAATCTTTTCAATATATCAAACCAGATTCCGTCTTAACGGTTAAAAGGTTACAGGTAAGTAGTAAAGGTACGTAGAGTTATCCCTCGTATTTTTTGGCTACGGACGAAATACACGATGAAGTAAAGCCAGAGCTATCAGGCTTTTTCAGAGGCACTACCAGAATTCCTTTTCAATCAATTGCCTTACTATAATCTAAAATTCCATAAATTGCTTGCATTCTTGACCAATTTATTGACGTAACAATCTTTGTCACTGACACTAATGATTTATATCATAATTGTTTTATTCGATGTGTGTTTGTCTTGGTTACAGACTGTCCGGTTGCGGGGAGGGCGAGGAGATGCCGCTGGCCGGCAGTGGCGGCGGCTGCGGCGCGGGGGCTGCGCGGGTCGGCGCGCGCGCTGGCCCGGCGCAGTGCTCACCCGCGCGCCGCCTCGACGCTTCGTCGTGCGACGTGTCCAGCCTCTCCAGCGGCGAGGAGGACGAGCGCCTGCGCCGCTACCGCACCGCTTCGCTGCACCCCCCGCCTCTACATCAGGTACAATACTCGCGGTTCTATTACTGCAGCCTTCTTGCCAAGTTCTTAATATCATCATCTGACAATGCTGGCGATCGAGAAATCTTCCAAGGCCAAAACAGTCACCGTGGTCCCTTCTACTATAGGTAAAATAGGTATAATATTAATGAACAATTTTAAGTATGTAGGTTACAAGTAGAAACTGCTGCACGATAGATATAGCGAACATGGATATTAAAATTTTATACACAGCATTTTATTTATGAGCTCGTTCTCCATTTGTACCTAACTACAAAAATTATTTTGGGTACAATCTCGTTTTCAATCTCTAGTGCTGTAGTAGTATTTGGCCAGCACTAAAGGTCAAAACTTAGCCTTATTACTTACCCCGGGACGCTATTATCACGCATAGAACACGATTCTTCGTTAATGGTTACAAATTGTACGGCAGGTGCAACCCGCGCAGGGCGCGAGTCAGCCAGCGCTGCAGCGGAGCGGCTCGCCCGCGAGCGCGCTGGCGCGCAGCGGCTCGCAGCGCAGCGGCGGCGCGGCGGGCGCGGCGGGCGCGGCGGGCGCGGCGGGCGCGGCGGGCGCGGCGGGCGCGGGCGGCGGCGCCTCGAGCCCGGGCGCAGCCGCGCCGACCGTCGCCGCGCCCGCACGCCGCCCCCCACCCCGCAACGTCTCGTTCGCCGGCGGCCCCGACGGCGAACTCGTCCTCTCCCCCGCGCAACTCCGCTCCTAACCCACAAGCGATAAAGGTTGTCGCAGCACCCCCTTTTGTAAACACGAACTCTCCGGACGATGTGACTATATCGACGCGATACCGGTTATGTGATAGCGTGAGACTCTGACGGTTTTAAAAGTTTTTAAGTGAATTTTCTATTCGATAAGCTACGAGGTCGTTGATTATTTGCACGTTTGGAAATATTCTCGCAAGCTCCTATCGATACTCGTATCTAATTAAGTATAATTTGCTAGTACTAACTTGACTGTTTTTGGAATGCCTACGTTTACGTGCGAGATCTGTAACGAAGTGAAAGCTCGTGAGCGGGTAACTTTAATTGTGTTCATTGAAATATTCATATTTTCACGAATTATTATACAAGTGAATATAGAAGAACGATCTTCGGATGCGAACAGGTTCCTATTTATGTAGACGTTTTGCAGGTTTTGAAGAGATGTTTGCATTCACTTTGTTACACGTCCCGTCTCTAAGTTCAGTTTCTGTGGCAGGATGCTTCGACTGCATGTTCATTGAGCAACGAGTGTATAAGAGGCTGACAGACTAATCACCGCGTGCTTGTTCCCCGCGTCGAACAAGCCCGAGTAGACCGGTCTGCCAGCAGCTTCACTATTTTTACCGTAGTACTCGTATCATGTAACTGTAAGCGTTAATTCTAACTCTGTAGCGATTTAATACTGAATGTGCTAGATCCATCCGTCTTAAAGCAACCTAGTAGAACGCCATATTGCATAACGAGGTGTGGTTTTGACGACCAAACTTTTTACAATTAATTGTACAATGTCATAGCGTTAGCAATTTTAGATTTGTATCATCGAAACAAGCTTCCTTTTTACAAAAAGATAATATAAACATGTCATGGATTTAAAGACAATCGTGCTATATAATTTAGTTGAAAGCTATATCATATTATTAAATGTATTTTTTTAAAACGAACTTTAGTATGTGGAGAAGAATTTATATATATATCTAATTGTGTTCCTAGAATGAGCGAGCGTTCCAGCACTGATGAATGAATTAAGTAGAAGCTAATTGAACTTGGCTGAGTGTCCTTTGAGGAAAGCGAACAATACGTCACAGTCCATCCAATGCTATATAAGAAGTTCACGGTAGAGACGGTAGAGACAGTAGAATAATTGAATAGTACTCACACAAGACCATACCTCGTAGCAGTTTGGACTAAATAGTGAATATAATTATAAACATAATTGTTTTAAAACTGCCTACTACTAGATGCGAATTTATACTTAAATATAAAATTCATAAAAATAGATTTATAACTGACAATAATGATTGTTAACTGATATATAAAATGTTATGGCGTATGTGCGTTGATTTTATTTTGATTATGTCCAACAAATCGTGAGTAGTTCAAGCGCCGAGTACCGACAGCGCACGCGCGTGACGCGTCACGTCTGCGGAGTACGCACACTGTCCATCTCTAGTATGGTACGTTCCTTTGCGGCTTAGTTAAGCGTTTTATTTTACGATAGACGAGCTAACTTGGCGTGTGAACTACACTAACACCAAGGATATAATATGATATAATAGTTAGCTAATTACATAAAGGTTGGTGTATAGCGAGTGATACTGTCTAACAGTAATGTTTTTATGTGTAAGTAACTACGGTAAATTAAACAATACATACATGTGTGTTACGCGTGCATTGTATATGGCACAATATAGTAAATACTGTTTATAAATATATAATATATTTTAGAAATATTTGCACCTTTAGTAGAGAAATATTAAAATGTATATCTGCAGATTTTAGCTAGAATATTGTGGATGACACTTTACATGAAGTGTTATAAAAACATATTTTGAAAATTAAGTTTCTGTCAACGAAACGGAACATTATTGTAAAAGTTTTTGATTAGTTTTTGTCAATTATATCTTTGTAATGAAAGTGTAGTTACTTTGAATTGTTTAAATCTAAGAAGGGTCAATTACTTACTGATTATTTTCGAGATAAGATTCGCTTTGATTTACTTGCTATCTGTATCGAGCACTACGTGTATTACTAACGCTTAGGAATACTCCATTTAATTGTACTTGATCATCGTGACTGTGGGTGTGGGTACGCTCTCTCCTTCGCTACTTCTGGTACTTCAATCAACTTATACATTAGCATTTTACTGACTTCAAATTATTCACTTTTGTATGGACGTTATTTCATAGTAAACATTTGAAAACTCAATACATTTCATTCGGATAATAACGAATGACTAAAGCGGACAGTGAATCGGTACGCTAAGTTTGAACGAGCATTTGAAAAATCACATCGCCAAATAAAATATTTTCAACATCAGAATACTATAATAGACATACATAAATAGGTGTTAAGAAAAATATGAGCTTCGTTTAGACTAACTGGCTTGTGTAACAAAGTGTTGTGTACATTAACGAAATAGATATCCATTGTAACGTTGCCACACTCGGCATCTCTTCATACTTACTCGTAGTGAACTAGGTCTCATCGTGTGTAACGGTTACTTTACTCATCACCTAAATATACGACATTACTTTCGCTTCACTTTTGATTAATACGATCTAAGCGCACATTAAACTGGTGACAGGGTTCATTTATTTTTGTCTACCAGCAGACGAGTTTTCATTTACTTGTTAGAAATCACATCACTTCTATTTTACGAAGGGAAATTCGTCTGCTCATTTACGTATATAAAATTATATAGATCGTTTTATAGAAAACTGTAATATTGTCATGATAAATTTTCACTTCACAGTTCGTACTGAAACACCAATGTTTAAAATTAAGACATTAATTTTCATTTCTAATAATATTGTGTAAATAAGCAATGAGAATGTCGAATCTTTGTGTGTTTGCGTTATTGTACGCGTGATGCTATACACCAATAGACGTTTTGTTTCTTTAGATTAAACTAAAAGTGATAATTTGCGCCCAATCTCACTCACGTACTCGACATGTCTACTTAGCTTCGTGGAAACTCTACTACTAAAATAATCAAAAATAGAATTGATATTATCCATCATAGAAAGAGCTAGTGATTTCACATGGTTAATATATTTTAATATATACGTGCTTCCATTAAAGCTTGCATTGAAGATGCTTTTCCGTGTTTCCTGATACGCGCAACTACGTTATATTGAACCTATATTTCGTTAAGACCGTTTAAGTTCCAGGCCTAATATTGACTTCGTATCAAACAATGATGCATTTAAAAGGTGGTTTTCCAATGTAAATTCAAATTCAATAAGTATATTGAAGGAACTAAAATTATATCAAATATATGAAGAATAAAATCAAAACACTGCTTACAGAACAACCGAATATTATTTTGTAAATAAGATAAACTACTTTATAAGCAACATATAATATGAATAAAAGTACATGTCTGTACTGGTAAAAGTAAATGCAGTAGATTTACTTTGACTTAACCAATGGTTATGAACAAATCCGTATCTTATTTATATATATAAAATATTATAAAAACCATACAGTTTATTCTTTACATTTCATTAAATACTTATTAATGTGTAAAAGTTTTTATGATATATACATCATGGGCTATATATAAGCATATAGTTTATTTCAATAGCAATCTTGCGTGAGATGTTTATTTTGACGATATTATATAAAATATATACAAAGTATTTTCCGAGATAATTTTATTCCCTGTCATTAATTTGTGAATCTCTGAAATAAAAATATTTTGTAAAGCCAATGTGTTCTTTCAATATAGACTAATGATACGATGTGAACTGTTACTTTAGTCGCTGTGTTAGTCGCTCTCGCTTATAAATTGCTACACTATAAATAATTTGCGTCGACCAAATTAATTCTATAAGTTACAAATGCTGTGTTATTAAAAGTTAACTAATAATTTGTATTGATAGAAGGCGTTCCTTTATTTAATTGTTCAAAGTTTAGTTTAATGTTAAGCGTAGTTTGAAGTTTTATATGAGTCTATTCCTGTTTTCTGCTCTTTCTCGACTTGGAAATCAAAAGTATGTAACATAACCGATATCTAACTCTTCTATGATCTAAAACTTGATGAATGACAGTGTAGTCGAACTCTAGCTCGAGAGGCTATTTTCTACCGTCTGGGTTTTGACCCGACGTTCTGACTTACATCTTCCTAATATAGGAATGTATTTGCGGTGCAAAAACAATGGATAGAATGAACACTGTGATTTAAATGTTAATGTTAAAAGAGGGATGTAAAGACGTGTTGGGCAAGGATAAATGTTGATGTTTAGTTCCAGGTATTGAAATAAAATTAATGACATAGCGCTCAAGAGTTACCTAAACGTGAATATTATAGACTTTTTATAATGATAAAAGAGCAATGGTATGTAATATTGGTTTGTTATGTTAATGTAAATATTTTATGTCATTACCGGTATTGTTCATCATCGTTTGTATTATTTATAGGCATTGGTGCATATCATGTGTATAGAGCAGATGATTAATCAAATAAATTAGAAGAAAAATATAGTTGACGATGATGTTTCATTTTTTATTTTCACCTTTTATTGACGTTTCCCGAAACATAGTTTTAGAGTTTATTCAGAGTACGTATACATACCGATCAAATTAAGATGACAAATATTCGTAATATAAATGACTTGATAATATGACACCGTACTGCAACACATTTTAGAAAAATAAAGTATTAATCTAGTGCGATGACACTTACTAAGTAAAAAGGTATGTTATAAAAATACACAGGTATTTAAATGTAACATGTGATATATTTCATTTCAACACTACAATATTTTCATTTAAGAACATAAAAATACATTTATTTACATCAATCATTATTGCAACTCTTAAAATAAAAATCACAACATAAATTTTCTTAAACCTTGTTATTTAATAAAAATATTCTAATTAGATCTGTTTTTAAAGTCACTTTTGATTAGTTTATATTATATTAATTTATTATTGAACAACACAACAAAGGAATGATTTGTCGCAAAAACCGAGCAAATATTTTTGTGATTGTAGTAAGTTAAATATTGTAGAAAGGTTAATCTTGCACGTAAAGTAAGCCATAGAAAAGGCAAGCTTTCAAATTAATTAAACATACATATACAACCGCTCATGATCTAATACGAAAATGTCAAATACATAAGAATCTACTTTACATAAATATAATAACTGACACATTTAGAAATACAATACATAAATATTATTATAAATATTTTCTATCTAATACAGGAGTTTGCGTCGTTCAATTTCATACACATATTATTGGATTAATATTAGCATTTAGTTATCAGTTTCATAGTTAACAATAATGTATCAAACCGTAATCTGTTAATAAAAATGGACTTGTCAATGTAATAAAAAGCTTTCGTTAACATAAACTTAAGCTAAACAGTAAAGTCTATATTATAGTACTTTAAACAAACGCAAACTCCAACACAGAAACTCCTACACATAGTATTAATACATGTTATATTAAAATTATAATGTTATATTAATATTATAATAATGATATAACATGATACATATGTATACACTCTCCATTCGTTTCTATTACCATAAATTACATGGACGTAACAAGAGATCCATTCCGTTAGCTTTTAGAAAAATAACTACTATGAAATCTCCTATAATTAACTCTTCGTGTAATTTACTTTATTATACACATAATTTTGTTAAATGCTATAAGTTCAATGTACTGCCGAAAGCTGCATTTAATCACCGTAAAAATTCTAGTAATTTAAAGAAAAGTATGTCAAAGGTGGAAAATATTTTGAAAACTTGCATTGCTTGTATGAGAATGATCGACCTTGTCCATGATGTTCGTAAGTGTGAGTAAGCTTGCCAGCCCATTACTGCCACGCTAGGCTAAGGCTGCTCCCATTCATTCTAAGATGCTTCTAACTACAATATAATGACATAGATGATATTACTATTACCAATGTTATAAGTTTTCATATTAAATTTGACAGCTTTGGGCAGTATCTGGACTAAATGGAAGTAGTTGACTATTCTAGTACAATAGTGTCTAAAGTTTAACGCATATGTTATCATTTTAATTTGTTTTTTTATAATCCTATTTAAAACAAAATGAAACTTTTTGAACTTGGTAACTGCTATAATACTGTGTGCCGATTAAAAAACTAAATATTTTACGGACGCTTTTCAAACTTACTTAATATATTCATAGGTTTCGAACCTCATTTTGAAGTTTTAGAAAATCTTGGATTTTCACTAGTAATGATATGAGCTTATGCCTTACATGGCATTGCGTCCTGTTAATGAATATCGTTTTAAACGTTGATATTATGCGCCACAGATAAGTTTAATAATTAATCGTTAATCTTTTATAGTGCAATTGCTAAAATGAAGTAAATAAAGATTTTTTGTTAGTGAACATCTTAAAGTGCCTATTTATAGTCTGTCTTGTTTTAACTCTTAAGTCGAAAAATGCTGTAGCTGATAGGAACACAACATCAAGTTGACCCAATATTATTTAAAAGGGTTGACAGTCACTAAATAATCCTTACACTAGCATATTGGAGTTATTGTCTCGAACTAGAGCGCGTCATGAGAATACGACAGATCGAACAAGGTCACTAATCTATATTTAAAATACTCCATAAGATTGTCATGCATGATACAAGTATCGATGTTTAACGAACTGCCTATAAACAATCGATAGATTGTTGTCACAATATAAATAAAAGTAAATAAAAATAAATAAAACATCTGATCACACAGGTTAGTTGTAAATATGGTATTTAAACAAGCATTCGAATTTTATCGCGTAACATTTAACAGGGAGAGGGACAAAAGAGATCGTAAGCCAAAATGTTTGAATAAAGAATGTCCTGACCACATTCAGCCACTATAACAGCCCACTTCCCTTTTAATTCCTAATTACACGCCACGTCATAAGCCTACAAAACTTTTCATCAATCTTTATAAAGGCAATACTTCATGATTTCTTTTCGGTTTTGAGATACGGTCTTTTTATCTGCTACAGTTATATGCGTCATCTTATATCTTACTTTGTCAGCAATTAGTTTAGTTCCGCCAGTCCCTCCTTATAACAGATTGTGAGTAATTTACCGTGTGACCACGTGTGACGTGGCTAGCTAATATCATATGGTCTCCACGAGTCCTTTCCGCTTCGGTCGCTGAGGCTCGCTCGATATAAACGAAGTTTCTTCTGACGAGCTCAACGTCTTTTTTAGTTGTGTCGATGTGCTCGGTTGGCTCTGCAATAATACATAATAAGATTAATACATAATAATATTTACTAAGGTAAATTTACTTAAATTTAAATATTTGGCAAGTGTTTTTAGGAGTTATTAAGTGAGGATATTTTAATTACAGAAAGGATTTAAAAATATTCAGACGGCCTCGCAAGCATTAGCGCATGCAGCGGCGGTTTCGATACCTTTAGGTATACGTGTGTTACACATAAAATGGGCGAAATGTTAAAGTCTTTTAATATGGCGCCTGGAACTTTGCTCGGCGTACATCTCAGACATCTTCTTTGGCGCGATATATACAAGGTTTTAAAACATTTCTAGCGATATGTCGATGGACACATTTCAGTCTAATATTACAAAGATAACGTGTATCAACGAAATTTACTTATAAGTGCAATGATAAAGTACGAAAATTACGAAGTAAACTATATTCTCGTTGTGTCTAGGTATAACAATAATTTAATATAATGAGTTGAATAATGATTCGTATTAGCTAAAGCTTGGTGAGTACCTGGGGCAGGGCCGGCGGAGAGGCGGCGGCGGCGGCGGCGGCGGCGTTCCTTTTAATCTCCTCCATGGGTATTTCCTCCGAACGCGCGCGTGGCGACCCCTCTCGCGAACCTTGAGCGCTGCTGCTACGAGACACACTACTGAAATGCGTGACGGACAAAAATAAGCATAATCTGCTTTATAATACAAGTGAAATATGAATATAGAAATAACTATTACAGAATATACGGATGGTAATGATAATGTAGGTTTTGTGGCAAAACGGTAGGGCCTCGGCGAGCGTGTAAAGCGGTTAGTGAAAGCGTGGCAGGCGGTAGTCAAGTGTTTGTAAGTAAATTATTATACAATGTATAACAGATAATATTCTCCGTGGTAAACATAATCTATTTAGTTTAATATAAATTAAGGAATATGGAACTGACTGATTTAATCCACATCTTGGTTTATCTAAACATGACACGTCAAGTGAATTTCAATTGCGTAGAATAAGTTTTCTTTCGGACTCAAATGTCACTCCGGCAGTAAACATCTATAATAACTATGGTTACTAATTAAAATAATATGATTAACTTTCAACAGATAAACTGGTAACATTGTAGGGAAAGAATAAAAGGAAACAAAACATTAGGTTTTTATACTTAGTTAGGTTGTACTTTAAAAAGTATTTTACTTGTAACTGGTAACAGTTAATACAACAAATTTATCATGAATTGCGAATTGCAGAACCTATTGAGTTGCGGCGGCACACCGGCGACCAGACACATAGGTTTATAACTATGTCTGGCATTCCAAGACTAGAAAGGTTAATATAGTTAATATATAGGTCCTTCTGTTACATATTGTATAAGTAGCATGCTTAGTAAATGCCTGATCGGACAAACGGTGCTATTACCCGATCTGTTGAGTACGCCGGACTGCACACTTGCCGAGGCCTAGCTTCTATCTAAACTATCTATAAAAGGCTCACCTTTCCCGACTTGTCGTCCGTTCTCTGTAGACAACGATGCCATCTTTCAACATGTGAGCGCTCGGCCTTCGCAGCCGTCGATCTGTTTCGTCATCACCACCTGAATCAAAAAAGCATTGCTGCTATCACCAAAGATATTTCTGATTAATAACCTACTTATAGCGTTATATTATTTTGGTCCGGAATAAAGACATTTTATAGAGACGAAAATAGCGCTGTTAACATGTAGTTAAATTGATGTGCCGAAGTCGCCTCATCAATCATTTTAGGGAAATTGTAATTTATAGGCAGGCCCAACAAATGGGGCTACATATATTACAACTTGCCAAAAAAACATGACAGAAAAATAAATTATAAAGAGATATTAGCCAAATTATTAAAAAGAATATGGGCAATTAAATGCATGTCTTTAGAACGACGAATAACACGATACAGACGAATAACATATCCGTCTATGGTTAGAATATGTTCGTGTGTAAAGCGCGCACGCAAAATGACGCCGCCCAAATGAATTAGTCATTTGGCTGAAAATCTACAGGCCATAGCAACAACGTGTGGACGTTATATTCATTGAGTTCACAAATTTTGTTGTAATCAACAATAATGGGGCAGCATATTAGCAAAATTTTTTTTTGTTTACTGCGGGCGGTGACTCATGCCCGACACCTTCAGCAGGCGAGCGATATATAGTTGTGAGAGTAGTATCAGTACCAGTAGAGCGCCTGGCGGTGAGCGCGCCGAGGGCGGGGCGCGCGAACAGCGGGCGGTGACTCATGCCCGACACCTTCAGCAGGCGAGCGATATATAGTTGTGAGAGTAGTATGAGTACCAGTAGAGCGCCTGGCGGTGAGCGCGCCGAGGGCGGGGCGCGCGAACAGCGGGCGGTGACTCATGCCCGACACCTTCAGCAGGCGAGCGATATATAGTTGTGAGAGTAGTATCAGTACCAGTAGAGCGCCTGGCGGTGAGCGCGCCGAGGGCGGGGCGCGCGAACAGCGGGCGGTGACTCATGCCCGACACCTTCAGCAGGCGAGCGATATATAGTTGTGAGAGTAGTATGAGTACCAGTAGAGCGCCTGGCGGTGAGCGCGCCGAGTGCGGGGCGCGCGAACAGCGGGCGGTGACTCATGCCCGACACCTTCAGCAGGCGAGCGATATATAGTTGTGAGAGTAGTATGAGTACCAGTAGAGCGCCTGGCGGTGAGCGCGCCGAGGGCGGGGCGCGCGAACAGCGGGCGGTGACTCATGCCCGACACCTTCAGCAGGCGAGCGATATATAGTTGTGAGAGTAGTATCAGTACCAGTAGAGCGCCTGGCGGTGAGCGCGCCGAGGGCGGGGCGCGCGAACAGCGGGCGGTGACTCATGCCCGACACCTTCAGCAGGCGAGCGATATATAGTTGTGAGAGTAGTATGAGTACCAGTAGAGCGCCTGGCGGTGAGCGCGCCGAGGGCGGGGCGCGCGAACAGCGGGCGGTGACTCATGCCCGACACCTTCAGCAGGCGAGCGATATATAGTTGTGAGAGTAGTATCAGTACCAGTAGAGCGCCTGGCGGTGAGCGCGCCGAGGGCGGGGCGCGCGAACAGCGGGCGGTGACTCATGCCCGACACCTTCAGCAGGCGAGCGATATATAGTTGTGAGAGTAGTATGAGTACCAGTAGAGCGCCTGGCGGTGAGCGCGCCGAGGGCGGGGCGCGCGAACAGCGGGCGGTGACTCATGCCCGACACCTTCAGCAGGCGAGCGATATATAGTTGTGAGAGTAGTATGAGTACCAGTAGAGCGCCTGGCGGTGAGCGCGCCGAGGGCGGGGCGCGCGAACAGCGGGCGGTGACTCATGCCCGACACCTTCAGCAGGCGAGCGATATATAGTTGTGAGAGTAGTATGAGTACCAGTAGAGCGCCTGGCGGTGAGCGCGCCGAGGGCGGGGCGCGCGAACAGCGGGCGGTGACTCATGCCCGACACCTTCAGCAGGCGAGCGATATATAGTTGTGAGAGTAGTATGAGTACCAGTAGAGCGCCTGGCGGTGAGCGCGCCGAGGGCGGGGCGCGCGAACAGCGGGCGGTGACTCATGCCCGACACCTTCAGCAGGCGAGCGATATATAGTTGTGAGAGTAGTATCAGTACCAGTAGAGCGCCTGGCGGTGAGCGCGCCGAGGGCGGGGCGCGCGAACAGCGGGCGGTGACTCATGCCCGACACCTTCAGCAGGCGAGCGATATATAGTTGTGAGAGTAGTATGAGTACCAGTAGAGCGCCTGGCGGTGAGCGCGCCGAGGGCGGGGCGCGCGAACAGCGGGCGGTGACTCATGCCCGACACCTTCAGCAGGCGAGCGATATATATTGTTGTGAGAGTAGTATGAGTACCAGTAGAGCGCCTGGCGGTGAGCGCGCCGAGGGCGGGGCGCGCGAACAGCGGGCGGTGACTCATGCCCGACACCTTCAGCAGGCGAGCGATATATAGTTGTGAGAGTAGTATGAGTACCAGTAGAGCGCCTGGCGGTGAGCGCGCCGAGGGCGGGGCGCGCGAACAGCGGGCGGTGACTCATGCCCGACACCTTCAGCAGGCGAGCGATATATAGTTGTGAGAGTAGTATCAGTACCAGTAAAGCGCCTGGCGGTGAGCGCGCCGAGGGCGGGGCGCGCGAACAGCGGGCGGTGACTCATGCCCGACACCTTCAGCAGGCGAGCGATATATAGTTGTGAGAGTAGTATGAGTACCAGTAGAGCGCCTGGCGGTGAGCGCGCCGAGGGCGGGGCGCGCGAACAGCGGGCGGTGACTCATGCCCGACACCTTCAGCAGGCGAGCGATATATAGTTGTGAGAGTAGTATGAGTACCAGTAGAGCGCCTGGCGGTGAGCGCGCCGAGGGCGGGGCGCGCGAACAGCGGGCGGTGACTCATGCCCGACACCTTCAGCAGGCGAGCGATATATAGTTGTGAGAGTAGTATCAGTACCAGTAGAGCGCCTGGCGGTGAGCGCGCCGAGGGCGGGGCGCGCGAACAGCGGGCGGTGACTCATGCCCGACACCTTCAGCAGGCGAGCGATATATAGTTGTGAGAGTAGTATGAGTACCAGTAGAGCGCCTGGCGGTGAGCGCGCCGAGGGCGGGGCGCGCGAACAGCGGGCGGTGACTCATGCCCGACACCTTCAGCAGGCGAGCGATATATAGTTGTGAGAGTAGTATCAGTACCAGTAGAGCGCCTGGCGGTGAGCGCGCCGAGGGCGGGGCGCGCGAACAGCGGGCGGTGACTCATGCCCGACACCTTCAGCAGGCGAGCGATATATAGTTGTGAGAGTAGTATGAGTACCAGTAGAGCGCCTGGCGGTGAGCGCGCCGAGGGCGGGGCGCGCGAACAGCGGGCGGTGACTCATGCCCGACACCTTCAGCAGGCGAGCGATATATAGTTGTGAGAGTAGTTTGAGTACCAGTAGAGCGCCTGGCGGTGAGCGCGCCGAGGGCGGGGCGCGCGAACAGCGGGCGGTGACTCATGACCGACACCTTCAGCAGGCGAGCGATATATAGTTGTGAGAGTAGTATGAGTACCAGTAGAGCGCCTGGCGGTGAGCGCGCCGAGGGCGGGGCGCGCGAACAGCGGGCGGTGACTCATGCCCGACACCTTCAGCAGGCGAGCGATATATAGTTGTGAGAGTAGTATGAGTACCAGTAGAGCGCCTGGCGGTGAGCGCGCCGAGGGCGGGGCGCGCGAACAGCGGGCGGTGACTCATGCCCGACACCTTCAGCAGGCGAGCGATATATAGTTGTGAGAGTAGTATGAGTACCAGTAGAGCGCCTGGCGGTGAGCGCGCCGAGGGCGGGGCGCGCGAACAGCGGGCGGTGACTCATGCCCGACACCTTCAGCAGGCGAGCGATATATAGTTGTGAGAGTAGTATGAGTACCAGTAGAGCGCCTGGCGGTGAGCGCGCCGAGGGCGGGGCGCGCGAACAGCGGGCGGTGACTCATGCCCGACACCTTCAGCAGGCGAGCGATATATAGTTGTGAGAGTAGTATGAGTACCAGTAGAGCGCCTGGCGGTGAGCGCGCCGAGGGCGGGGCGCGCGAACAGCGGGCGGTGACTCATGCCCGACACCTTCAGCAGGCGAGCGATATATAGTTGTGAGAGTAGTATCAGTACCAGTAAAGCGCCTGGCGGTGAGCGCGCCGAGGGCGGGGCGCGCGAACAGCGGGCGGTGACTCATGCCCGACACCTTCAGCAGGCGAGCGATATATAGTTGTGAGAGTAGTATGAGTACCAGTAGAGCGCCTGGCGGTGAGCGCGCCGAGGGCGGGGCGCGCGAACAGCGGGCGGTGACTCATGCCCGACACCTTCAGCAGGCGAGCGATATATAGTTGTGAGAGTAGTATCAGTACCAGTAGAGCGCCTGGCGGTGAGCGCGCCGAGGGCGGGGCGCGCGAACAGCGGGCGGTGACTCATGCCCGACACCTTCAGCAGGCGAGCGATATATAGTTGTGAGAGTAGTATGAGTACCAGTAGAGCGCCTGGCGGTGAGCGCGCCGAGGGCGGGGCGCGCGAACAGCGGGCGGTGACTCATGCCCGACACCTTCAGCAGGCGAGCGATATATAGTTGTGAGAGTAGTATCAGTACCAGTAGAGCGCCTGGCGGTGAGCGCGCCGAGGGCGGGGCGCGCGAACAGCGGGCGGTGACTCATGCCCGACACCTTCAGCAGGCGAGCGATATATAGTTGTGAGAGTAGTATCAGTACCAGTAGAGCGCCTGGCGGTGAGCGCGCCGAGGGCGGGGCGCGCGAACAGCGGGCGGTGACTCATGCCCGACACCTTCAGCAGGCGAGCGATATATAGTTGTGAGAGTAGTATCAGTACCAGTAGAGCACCTGGCAGTGAGAGCGCCGAGGGCGGGGCGCGCGAACAGCGGGCGGTGACTCATGCCCGACACCTTCAGCAGGCGAGCGATATATAGTTGTGAGAGTAGTATCAGTACCAGTAGAGCGCCTGGCGGTGAGCGCGCCGAGGGCGGGGCGCGCGAACAGCGGGCGGTGACTCATGCCCGACACCTTCAGCAGGCGAGCGATATATAGTTGTGAGAGTAGTATGAGTACCAGTAGAGCGCCTGGCGGTGAGCGCGCCGAGGGCGGGGCGCGCGAACAGCGGGCGGTGACTCATGCCCGACACCTTCAGCAGGCGAGCGATATATAGTTGTGAGAGTAGTATTAGTACCAGTAGAGCGCCTGGCGGTGAGCGCGCCGAGGGCGGGGCGCGCGAACAGCGGGCGGTGACTCATGCCCGACACCTTCAGCAGGCGAGCGATATATAGTTGTGAGAGTAGTATGAGTACCAGTAGAGCGCCTGGCGGTGAGCGCGCCGAGGGCGGGGCGCGCGAACAGCGGGCGGTGACTCATGCCCGACACCTTCAGCAGGCGAGCGATATATAGTTGTGAGAGTAGTATCAGTACCAGTAGAGCGCCTGGCGGTGAGCGCGCCGAGGGCGGGGCGCGCGAACAGCGGGCGGTGACTCATGCCCGACACCTTCAGCAGGCGAGCGATATATAGTTGTGAGAGTAGTATCAGTACCAGTAGAGCGCCTGGCGGTGAGCGCGCCGAGGGCGGGGCGCGCGAACAGCGGGCGGTGAATCATGCCCGACACCTTCAGCAGGCGAGCGATATATAGTTGTGAGAGTAGTATCAGTACCAGTAGAGCGCCTGGCGGTGAGCGCGCCGAGGGCGGGGCGCGCGAACAGCGGGCGGTGACTCATGCCCGACACCTTCAGCAGGCGAGCGATATATAGTTGTGAGAGTAGTATGAGTACCAGTAGAGCGCCTGGCGGTGAGCGCGCCGAGGGCGGGGCGCGCGAACAGCGGGCGGTGACTCATGCCCGACACCTTCAGCAGGCGAGCGATATATAGTTGTGAGAGTAGTATGAGTACCAGTAGAGCGCCTGGCGGTGAGCGCACCGAGGGCGGGGCGCGCGAACAGCGGGCGGTGACTCATGCCCGACACCTTCAGCAGGCGAGCGATATATAGTTGTGAGAGTAGTATGAGTACCAGTAGAGCGCCTGGCGGTGAGCGCGCCGAGGGCGGGGCGCGCGAACAGCGGGCGGTGACTCATGCCCGACACCTTCAGCAGGCGAGCGATATATAGTTGTGAGAGTAGTATGAGTACCAGTAGAGCGCCTGGCGGTGAGCGCGCCGAGGGCGGGGCGCGCGAACAGCGGGCGGTGACTCATGCCCGACACCTTCAGCAGGCGAGCGATATATAGTTGTGAGAGTAGTATGAGTACCAGTAGAGCGCCTGGCGGTGAGCGCGCCGAGGGCGGGGCGCGCGAACAGCGGGCGGTGACTCATGCCCGACACCTTCAGCAGGCGACCGATATATAGTTGTGAGAGTAGTATGAGTACCAGTAGAGCGCCTGGCGGTGAGCGCGCCGAGGGCGGGGCGCGCGAACAGCGGGCGGTGACTCATGCCCGACACCTTCAGCAGGCGAGCGATATATAGTTGTGAGAGTAGTATGAGTACCAGTAGAGCGCCTGGCGGTGAGCGCGCCGAGGGCGGGGCGCGCGAACAGCGGGCGGTGACTCATGCCCGACACCTTCAGCAGGCGAGCGATATATAGTTGTGAGAGTAGTATGAGTACCAGTAGAGCGCCTGGCGGTGAGCGCGCCGAGGGCGGGGCGCGCGAACAGCGGGCGGTGACTCATGCCCGACACCTTCAGCAGGCGAGCGATATATAGTTGTGAGAGTAGTATGAGTACCAGTAGAGCGCCTGGCGGTGAGCGCGCCGAGGGCGGGGCGCGCGAACAGCGGGCGGTGACTCATGCCCGACACCTTCAGCAGGCGAGCGATATATAGTTGTGAGAGTAGTATCAGTACCAGTAAAGCGCCTGGCGGTGAGCGCGCCGAGGGCGGGGCGCGCGAACAGCGGGCGGTGACTCATGCCCGACACCTTCAGCAGGCGAGCGATATATAGTTGTGAGAGTAGTATGAGTACCAGTAGAGCGCCTGGCGGTGAGCGCGCCGAGGGCGGGGCGCGCGAACAGCGGGCGGTGACTCATGCCCGACACCTTCAGCAGGCGAGCGATATATAGTTGTGAGAGTAGTATGAGTACCAGTAGAGCGCCTGGCGGTGAGCGCGCCGAGGGCGGGGCGCGCGAACAGCGGGCGGTGACTCATGCCCGACACCTTCAGCAGGCGAGCGATATATAGTTGTGAGAGTAGTATGAGTACCAGTAGAGCGCCTGGCGGTGAGCGCGCCGAGGGCGGGGCGCGCGAACAGCGGGCGGTGACTCATGCCCGACACCTTCAGCAGGCGAGCGATATATAGTTGTGAGAGTAGTATGAGTACCAGTAGAGCGCCTGGCGGTGAGCGCGCCGAGGGCGGGGCGCGCGAACAGCGGGCGGTGACTCATGCCCGACACCTTCAGCAGGCGAGCGATATATAGTTGTGAGAGTAGTATGAGTACCAGTAGAGCGCCTGGCGGTGAGCGCGCCGAGGGCGGGGCGCGCGAACAGCGGGCGGTGACTCATGCCCGACACCTTCAGCAGGCGAGCGATATATAGTTGTGAGAGTAGTATCAGTACCAGTAGAGCGCCTGGCGGTGAGCGCGCCGAGGGCGGGGCGCGCGAACAGCGGGCGGTGACTCATGCCCGACACCTTCAGCAGGCGAGCGATATATAGTTGTGAGAGTAGTATGAGTACCAGTAGAGCGCCTGGCGGTGAGCGCGCCGAGGGCGGGGCGCGCGAACAGCGGGCGGTGACTCATGCCCGACACCTTCAGCAGGCAAGCGATATATAGTTGTGAGAGTAGTATGAGTACCAGTAGAGCGCCTGGCGGTGAGCGCGCCGAGGGCGGGGCGCGCGAACAGCGGGCGGTGACTCATGCCCTTCACCTTCAGCAGGCGAGCGATATATAGTTGTGAGAGTAGTATGAGTACCAGTAGAGCGCCTGGCGGTGAGCGCGCCGAGGGCGGGGCGCGCGAACAGCGGGCGGTGACTCATGCCCGACACCTTCAGCAGGCGAGCGATATATAGTTGTGAGAGTAGTATGAGTACCAGTAGAGCGCCTGGCGGTGAGCGCGCCGAGGGCGGGGCGCGCGAACAGCGGGCGGTGACTCATGCCCGACACCTTCAGCAGGCGAGCGATATATAGTTGTGAGAGTAGTATGAGTACCAGTAGAGCGCCTGGCGGTGAGCGCGCCGAGGGCGGGGCGCGCGAACAGCGGGCGGTGACTCATGCCCGACACCTTCAGCAGGCGAGCGATATATAGTTGTGAGAGTAGTATCAGTACCAGTAGAGCACCTGGCGGTAAGCGCGCCGAGGGCGGGGCGCGCGAACAGCGGGCGGTGACTCATGCCCGACACCTTCAGCAGGCGAGCGATATATAGTTGTGAGAGTAGTATCAGTACCAGTAGAGCGCCTGGCGGTGAGCGCGCCGAGTGCGGGGCGCGCGAACAGCGGGCGGTGACTCATGCCCGACACCTTCAGCAGGCGAGCGATATATAGTTGTGAGAGTAGTATGAGTACCAGTAGAGCGCCTGGCGGTGAGCGCGCCGAGGGCGGGGCGCGCGAACAGCGGGCGGTGACTCATGCCCGACACCTTCAGCAGGCGAGCGATATATAGTTGTGAGAGTAGTATGAGTACCAGTAGAGCGCCTGGCGGTAAGCGCGCCGAGGGCGGGGCGCGCGAACAGCGGGCGGTGACTCATGCCCGACACCTTCAGCAGGCGAGCGATATATAGTTGTGAGAGTAGTATGAGTACCAGTAGAGCGCCTGGCGGTGAGCGCGCCGAGGGCGGGGCGCGCGAACAGCGGGCGGTGACTCATGCCCGACACCTTCAGCAGGCGAGCGATATATAGTTGTGAGAGTAGTATGAGTACCAGTAGAGCGCCTGGCGGTGAGCGCGCCGAGGGCGGGGCGCGCGAACAGCGGGCGGTGACTCATGCCCGACACCTTCAGCAGGCGAGCGATATATAGTTGTGAGAGTAGTATGAGTACCAGTAGAGCGCCTGGCGGTGAGCGCGCCGAGGGCGGGGCGCGCGAACAGCGGGCGGTGACTCATGCCCGACACCTTCAGCAGGCGAGCGATATATAGTTGTGAGAGTAGTATGAGTACCAGTAGAGCGCCGGGCGGTGAGCGCGCCGAGGGCGGGGCGCGCGAACAGCGGGCGGTGACTCATGCCCGACACCTTCAGCAGGCGAGCGATATATAGTTGTGAGAGTAGTATGAGTACCAGTAGAGCGCCTGGCGGTGAGCGCGCCGAGGGCGGGGCGCGCGAACAGCGGGCGGTGACTCATGCCCGACACCTTCAGCAGGCGAGCGATATATAGTTGTGAGAGTAGTATCAGTACCAGTAAAGCGCCTGGCGGTGAGCGCGCCGAGGGCGGAGCGCGCGAACAGCGGGCGGTGACTCATGCCCGACACCTTCAGCAGGCGAGCGATATATAGTTGTGAGAGTAGTATGAGTACCAGTAGAGCGCCTGGCGGTGAGCGCGCCGAGGGCGGGGCGCGCGAACAGCGGGCGGTGACTCATGCCCGACACCTTCAGCAGGCGAGCGATATATAGTTGTGAGAGTAGTATAAGTACCAGTAGAGCGCCTGGCGGTGAGCGCGCCGAGGGCGGGGCGCGCGAACAGCGGGCGGTGACTCATGCCCGACACCTTCAGCAGGCGAGCGATATACAGGGTGATTTCGAAATCGTGTAATTCCTTTTAACCACGCATTCTACTGGTGATATAGAATAACCCTGACCATATTTTTTCTTAATTAGAATAATGGTTTCGGCAAAATTAGAGTACAGATTTTTTTCATGAAATGATTTCAAATAGTCATATTTTAACCACCTGACACAATCTTAATATTTTACTTATTTAAAAATAATAACATAACAATAACTGATGTCGTAAATAATAAGGGGCAATAAAAAGGACCGCCCGTTATTAGTTACGACATTAATTATTAATATGATTTTTTATTTTAATTAGTAAAAAATTAAAATTGCCTCGGTTGGTTAACATATGACTATCTGACACCATTTCACGAAAAAAACGGAATAATAATTTTTCAAAAAAAAAAAATCTAATTAAATAAAAATATGGTCAGGGTTATTCTATATCACCAGTAGAATGCGTGGTTAAAAGGAATTACACGATTTCAAAATCACCCTGTATAGTTGTGAGAGTAGTATGAGTACCAGTAGAGCGCCTGGCGGTGAGCGCGCCGAGGGCGGGGCGCGCGAACAGCGGGCGGTGACTCATGCCCGACACCTTCAGCAGGCGAGCGATATATAGTTGTGAGAGTAGTATGAGTACCAGTAGAGCGCCTGGCGGTGAGCGCGCCGAGGGCGGGGCGCGCGAACAGCGGGCGGTGACTCATGCCCGACACCTTCAGCAGGCGAGCGATATATAGTTGTGAGAGTAGTATCAGTACCAGTAGAGCGCCTGGCGGTGAGCGCGCCGAGGGCGGGGCGCGCGAACAGTGGGCGGTGACTCATGCCCGACACCTTCAGCAGGCGAGCGATATATAGTTGTGAGAGTAGTATGAGTACCAGTAGAGCGCCTGGCGGTGAGCGCGCCGAGGGCGGGGCGCGCGAACAGCGGGCGGTGACTCATGCCCGACACCTTCAGCAGGCGAGCGATATATAGTTGTGACAGTAGTATCAGTACCAGTAGAGCACCTGGCGGTGAGCGCGCCGAGGGCGGGGCGCGCGAACAGCGGGCGGTGACTCATGCCCGACACCTTCAGCAGGCGAGCGATATATAGTTGTGAGAGTAGTATGAGTACCAGTAGAGCGCCTGGCGGTGAGCGCGCCGAGGGCGGGGCGCGCGAACAGCGGGCGGTGACTCATGCCCGACACCTTCAGCAGGCGAGCGATATATAGTTGTGAGAGTAGTATGAGTACCAGTAGAGCGCCTGGCGGTGAGCGCGCCGAGGGCGGGGCGCGCGAACAGCGGGCGGTGACTCATGCCCGACACCTTCAGCAGGCGAACGATATATAGTTGTGAGAGTAGTATGAGTACCAGTAGAGCGCCTGGCGGTGAGCGCGCCGAGGGCGGGGCGCGCGAACAGCGGGCGGTGACTCATGCCCGACACCTTCAGCAGGCGAGCGATATATAGTTGTGACAGTAGTATCAGTACCAGTAGAGCACCTGGCGGTGAGCGCGCCGAGGGCGGGGCGCGCGAACAGCGGGCGGTGACTCATGCCCGACACCTTCAGCAGGCGAGCGATATATAGTTGTGAGAGTAGTATGAGTACCAGTAGAGCACCTGGCGGTGAGCGCGCCGAGGGCGGGGCGCGCGAACAGCGGGCGGTGACTCATGCCCGACACCTTCAGCAGGCGAGCGATATATAGTTGTGAGAGTAGTATGAGTACCAGTAGAGCGCCTGGCGGTGAGCGCGCCGAGGGCGGGGCGCGCGAACAGCGGGCGGTGACTCATGCCCGACACCTTCAGCAGGCGAGCGATATATAGTTGTGAGAGTAGTATGAGTACCAGTAGAGCGCCTGGCGGTGAGCGCGCCGAGGGCGGGGCGCGCGAACAGCGGGCGGTGACTCATGCCCGACACCTTCAGCAGGCGAGCGATATATAGTTGTGAGAGTAGTATGAGTACCAGTAGAGCGCCTGGCGGTGAGCGCGCCGAGGGCGGGGCGCGCGAACAGCGGGCGGTGACTCATGCCCGACACCTTCAGCAGGCGAGCGATATATAGTTGTGAGAGTAGTATCAGTACCAGTAGAGCGCCTGGCGGTGAGCGCGCCGAGGGCGGGGCGCGCGAACAGCGGGCGGTGACTCATGCCCGACACCTTCAGCAGGCGAGCGATATATAGTTGTGAGAGTAGTATCAGTACCAGTAGAGCGCCTGGCGGTGAGCGCGCCGAGGGCGGGGCGCGCGAACAGCGGGCGGTGGCTCATGCCCGACACCTTCAGCAGGCGAGCGATATATAGTTGTGAGAGTAGTATCAGTACCAGTAGAGCGCCTGGCGGTGAGCGCGCCGAGGGCGGGGCGCGCGAACAGCGGGCGGTGACTCATGCCCGACACCTTCAGCAGGCGAGCGATATATAGTTGTGAGAGTAGTATCAGTACCAGTAGAGCGCCTGGCGGTGAGCGCGCCGAGGGCGGGGCGCGCGAACAGCGGGCGGTGACTCATGCCCGACACCTTCAGCAGGCGAGCGATATATAGTTGTGAGAGTAGTATGAGTACCAGTAGAGCGCCTGGCGGTGAGCGCGCCGAGGGCGGGGCGCGCGAACAGCGGGCGGTGACTCATGCCCGACACCTTCAGCAGGCGAGCGATATATAGTTGTGAGAGTAGTATGAGTACCAGTAGAGCGCCTGGCGGTGAGCGCGCCGAGGGCGGGGCGCGCGAACAGCGGGCGGTGACTCATGCCCGACACCTTCAGCAGGCGAGCGATATATAGTTGTGAGAGTAGTATGAGTACCAGTAGAGCGCCTGGCGGTGAGCGCGCCGAGGGCGGGGCGCGCGAACAGCGGGCGGTGACTCATGCCCGACACCTTCAGCAGGCGAGCGATATATAGTTGTGAGAGTAGTATCAGTACCAGTAGAGCGCCTGGCGGTGAGCGCGCCGAGGGCGGGGCGCGCGAACAGCGGGCGGTGACTCATGCCCGACACCTTCAGCAGGCGAGCGATATATAGTTGTGAGAGTAGTATGAGTACCAGTAGAGCGCCTGGCGGTGAGCGCGCCGAGGGCGGGGCGCGCGAACAGCGGGCGGTGACTCATGCCCGACACCTTCAGCAGGCGAGCGATATATAGTTGTGAGAGTAGTATGAGTACCAGTAGAGCGCCTGGCGGTGAGCGCGCCGAGGGCGGGGCGCGCGAACAGCGGGCGGTGACTCATGCCCGACACCTTCAGCAGGCGAGCGATATATAGTTGTGAGAGTAGTATCAGTACCAGTAGAGCGCCTGGCGGTGAGCGCGCCGAGGGCGGGGCGCGCGAACAGCGGGCGGTGACTCATGCCCGACACCTTCAGCAGGCGAGCGATATATAGTTGTGAGAGTAGTATGAGTACCAGTAGAGCGCCTGGCGGTGAGCGCGCCGAGGGCGGGGCGCGCGAACAGCGGGCGGTGACTCATGCCCGACACCTTCAGCAGGCGAGCGATATATAGTTGTGAGAGTAGTATCAGTACCAGTAGAGCGCCTGGCGGTGAGCGCGCCGAGGGCGGGGCGCGCGAACAGCGGGCGGTGACTCATGCCCGACACCTTCAGCAGGCGAGCGATATATAGTTGTGAGAGTAGTATCAGTACCAGTAGAGCGCCTGGCGGTGAGCGCGCCGAGGGCGGGGCGCGCGAACAGCGGGCGGTGGCGGGGCGCCAACGCCGGCGCGCACATTCCCGACACCTCCAGCAGGCGACCAATTTGCTGCATTTTCTTTTGCCGCGACTTTGTGCGGCCCTGCAGAATTTATTAGTAAGTATGATAAAATGTAACACAAAAATGAAGAAGGAAAATAGATCCACTATTCAAAAACAAATTATATTAATGTCTAATCACTACGGAAAAGGTCATTTTCATTTTATTTTTTCATTATTGATTTGAATAGCAAGCATTCTCTACATCAAGTTATTTAAATGCAATAACAAAGCACCGTAATGCAAAAAAAAAACTAAATAGTAAGCTAATGTTACCTTTGTTAGCCTCTGCTTGGCAGCCATACTACGTATATGATCGTCGAATTTAAACTTGGCTCGTAGCAGTACCGTCCGCGGTAAAGCGCCACTTGCACCCACGCGCGGCTTGTGAATCGTCAGATGTAAGCAACGAGGGTCCTCTTTATCACCTTGAATCTATACAGAAGATACAAAATAATTTTAATAAAATACAGTTCTTACGATTTTTTGGAACGAAGTTCCTTATCGCGCGTTGTGAAAGGGGGCTAGACGGAAAAAATTCTTACGAAAAGTTGTCACGACACTTTTTGCTATAGTAAGCTATTGTAAGCTGTGCGGCGTGCGTAAGTAGTTACGCTATCTCGCTCGCACTGTTCATTCATGCGCCAGCAGATTACTTCATTATGGAAAAAACGCGTGACCTTGTGGCCAGCTGCGAGCTAACAGACTTCTTATTATTATGCACGCGCCATGTAGGGTGTGTATCTTTTATGGATTTTTTTAGATTTACGGAAATTTATAAATTAATTAATTTAAAAAAAATTATTACAATTCCTTCACTAATTAATCGAAAGGAACTTCGTTCCATCCGGGTGTCCCTTGACACCTCTCCAGTTTTTTTCCTTTTGCATACATGCACATACAAACTTCTGGTCACTAAATATATTTTGTATAGGTAAAAATTTATAACTTACTTCTAAATCTTGTAAACTTCCAACAAGTTTCGCCACACCCCATCCAAGCCTCTGTTTATCAGGTTCAACTAAAATTATTTCGATGCTGTCCACGGCTAGAAATCTATGCTGCCATGTTCCATCCTTTTGTATTATATCACACGAAATGAGATCAGAGTCATCTGCAATACACACAAATGTAATTGTAAGTAACATTAACAAAAAAGTATATGCCACTAAAAATAAATGCTTAAAAATCAAATTTCAACTTTAAATTTGGAACAAATAACAATTTAACATTGTACAGCCTTAACTTAATTAAAAAAGGTTTCATGTTAAAAATGAAAAAGTACTGGCCTTTGTCATTAAAATAATTATAGATGCCATATAGTTTTCTTTTTAATTGTTTTCCTTTTTTAGTTTAATGGCTGTAACAAAACTTTGTGCATAATATGTGACCACCTTTTAGCTTAATTAGTATATTCAAGGAATTCAATTTACAAAGATAAAACTTACAATAAAATCTGGCGGATTGGTTCATGTTGTAGTACAATTATATTATTTTCTTGTCGGTATTTTGTTTATTGTTTTCTTTTACAGTTGCGATTTATTTGAAAGTATTAATAAAACAAATAAAGACGAAGAAGTCCTTTATTGTGTGACTTACTGGCAGTGGCTTTAGATCTTTTAATAGATGGAGAAGCACATAAATATGCATACATTAGCTAATTCGTTCTACCGATTTATTTAAACACTTCTGTCATATATGTTCCCAGACTATATGAGCAGAAATGCGGATGATATCTAGTTTTATATGCAATGTTTTAATAACAATGATTGAAGAACTTACTGAGGTCCAAAGATTCACCGACTTGTACAAACGGAGCCGGATTAGTCAAAGGGAGCTGCGTTTCTGGTTTACCAGTGAGCTTCAGGTACAAGTCTCGGATGAGAAAGAAAGTGCGTATGGCTCGCCGTGCTCTTTCCATCTGTGAAACAAAAATTAAAGAATATATATGTCATAAGCTGTACGATATTAAGAACACTGGGATCACAACGTAGTTGATGGCTACAATCAGTGTTAGTGAATATTATATCCGGAGTGTAAAATTACAGTACAACTTTTTAGGTAATTTGTAGATACCACCACAGAATTTATACTATTTTGTATTTATTTATAATAAAATAAAATTATAAATCGCGGTTAATTTCAAGAACACTACTTTTAATGTGTTTAGAAACTATTAAAACTTTATATTTAGACACTTCGTTTCGGTTGCTTTACTTAAACAAAGTTGTATAGTGTTGTGTATAAAGTAGTTTGATTTTAATGTGTAACCGTCGCATAAACATCATACTGGCGTTGAATCTGAAACAGTGCTGGGTGTGACGGTGCTTTGCTTACAGTGGATTGATAAATGATAATTTGGATTAACGTGCAAAAATAGAGTTTATTATACTTCACTTCAAATAATGCAATGTTAACTACTAAACTATGGAATGTTAATGTTATAAGAAAATGTTAGATGAGTACAAAATGTTACAATCGGAACGCGGATGACGCAAATTGAAATGACTTATGCTTAATTTCTAAGTCAATATATAATATAATTGTTTCAATAACCTAACCTACTTTTATAAGAGCGAACTCGCAAGCAAAAGCTACTATTATTATAAAATAAAAACATCTAAAATATAAAAAAGTATGAATACCCACCGGTATCGGGAACAGGGTCCAAGGTACCAGTGATTGCATTTCCAGAGCGAGGAACCTTAATAGTATTATTACTATATTGCCTTATTTTAATAATGCTGGACCATGTGCCCCAAGGTTAATAGAATCCATAATACCCAATGATCTTTAATTTCCATATCACTATAGTATAACAATAACGTATTTTCCAAATTTATATATGCACTCAATAGTGCATACACACAAGCATGTATGTATGTACGAGTGTATGAGATGTTCGGTTACATTAACCGAACACTGAGATACGGTAAGGCTTCTTGTAGATGACGCCGGCGAGATACCGGCCGTTACCCTCCGTGAACTAAATACGTTTTGGTGACATTAAGTTTTGTCTGTATAATTGCAGATAGGAAACCATAATGAGTGCCGAGTAGCAGTCATTGTGCTGATAGCTGGTTATACTGGTCAATACCATAACTGCTAAGACCCTCAATTACACCTTAAAAGGCTCGCGTTTGATGCTTGGATTAAGGATCTGAACGGCACAGATTCTGAAGAAGTTCCTATCTTGCTTTCATTTACCAGCTTGGACCAAGTTCCTAACACCTGTGGCTATATGCATTTATATTTGAAATTTAGGTATTGTTTTATAAAAAAATTATTTAAATATAGAGAATAATAATAGTAAATACGAACCTCTCCGCTAGGCAGTCTTTTAGCAAACGCGATACCGGACATAGGCGTTCTGGTCGGCGGCAACAATATCGCCGCATCCATACATAGCCACTCCACATTGAGAGGACGTTTGCTCGTTTCGCAGTATCTGTAAAATATACAAATTTATTAAAATGCATGCGGCATATTATGACCGCCGCGATATACTGGGTGTTTCTTAGTATAGTGAAAACCTCTCAGGTCAGATTATACTTGTTATTATGAACAATTTAAATATATATTTTAAATTTGTTCTGGGACATTGCCGAAATCGCGAAGAAGAAAACAGCTATTCCATACACAATTGGACTTTGACCTCGACAAAATGTATAGAACAGCTGATTTTTGTCCCAGAACAAAAGTTGTTCATAATAACATGTATAATCACCCCCTGAGAGGTTTACACTCTACTACGAAACACCCAGTATAACAGTCAGACTTTCAGACTGATAGATATGACTGACATATATGATCTAGATTTTGCCCGCGGCCTCGCTCGTATAAATGTAGGTTAGGTTAGATTAGATTAGTATCAGTACTTTTTCTAGATGAAGGGCCCTATGTCCTTTTCTGTTCCACTGACGACGTTTATGCGAAATTTCATGATCATAGGTCGAGTAGTTAAGGGGTGACAGCGTAACAAACAAACAAACACACATTCGCATTTATAATATTAGTTAGGATTACGACTTAGTATAAACCAAGTTTCGGTTTATACTAAATAATCAATTAACAACCAAATCGAAACCAATTGATGATTGCCATAAATTGTTTGAAAACCTTCCTACAATACAAGACAGATAAATTATCTTATAGATATATTTATATTATATACGATAAGTTATCTGATAGTTAGATTAACCATTTTATAATAAGTTCATTGCCATAATTTTGCAATATCGAATTTACTTATTAACACTTTTTCACAGATTGCTTTAACATATTATAATTGTAACATGACAGCAGCACTAGACGAAGCCTGTCCTGCGGAAAGTTCTTAGGGATCAGATTACATTAATTATATTATCTACTATAAAGATACACTGCGGCAATGAACATTTTGTTGTAATAGTAAAATATAAAGTTATGTTATTTAATGCATGCATATGTAAATTAATTAATCCTACGTCTTACTCTACAGTAATACAATACCTAATGAAATAAAAGGAGACAACAATAATGGTTATTGAAATAATTACCAACATTATTATAAGATTAAAGAATTTACAAAAATTAATATTATAAGAAATTAAGTCAGTCTTTTGCAAAGTTCTTCCGTTTCATTATAATACCAATTTAAAAATTCCTCATTTAAGATGGTAATTTCTTTGCGCAGTGGTAGTGTGCAGGTTATACATTTTGTTTATTTTGTTGTAGACATATGGTTTTAGGAAGCAGCAGAACCTTTTAGCGAACTCTGTTTTTATTGGAAAATGTAGAATTCTAAAGACTCGTTTCTCGATCATGTCCTCGAAGAGTAAGTATATTAACTTAAGACTGCGCCGAGCGAAATGTACCAAAACAGGCGGTCACAGTTAACTTGAAAAAATCAACACTTTTTATTTAATACTAATATAAAATATACATTTACCATAACAATGAATGTGTTTACAATTACTCCGTGTAAAAAACTTAAAATAATTAATATTTTCGCCTACAAAATTACGTAAATTTGCACGAAAAATGCAAAAACGTAAGCTCATGTTAAGTGATTTTTAGATTATAACAGTAAAAATCTATCCTATTTTACAGCTTAAACGAAACATAAATAGTTATATTACAATTTGTTCGTCAAATATTTAAGTTATTGGTTGACAAGAAAGATACATAGGTATTTATCAAAAAAGCACTTCAAATCCTCCATACAATTTCACTATGGCGGTCGCGCGCCGATTTGAATATCGAGCTCTGTCATTCAGTCCAACCGCGTCTTACGCTTGACGCAGCCTTAAGTTCTGTTAACTAAACATGACTTTTTAATGCAGTTTATGCAGCGGGAAGCAGCTAGTTTTAAGTATTATACGTGGTACTATTATTACTCTTACGGCCAGTTTCACAAATATCAAGTAAAAGTTATCCGAAAGATAAATTACATGCTGTCTCACTCTTGTTAGGTTAAAGAAGAGAGATGGCGAGACTTTTATCTTATAGGTAAATGCTGTTTGGAGGTAGTGGAACAGACCCTTAGTATCGTAATTGGTACCATATTTCAAGATGGATAGATGGATATAATACGATAAAGATATTAACATGTTATTACTGCATGTACGACCATTTTTGATAAATGATAATGTTATCTGTGAACGATTACAATGCCATCGCGTAATATCGCTTTGAGAGCTTTTTAATTTACTTTGCTGTCTGTATAGGTATAAATGTCATATTATGATGCATTAGTTAAAGGATATCGTATAATAACGGTTAACTAAGAAAATATACAATTTATAATCTTTTTAAGAATACAGAGTCTATACTCTAATGATACGGATAACACACTTACACGTTTAAGCGGTTATCTTTCTACTGCTAGCGTAACAATCAAGGAAATAATATTTTTTATATAGACACAAAGATTTGTTCTTGTGTGATAAGTAAGTATATTAACTAATATTTATTACATTTACGTACGCCATGTTAAGGGCATATAACATAAAAGAGATACTTCACGTAGTTGAAATATCTAGTAGGTACCTACCGAGCAAAACTTGATGGTGATGAAACCTTTTAATATTATAATTTGAGACCGCGTTGTAAGGAATACATTTCTTTACGATCTATTTCAAGTTTCTATCACCTTCATAATCATCTTGTGTCAATCTACTGCTGTTCAATATTTTATTCTATTCGATAATCCAGTCACCAGCAGTTTGAACATACATCGAGTCTTTTAAGGCAACAGCTATATGATTAATAGAAGAATACTCACTCGTCCTCAAACATGTCAAGGAAGATATCGTCGCACTTGTAGAAGTTGCGCGCGAGCGCGGCGGCGCGCGCGCGCAGAGCGTTGACGTCGGGCGCCAGCCGCGCCGGCGCCCCGTGCGCGCCGCACATCGCCACGCGCAGCAGCGTCACGCTTAGTTCTAACGTCACCAGCCGGACTTTTGAAGCTGGAACAATATAGACGTTTCTAGAATGTCGCGATTTGTACACATACTTAATATAATATTACATAACGGGTCTTACTCCCAATTAAGTATTTAATAATATCAGGCCCGTATTAAACTGTCAAACTGTCCCAATTTTGGGCACGGGCCTCTTGTCAGTGTAAGAAGGGTTAGGCCATAGTCCACACCGCTGGCCTTATGCGGATTTGCAGAATTCACATATCTTGAAATCATTATGGAGAACTCTCAAACATGCAGGTTTTCTCACGATGTTTTGCTTCACCTTTAGAGCGAGCGATAATAATTAAATATTTAATACGCACATAACTTCGAAAAGTCAGATGTGCCTTAGGATTAATCTCGAGACCGCTACATGGCAGTGCAACGGTCTCCGATTAAGTTATCACCATTGACCACGATCGATGCGAGTCAGTTGAAATAGGTATTTACATAAATAGGTATTTATATTAATCGGTATTTACTACCTTTTAAATACTTAACCGCAAGTAAGACCTGCTATCTAGTATTATGAAGTCTGGAACAATATATTTTAGCAAAATATCTCTTGTAAGATACATTATTCCAAAAGCAGAACGCTATGGGCAACTCGCTCAAAATGTTATAAGGGTTTTGGGACTATAAATCGGTAGCATTACGCCTAATAAGTCTAGACCCAATAGGTATAATATAGGAATACAAAACCAAAACACTACTAACCAAACGTGGGTGCCATACATCAATGCAACCTTTATTATCAACAGGCGTAACGTAAATTAATCAATCAACTTAGTGGCAATACGAGGGGCAATACTCGTAGTATATTGATTAATGATTATACCCAATTGTTTATGTCTAACAAATCCACCAGCTAACCTGGAGGTCTATTGTTCGTCAATTGCATTCACGTTGGCGGCGGACCACACACGATGTTCAACACACCGCTCATTAAACGGGCACGCCCAATGCAATCAAAGCTCCGGGGGCCACTACACAACTTACCAGTTTTACAGCTCAAGTTAGCTATCGCCATCAATTTCGATATAAGCAAAGCGTTGAAGCTCTGTAATGGATGTCTTGGAGGTGGCGATAAAACTGCCGGCTCTCCGGATTGCGGGTCACTCTCCACGTTGGAAGTACTAGGCCCGCTGACAGGAGTATTTGAACCGCACCCACTCGTAGCAGACAATATCTCTTCTTCCGGACATAATAACGTATCTAGAAGCTCCGTATTCACTCCTAAAATTTAAAGTCATAGTTATACAACGAAATATTAAACAGTTTTAAGAGGACTTTTAAACAGATAGAAACTTACCCACTAAGCCAGAGGGAGCGAAATATAGAAAATAGAATATTCATTAGTATTTATAGGTAACATGCAGAAACGATAAATGACCAAAGAGAAAAATAAGTATCCGGATATAATAAATCAAATAATGTAAACAAGAACTGGCAAATATAATCTCAGTTCAGTGACTCGATAATGTTATGAATCGTACGAGAATAAATTATCATTTGGACACATGTATTTGTTTACTCACCTTTGTTATTTATCAGCGCGAATAGCAAACAGAGGGCGAACAGTGCTTTGTAATCATTCTCACTACAATCCAACGAGTCCAGAATAGTTTTGAGAAACGGCCTCTTTTCAATTTCCCTATTCTCCCTGTCTATAATACTTTCCATAGTTACCACCCGTTCTATCGACGCACTTGGTGTTACACCAAGTAGTTTCTGCTTCTCTTCATCAGTTATATTGTTAAATTCGTTAGACTTCGATGAACTCAATTCGATACCAGAGTCCGGTAATGGTGAGTCGGGCATATTCTCTTTGACAGTGACAGTACTAGTCGATTTCGCCGCTGCATGCATTTGAGTAACAAGGTCCTCAGTCGAATCGTGATCGATGCTCGATGACTCGCTTATATGAGACGTGGACGGAAGCGAGGTTGAAACTAGTTCAGGATCGAGATCGCAACTCGACTGGTCCGTATTATCTAAGTCGTAACCGAAATTTTTCGGTCCACTGTATTCCGGCGTAGTGTAGTCCCTTTCACTGGAAGTATTCTCTAATGCTTTTTCTAAACTTAGCTGTGGTTTAGAGAACTCTAGTTTTACGTTAGACTTTGCATTGCTAATGTACATCTCTAGTATTTTAGTGGCGCCGTCCTCGAACACAGATAAGTCGGACTGTAATATGATCCAGGCCAGCGCATGGACAATGGGGCCATGCGTTATAATAAGGAACACTTGCGATAACAGGAATAGCGATACTACGCAGGACACGGATGGTTTGAACTCGTCCTCTGATTCCACTCTTTGTCTGGGAAAAGACATTCTGGCGGGCGAAGTCTCTGTGTTTTTGCCTTTCAGTATAGCTTCTAAATTCCTTGTAATAGCTTCTATGCTTTGTATATGATCTCTATTATAAGGCGAGGATGTCGCCGATCGTCTTACACTCTCGGATGTCAAAGAATAAATGTATAATGGTACGAGTAGTTTGTGCAAAAGATGCTCTGTCAATACGTCGTTTAAGTCAGGAATGTTGAGACATAAGATATCGTTGATGTAATGCAGATGGTCTAGATGTTCGGCGACTAAGTCATCTAGTTTTTGTTGTGACTGGTGGCTATGGGACAATTTAAAAGTACTAGATAAAAAATTAATATGTTGTCCTATTTCAACTTAATTATATGTAACTCCAAAAGCTTTGTAACCATATATATACTAGGTATATACATATTTGATAGTAATGTATTAGCTATTGTACTGAATAAGTCAACCGTATCTAATATCACAACATCGAAAGTAAATTAGCGTTCAAACCAATAGTAATACAAAGCAAATGGAATTAGATAAAAAATAGTAAGTAAATACTCACTCGGCATCATTTCTAACGCACGCGTCTAGTTCCAGAATGTGTTTGCCGATAAACCATACTAAATTGCTGAAGTAAGGTGCCGCTGTTCTATAAACCGAAAAAATACTTAGGTATAATACAAGGTATATTCACGATTCATTTAGAATTTTAAATGAGAAACCAGATAATTACAGTAAATAAGTAAAATTACACGCTGCAGACTATCACATCGAAATATGAGCTGAAAGGTCATTTTATATAGTAGGTTTATGTAAATTTTCGGAGCCCTATGCTCTGAATTTACAAACAGCCGTATAAGCGTCGTATAAACTACCCACGTTGATGCTGGCGCATAATTCAATTTGCAGCAATTATGTATCAAAAGCGTGTACCTACATATTTTGTAGTAGATAGCATTAACTCATTTAATAACTTTACTTATTGTTTAGTAGGTGTTAAATTGAACATGAATATATTCTGAGAACTAGGTTAATTGCAAATCAACTACTCTTACGGATATTATCGCGGTTTCTTATCCTGTTATGTCGGGGCAATGGATTAAAACATTGAATTATGTTTATATATTATAAATATTAATATATGCTTTGTATATGAACTGTCTTGCACTAGCCTCTTCTCAGTGTGCGAGGAGTTAGGTTATAGCCCATCACGCTGTACCAGTGCGGGTTAGCATACTTAACATAATATATCTTCTAGAACAATAGATATTAAACCAATATTATATACATATATAATAAACATCGATATGTTTTAACCAAATAAACCGTGATGAAATCTATTAGCTTTTTTAAAGGCTACACGAAAAAGACACCAAGGAGTCGATTATAACTAGTTTATTCGTTTATAATAACAGGGTAGACACTAGTTCTAAGTAGGTACGCGTCGCGTAGCGCTAGGTCGTCTCTCCGAGGACTATATGAACTTCAGGGTCATTGTGACACGTACATGCGTGCCACTATTCTCTAATTACAAAGACTTAGTGTAGAGTGTAAGTATAAAGCGCGCTCTTCGCTTCTATAAGGAAAAAAAGATAAATGTGGAATAGTTGAGCGGATCGGAATCTAACTTGGTCTAACTATGTAGGACTAAGTTAAACTTCTCCGACAAGGTAAAATAAGTTCCGACAATAATTTACTGTATAGCTTCCATTGCAGAACAGAATTCCACAAACTAACGTTTAACTGCAAATTATTAACCTGTCGAGCCCTGGAATGTCAGACATGATTAAAAGCCTATTGTGTCAGGCCACCAGTGTGCCGCAGCAACATAACAGGTTAATTTAGTTTCTGAAAGGCTAATCAACGACGTGTCACAATCATACTCATTTCAAGTGATATAATTGGCTGTTGCAAATTCAGCCAGTCAATCATCGAAGCTGACATACCAACGTCTAACCACCTAATAACAAATTGTGCTGATCAGCCTTTCAGAAACTGCAGTTTAATCGGTTCCGTTTAACTTTGTTATTGAAAACAGGGCGTCCGTAATACCACGCACTGCTTACCGTGGAAAGTCGTCTTAATAACGTCACAAACTCACCTATCTCTAATGAACCTCAGCATGCTCGCGTCTTGCACTCGATATACATTGAGCGTGAGTGTCCGCACTGCGATGCGCACCATCGACTCGGAATGGTTGAAGAACTTGATCGCCTCCGTGTACAAAGGAAAATCCTTTGTGTGCTGTAAACACAAGTTTACTTTAAACTAGGATAATACTTCACTTAGGGACTAAAGAACTTGATCTGCAACTGGTGGGTGTAGTACTACAAAAGTACGATAATATCAAGATGAAATTGAGATTCATCAGGGGTGGACCGAGATGCTTTTGGCAGGTGCTTGTGCCTCCGAGCATTGATCTGCTAGTGCTCATAGATACACGAAAGGAAACGAGATACCGGTACTGTAAGCATATTGTGAAACGACGTTAGCTTAATGAATAAGGCATCGAACTCGGAATCGAGAATTCGGGCGTTCTAAGTCCACCCATTGCACTACCGACGTTAATCTACTCCTAATACAAGCACGTCTTAAGGTTAACAAGAATACTAGTAATATTTACCTAAATAGCTAGTAATCTTTTAAAAAACAATATCATTCATATTTTGTTTATTCGATCCAATATTGCAAACTCTTATAGATTATATTTACATTTACGTCTATGCTCTGGCTAGATCAGATAATAACGAGCTTACGTAAAGCTTGCGACGAGAGTGAATTAAGCAAGACAGTTATGCCAGGATTATAACAATTGGATATCCTTAGTATCTGCCTATCCCTCCTGGTGACAGGTGTAACTTGTGATGCATGCATGGGCATATTAATTTTTAATTGAATATACAATACATAGATTCACGCCTGTTTCCCAGAGGGATAGGCAGAGGCTACGAATTTCTATTTGCTACGATCCTGACACACTTCTCTGGCTTCATTCACTTTCATAACATTTCTCATACAAACTCGACGGTTTAAGGTGCTCTTAACCTCGCCTTTGTCCAGAACGTCTCCGATCTGATCAAGAAACGTTAGCCTAGGTCTTCCCCTTGCAGTGGGAGGAAAGGCTGGCCCAGCCACGCTACGGGGTGAGGACCGTCGAGGCTGTCCGTCCGGTGCTAAGGCAGTGGACGGACAGACGGCGCGGACCGCTCACCTACCGACTTACTCAGGTGCTCTCCGGACACGGCTGTTTCGGAGAGTACCTCTGCAAGATAGCTGGTATGGAGCCGACAACCAGGTATCACCATTGTGAGGAGTGTGACCGGGACACGGCGCATCACACGCTGGAGGAGTGCCCGGCGTGGGCCGCGGAGCGCTGTGCCCTGGTCGCCGTGACTGACCCCGACCTCTCGTTGCCGACCGTCGTATCCAAGATGGTCGGCGACGACAGGTGCTGGGGCGCAATGAGGTGTGCCACCCGTAAATTAAGAGCCCCGAGATGGCGCGCGCGGTTTTCCCGCGTGCCGTCTAACGTCGAAAGGGGAGAGCGGTGAGGCTCTCCCCTGGGGACGAGAGGTGGTCGGGTCCGTTTGAACCGGCCCGCTCCCACACGGGGAGGGGGGCCTGATATGGATGAATCTTTTAAGAGCTCCCAACTGGTGCCCCCCATTGGGTAAGAGAGGGAACACAGCAGGTTTTTAGTGGGTATACCAGCACTTTATGCTGGGAGTCCCACACACCCCGCCGGTGCCGTCCCCTAGCCGGCGGACAGTGCATAAAGCATTTTTCCTGGGACACAAAAAGAAGGTCTTCCCCTTGCGACTATTGAACACATCACAATTAATTACATATACAATATACATACTTTATAGATAGTATTATTGAATACAATACCAGTTAAATGTGGAACTCTACTAACCTCTAACCACAATATATACTCCAGAACACATTGTATATTATAGACGTAACGCGGTACCTTGTATTCGTAATATCATTATTTATACACTGCTCCTCCGATCCAATTACGATCGTATACTCCTTATTCCTCTTCTAAATCTACTGGCTTCAATACTCATTACATTGGGCTCGCATACATATTTATGAACTGTTTACAAAACACCTAACCTCAACATACACATGATAAAAGCTCAAGACACTTATCCAAACACAGGCCTTTTTCTATCGCACACAAACACACGTACAACGCATTAAGGGCGGACGGGTACCGTCAGAGGAATGACACGTGACTGATCCTTGCGCCAATAAAGATAACCTTCGATGAGCTGTCCTTGAGTTTTCAATCGTTTGAACTTGAACTTATATCAATGTTCATACTTTATGATACATTATAACATGCGATAGTTCGTGACTGTGTGGCATTAACGTTTGTTAAGGTGCAGCATTGGTGGCTCATCCCTTTGATATGACGTCACTCCGTGTCTGTATAACCGAAAAAGTTAGGTATTGGTCTAAAATATCCACAATCCGTGAGCTATGTTTAAGTCTCATATACCTAATTGAGAGCGGAACTATAAACACTGGCCACAATTGCTAACTACGCTCTGCTTTAAAGAATTTACAATGGAAAGAACAATAAATACCCTTTACAGTGTCAGACAATTAAACCCGAGACAGCAAGTTCATAGTAAGTATGAGAGCGTATTATGCTATTGAATTTATTAACTCGCCAATAAGCCGGCAACCATACACGATGAAAATAAAAAAAGTATTGTGTTTCGCTCCGGCGTCCTAACGTTGGCCAAGATATTAAGGCATTTTAATATGTTTCAACATTACGTAATCTGTATAGATACGCCTCTATAGGTCTTTACATAAGTGTGTTCTATCATTGTTGTCCTGACCTAGTTCAATGATAAACTGCAGCTGTTCCCAATTTCGCAATCGTACTGGCTATCAGCGTGATAGCTGTTGCCACAACTGTACTCGCGTGGACTTTGATTTTAAGGTCAGTTTGTAAGAATCTAATTCATTAGTAACAATAGATTTTACTCATACCTATATTACCTATGCATTGAATAGATATATGGTTTGCAAAGACGTAAATAACATTTTTGGATATTGTGGAGTTTAAGCTTTTGTGTCACCAGAATCGAAATATTGACCTAATGTAGATATCACAGATAACCTTTTACGCAATGCATGCCCGGCGGGCACGGATTACAAATATAACCTAACTAGATTTTGTCCGCGGCTTCGGTCCCGTAAATGTAGGAGGAATACCGTGGTAGGTTTAGTTGGTATTACCGGGGTATCTTGGCCCCAGTGAGTCCGACATAACCTCTCCGTCGCCCCGCGGAGAGGTATGCGTCAAAGCATTCGCCCAGGTAAAAATAATAAAAAAGGTTATATATCCTATATCCTATTCTGTAACACTGACAACGTATTTACGAAATTTTATGATAACCGGTTGAGCAGTTAAGGTGTGAAAGCGTAATAAACAAACAAACTCATTCACATTTATAATATTAATTAGGCTAAATGGTACGTGGAATAAGTGACAGTTGCACTTTAAAATAGGCGGTTTTTGCACTACTGGCGTGTTTGCCGCCTAATTCATAAGGCGGTAGGCTCTTCCATCAGACTGAGAAGTGTAATAGGATTGATTAGTATAAGATTGAAATACCTTAACTCACAAAGGAGACTTGCGTTCAACGCCTAATAATATATTCACAGAGAGACGAGTTGTGACCGAGTCGTACCAGACATCATAGATATATCAATACGAAGTAAGTATGCGAACACGCGTATAGTAAACACGTGTGAAAATTGTGCCAGCTATATTTGTTGAACAACAAAATCGACCTGACTACACGGATCGGGTCAGTAAGTTCGGGTTCATTCGCCACTATTTGGCTACCAGCCCGAATAGTGCATGTGTACTGATATTTTTGTCGAACGTTCGTCTTTGCAGACATAATAGATTCTACCGCCCTATGTTCACCCGTACATACAGGTACATATCATCGCTGTCATAACGAAATGTCGTATGTTATGTATAGAATGTTAATAACATACCACGTTTTGCAATGACAGCGACAATATACAGCAATCCTAATCGTTTGCCTAATATTGGGCTTCGTACTTCTACTAGTGACGAAAGTAATAATGATATACCCTACCGGCCAAAAGTTTGAGACCACAAGTTAAAATATTGTTTCACAATAAAATTTGTTAAAAATACATATGATAAACAATTAATTTGAACACCTGCATATACAATGGATATTTAACTATTTTTCGAAGTCATTATTTCTATTTATTTTCATGTAATCATCGTACAAAGGTCTTTTGTCTAGAAACATCAATGGGCGCCGCGTGCGGACCGCGCGCTAAAGTCATTGTAATATTATTGTTACCTGACTATTATTCATTATTTGGGCTTTGTTTTGTGTTAACAGAATTTTAGGAAATTTTAACTTCCTAAAACACTGTGAACACCTGAGTTTCCATGGAGTAAATATTTCTTAATCTTGGTTAGTCCGAGCTCGTCGTTCTTACAGTGAAGACATCTCATTATGGGAAAAGTACGCCAAATTAGCGGTGAAACTCGTGCTGTCATCATTGCTTTACACAACGAAAGCAAATCTGAACGTGCAAATGCTACTCAGCTGAAGTTGTCGAAGACTTGTGTTCATAACACAATAACCCGATACAAGGAGACTGGCAATAATCAAGATCGTTCGCGGTCGGGAAGGCCGAGAGCTACCACTTCTAGCGAGGATAAGTTCATCGTGGTAACAAGCAAGCGGAATAGACGCCTGACAGCACCAGAAATCCGCGCTGAAGTGAACAAATCCCGGTCTAGACCTGTGTCATTGACCACAGTGAAAAGAAGACTAAGAGACGCTAAGTTATTTGGTCGCGTAGCAGTGCGAAATCCTCTCTTAAGGCCACAAAACAAAAAGAAGAGAATGCAGTGGGCCCTTACCCATCGAGACTGGAGTGAAGAAGACTTCAAAAGAGTTCTTTGGACAGATGAGTCCAAATTTGAAGTGTTTGGGAGCAAAAGACGTGTTTTTGTTCGGCGGAGTGCCGAGGAAAAGATGATGCCAGACTGTGTCCTGCCCACAGTGAAGCATGGCGGTGGTTCCGTTATGGTTTGGGGTTGTTTCTCGAGCCGTGGAACTGGAGATTTGGTACGAGTCGAAGGAATTATGAAAAAGGAGCAGTACAAAGCAATATTGGAGTGTAATGCTGTACCATCGGGACTTCGGCTAGTTGGAGATGGCTTTATTTTCCAACAAGACAACGACCCTAAACACAGCTCCAAATTATGCCGGGGTTATTTAGATACAAAAGAAGCAGAAGGGGTGTTAAAAAACATGGTGTGTCCCGCTCAGAGCCCCGACCTTAACCCTATAGAACTTTTGTGGGAAGAGCTGGACAGAAACGTGCGCAGTTGTTGTCCCAGCTCACAAGAAGATTTGTGGAGAGCATTGCAAGAAAGCTGGAACAATATTTCACAAGAAACAATCGACAAATTGATTGCCCGCATGCCAAGACTTGTCAACAAAGTGATTCAATGCAAGGGAGGGTTTTTTGATGAAAAAGCTGTTTAGCTTGTCAACATATATTTTAAGTTAAATTGTCGAAATATTTAATATTTTTTATTTATATTTAATTGCATTTGCCATACTTAATAAATATCACAATAAATCCTTTCATGTTTAGCTTTTTATTTTGAGTTTTACATCCATTTGCAACTTTGATGTAGGTGGTCTCAAACTTTTGACCGGCAGTGTACGTCCCAAGTGAAGAAAGGCGCCGAGCACGAATGTACTGTCTGTGCAGCCTGCGCAAACAATACAGGTGTCTTATTTGTATTGCCTGTGTAATAGTCACAACAAGCTCGAATTGCATATAACACCTGAACCTCACGGTAGCGCATACCAGGATAAAAAGTAATATGTGTTAATCCAGCACATGGGCATACTTTACAAGTTTCCGAATTCGTTCAGCGCTTTACGCGTAATTCAATAATTAACATTCAAACAACCAAACATCGTTACAAAACAAGAGTCTACTCAAGCAGAGCGTTTCCAGAATAAAGTTCCTACCTAATTTGCATAAAGAGTTCTTCATTTACGGGCCCGATCCCGACAAACGCTATACCCTCCGCGGAGAGGTATGGCGTTCAGAATCGGGGAAAGGGAGAGCGGAGAGTTTATGTCGGACTGACCCGGAAAAAGATGGAACGTCCCGGGTACTACCGACTAAACCTACCACGGTGTGCCAAGTCGGTACCTATAAGGGTGAGTGGGAGAGGTCTAGATCTAATCCAAGTTAAGTATGTAGGTATGATAATGACGTTGTGACGAGGGAACGAAGTGTGCTATACAAATATGAACAGCTATTAACATTCATATATTATTAAGTCATTCACTAGAACGTATTACGTTAACGAGGAAACGAAACGACACTTGAACCTACAATCGAATAAACATTCTTTAGTTAAATAGCTAGTAGAGATAAGGCGGATAGCTCAAGCGGACATATTATTATTATTATTTCTCTTCAATTTAATACCCGCCAAAATCACACACATCACACCTACCGCATGCACCTATACTATATACAAAGTAAATACTGTTATGTATAAGAGGTCTGATTGCCGGCTCGTGTAGAGTTATTGGGTTTTTGGCCAGAAATTCTCAATAACGGCGTTGAATCTGGTACTATGTTCGGTAGAATCCAACAGGCTCTCTCTCTTACCTGGTGCCTTAAACCATAGCTGGCGAAACGTGGTTTTTACCCCTTCAGAGACATACAGGCTTAAAGTTTATATTTATATTGTAACGACGAGAGTTCGTTAGGTTGAGTGCGTTTATCTCTGGAATTACCAGCCCAATTTAATTTACTTTGCGCCATGAACTTGTTTATCGAAAAAAGTTCTAAGTGAATTTCGTGGTACGATCGGTATAAGGAGTTCTACAGGAATGTATCATTTAACGTAAAACGGATTCATACATGGGGCAATACATTTATGTAATTTTCTTCGTTTTTGTAACATTTTTCATTGCTGCGCCGCTCCTATTGGTCGAAGTGTGATGTTATGTATATAGCCTATAGCCTTCCTCAATAAATGGGCTATCCAACACTAAAATAATTTTTCAATTCAAACCAGTAGTTACTCAGATTAGCGCGTTCAACCAAACAAACAAACTCGTCAGCTTTATAATATTAGTATAGATAATATCAGACCTGTATATAAATATCCCACTGCTGGGCACGGGTCTCTTTGAGAAGGTTTTAGGCCATGATCTATCAAGCTGGCTCAGTCCAGGTTGGCTTTGACTCGACACAGCTTTGAGATTTACATTTTACGTACAGAATTCTCAGACATGCAGGTTTCCTAAATATATCCCTTCATTATTTAATACGCACATAACTTCGAAAAGTCAATAGTGCGCGCCTTGGGATCAAACTCAAGACCTGGCAGTCTAATGGTCTCCCAATAGGCCATCGCGTGTATTCGTATATACATATTTATATAAATTAAACTAAATTATTATTACTATATATGCAACACGACGAGTGGACATGTATTCAATATGATTACCCGAATTATCAGTAACCCACTTATCTAAAAACTTACTGCTTTATCGTCTTATTTATTTGTAGATTAAAACTAAATAAGGCGATAACGTAACGATGAATCAAGCTGAGATTTCTGATGAAATCAAGTTATTGAAGACACCAACTGACCATTTTGTACATCTATACTAATATTATAAAACTGAATAGTTTGTTTGTTTGGTTGAACGAGCTAATCTCAGGAACTACTGGTTCGAATTGAAAAATTATTTTAGTGTTGGATAGCCTATTTATTGAGGAAGGCTATATAACATCACGCTTCGACCCACGGGGGTGGCACAGTAACCGTAAACCCGAGTAAAACCGCGTGCACAGCTAGTATATTCATATAATGTTTGATTTTCGGAGGAGAGCCGCAAGGAGAGGAGACACTAACATATAATATTTCTTCCTTCATTCACTTCCATCACGTATATTGTATAGTAACTTAAAGGATGGTTACACATTGCAGGAGACATAAATATGTAGAATGGTGATCTATAAATGAGACGGCGCGTAATAAAATCATTAAAAGGTTAACAAACTCACCTCGTTGTAGAAGAAATGTATGGTATGGTTGTTGAGCTTCAAACTGAGCGTTTTGAGGAAGGATATGTAGTAAGCCATCACCTCCTCATCGGAGAAGTCAAATTTGTGCACGATTATCGAATTCACATGGTTATTGCTCAGCAAATAATCTGAAAATGGAATCTACATGTAGACACAGCGATATTCTGATGGCAGACTATTGCTTGAGTTTAATAAGGGATTGTCCTGAACATAAACACAATAGAAAAGCTAATAGATAAAGATTTTCTAACATTTTTGAAAAACTTAGGGCGCAGACACGAGATGTTATGAGACTTTTGAGACAACTTTTAGAACACTAAAATAAAGGTGTATACGAGTTTACAGCTTATTATCTCTCATTCCGAGGTTTACCCCTTTTTTCTGCTTATTAAGTAAGTCCAGTCGGACTTAGAGGAACAATCCTTGTATGTACACTCTTACTGCTTCAAGAAGTTATAGCAATTCTATATATCGCCAAAATAAACTCAAAAACGAAGACATAAGGTTGATTTCAGAATTACGAAAATAATTCAAAAGATAAATAAAGCTAAAAACGCCTACAGTTAGATCTCGTGCAAAAATAAACGCAAGGGCAAATACATAAGGTTAATTTTACTGTAACAAGAAAAAGGTTGAAGAAGTCCACTTTAATTGCAATAGTAATTGTAACTAGTCTAAAAGAAATGAATAACATTTTAGAGCATATTTTGTTTTTGCTGTTATATTTGCCGTAACGGCAACAGATACTCGTTTAGCGCCTATGCTGCCTATCCATTTCATGATTAGTAATTGGATATTAAACTAGTTATAATTTCCCAAGAGGTTAATAACATTTTCATAGGCCTGTATTTGAAACTTCCAAGCGTGAGCAAAATATTGTAGCAGATTTATTTCATCCGTTTTTAGATTGTGTTACAAAAAAATGTTTACCACGATTAAACACAAAATTGGAGCCACGGTTTAGAATATTATTTTTGACAATACTGAGTCTTAACAATAATTGAGTTAAGCACTACAGTTAGTGTATCCTTTTTTGAGAATTTAATAGATACTAAGTACAGTCACGAGCATAAATATATTACTATGGGCACATCGGCAATTATATCTGTCCCAGAAACGAGTTCAATAATATCTGCCTGCACGAACGCAGCACAAACATCTGATCGTTCATAAGCATCATATTAAGGTGACAACTTCCCAAAGCAAAAATATGTGGCGATATTAGTTCCAAATTAATGTGATACCTCTTGGAGTGCAAAAATATGTGCTGTTTACTAATTCTGTGTTTCTGTGAGTATTTGCATTGATTTCTGAGTAACGTGCACAAATATATGACGATAAATAGATGGCAAAAATAATATCTGACATAATACTTTTTCCATTTTATCTTTCATATTATTTTTGAGTTTGTGAAATTATTTTATTTTGGATAGATTTTGATACTATACTTATATATAAACAAATAAAAATTCAAAATCCAATTATTATATTTTTGTGGGTAGATTTTTCATTTGACGCTGCCTTGTTTTAAGAATTGATATTGATGGTATAAAATAAGTGGCGTTTGAGACGATAGTTTCTTTCATTTGTCGTAAATAAATTTATTGTGTTGATCTTAAATATAATATAATTATAATGTCTTATTACATAAGTGATCATTTACGACATCGAATAGTGTCATTATATGAAGATAACAAAATAGTTAAAGAAATTTCCGATCAATTAGGAATTTCCGTAAGTCATTTCAATATTTAAATATCTAGTTGTAATGTTAATGTATAAATAAGTTGTTAATATTACCAGAAAACATATATATATATATTATTATATATATATTAATTAAATTATTTAAACTATTAAAATAGTAATAGTAGTATAATAGTGTAACAGTTTCAAAATTATGTAATAGTATTAAATAAACAACGCGATAAAATCAATATATATATATATATATATATATATATATATATATATATATATATATATATATATATATACAGGGTGATTTTGAAATCGTGTAATTCCTTTTAACCACGCATTCTACTGGTGATATATAATAACCCTGACTATATTTTTTCTTAATTAGAATAATGGTTTCGGCAAAATTAGAGTACAGATTTTTTTCATGAAATGATTTCAAATAGTCATATTTTAGCCACCTGACACAATCTTAATATTTTACTAATTTAAAAATAATAACATAACAATAACTGATGTCGTAAATAATAAGGGGCAATAAAAAGGACCGCCCGTTATTATTTACGACATTAATTATTAATATGTTTTTTTATTTTAATTAGTAAAAAATTAAAATTGCCTCAGTTGGTTAACATATGACTATCTGACACCATTTCACAAAAAAAACGGAACAATAATTTTTCAAAAAAAATAAATCTATTTAAATAAAAATATGGTCAGGGTTATTCTATATCACCAGTAGAATGCGTGGTTAAAAGGAATTACACGATTTCAAAATCACCCTGTATATATATATATATATATATATATATATTTAATATTGTCTTCTGTTTACGCGAATGTTATTCATTGAAATTAAACTATTATATACGGATTTTATCGCGTTGTTTATTTACTATTACATAATTTTGAAACTGTTACACTATTATACTACTATTACTACCTATTTTAATAGTTTAAATAATTTAATTAGCTTAAAATTAGTAAAGTTTAATAGTAGTATAATAGTGTAACAGTTTCTGTTTCATATTTGTTAAATACTTAAATTTCAAGACCATAGTAATTCAAAACTACGAGTTTCATTTACCTAAGTAAGTCAGATATTTTTGCCATCTATTTATCGTCATATATGTATGCTTGTTACTGAGGAATCAATGCAAATGCTTACAGAAACAGAGATTTAGTAAACGGCTCATATTTTTGCACTCCAAGAGATATTATTTTGGAACTAATATCGTAATATATTTTTGCTTGGGAAGTTGTCACTTTAATATGATGCCTATGAATGATCAGATGTTTTTGCTACGTTCGTGCAGACAGATATTATTGAACTTGTTTATGGGATAGATATAATTGCCGATGTGCCCATAGTAATATATTTATGCTCGTGACTGTACAGTGCGGTCCGCTAACTAAAAGAACGTTAAGCCATATGCGTACCATATCACTGATCGTGGCTTATGAACTGCCGTCGACTAAGGATCGATTTTTCAATCGTCAGATAATTTTTATCTGGGGAATATGTTTGACGTTTTAACAGCTTTTGTATAAAAAATATGTCATACCGCCATATTTATTCTTCAGATAAAAGTTATCTGACGATTGAAAAACCGGCCCTAACTAAAATACGCTAACTTTAGTTAGTGGACGGCTGTACATAATCCATGATCTTTTACGATATCATCGATACCATGATCGCCAGTGCTTAACACTGCCCGCCTCTATATCTAGTCTTATTACAACATTTGCTATAATATACTCGCAAGTCAGCCAACGACCGACGAATATGTTGTATAATTTGAGAGCCCATTCACCCCTTACGTGTAACGAGTATCACCCAAGAGGGATATAGTATAGGCTATTGATATAGATGCAATAGGTACTTTGACACAATTTGACAACGATCCAATTTGGCGTAGGTACTTGTATGTACCGTGTTAGCGACTTTGTGTTTTTTGTAAAACATACAAAAGAAGTTTAAAATTCGAACATATGCATAACTCTCATCTTTGAGAATTATTTGTAGTTTCTCAGATTTGTTTTTGAATTAGGCAAAGGCTAAGATAGCGTTGTGTAGGTATAGCACCATAATATGCAGTTATGCATATGTTCGAATTTTAAACTTCCATTCAAACCCAACTGTTTTTTTTAATATATAGACACCACATTAAATGTCACATGCTATCTTAATCCATTTAAATGAAGTTGCAAACGTCTTGCTTTCACGATAATTATGTAAAGTATAAAAAGTAAATAAAATAAAATCTAGTTTCGTTCAATATATTTTACTAAGTATAAGATAGACAAACTGTACCTATTTTTGGATTAATAAAGATTATTATTATTGTTATTAATAGGCCCACTGCAGACTATACCAGTTTTGTGCAACCTAGTCCACGGCGCCCAAATATTTAACATGATTTACCTATTAACTGCAAAAGACTATTTAGCGTCGTGTTCGATAATGCATATGTATAATTATGTTCTATTACCATACAAATTAAACAGTGCATCATGGATTGTCATTCGTCAACAGCCAACAGACAAAATAAGGTAATTGTCTGTGCTCGATAGATAGGTAAACGTCCGTATCGTAGAAATTACGTATGACATAGTGCGTATGATTCATTGTCATTTTTTTACTGGTTTACTAATCGATTTGTAGTATTATCTGTAATGCGCATATTGCCAGTATCATATTATCTATACTATGTACTGGAAACATCTGTTGATTATTCAGAGGAAATGACGAATTTTACCGGTTATAGATAACCTAAAATGACGTAAAAATGGTAGGTATTGCGCTGCGGTCGTGAAAGCGTTTTTCTATTCTTGACATAAAACTGTAGCTAGCTTGAAACGGAGCTATGAATTACGGCCGGTAGCCTTTATTACCTTGAACTTAAACCTATCGCTAGCGATATGTGGGCGTAGTAAGTCAATGTCAAAAATCATATATTCTGGCACAAAGTAACACTTATGAACGTCAAATTTTATAAGTTAAGGGTTTAGTAAAGTTAGTGAAGTTACTGAATTCAATAGAACTCTGCCTACCTACCCGTTTAGAGCGAGGAACTGTGTATGTATGAATACGCAATGCGTGAATGTGTGAACAGTATGGATATTGTCCGCAAATAGAGGAGTTCGAGAGGGCGCCATCATCTTTGTCATATAGCCGACGGCTTTTGTAATATCTATTTTTTTCGTCCTGTGTACCTATTACTTTGTTGCACTGTCATGGTTTTCGATATAAAAAATCTTTAACGTATTACAAGAAATGCATTCAAAATCGAATAACTTCTAATGAAATTATATTACCTAAAAAAAATTACACTTTGTTTATTACATTTTGTCTTATACCTACTAAAGGTATAAGACAAAAAAGGATTTAAACAATATCATGGATTCATTATTTGTATGATATATTGATCAATAACTGCTACATTATTATTTCATATCTTCTTATTGAATAAAATTGTTACTTTTATCTTACCTATCAAAATATTATCCATTTAAAAGCAAACAAACTTCAAACTTATTTTACCATCCCAACCGGCCTTAAAAATAAACTACACACTCTGATGAATGAAATATAGGATAGGTCACAACAACACAAATCGTAGGCTATTAGAAGATTTTTTAAAACTTGTATTAGAACAGGTAGCAGTTTGAGGTCAATATTCGTAATATAAAGAGCATCGGTCACGGTCCATACATCCTCTGACCTGAGAATAAAATATATATATATAATATAAAATATGTAACTTATGGCTTAATCGGTTCCTCTACTTATAACTATCTCACATAAAACGGATATATATTTTTTAAAAGCGGAGGAATTTTTTATTATTTCCTATTTTCGATTTCGAGGACGTTACGACTTGACATGTGTTAGTATCTAGGTACTGCTAGGTACCTACATAAAATATCATTAAATCAGCTAAAATGAGAGTACTCAGCATTTGTAGTTCTTTAATTCAATGTCGTTGTGTGCCTAGACACCTACAATGCAATAAATAAACACTCATGTGAAAACTATTTCGCCACATAATACGTTTATATTACATGGCACTAATGATATATTATTTAGTTAATACTAAAAAATAATCACTTTCAACACAGATGATAATTACTTATAAAATATTCTAATAATAACAATACATACATAAACAATCAAAGTGAAAGATGTCAATTATGATAATTATAATAAAGATTATTAAACAAGACGTTTCGTTCTATGTATCACGTGCGTGTATTTAACCCTTTTCAATGACTTTCTGAACTGAGAAATGATTATTTTAACTTGGTATTGAAAAAATATATTAATTATAAAACATTCGACATTTATAAAAATGTAAACTCTTTTTTTACTAACGTTTAAATTCTAATGACAAACACAATAAAATAGGTACCATAGATTAAAATGGAATGTATTAGTTGCATTCAAAATATAAGTAAAACCTAAGATTTTTATTTTTCGCTAACTTATTTTGTCGGCCTTAATAAAAAGAAGAATTCCGTAATTAAGTGCTAACTTAAGGTACTATTTTTGACGCATCACTTGTTAAGTTACAACATAGCCCAGATCAAATTTGGCCATTGTTCTTTAGCGACTATATATTAAAGATTATTGAACCCAAAATGCCTACCTGCTCCATTCTGTGATAATATTACCATTTTGTTTATTTTGTTAAATCTTCAACAACATTATAAGGTCACTGGCAAGCTATTCCTACAGTGTGGGTCAATGTCAAATGCAAATTGTGGTCATTTGCATACATAAATGTAGACTCATTGCTGTTGGCTGGAGAGATAGGGCTGGGTCTACAGATTGCGTCTTATTATGATCTTATTAAATCTGTTTGCTACATTCGCCATGAACAATTTCATTATTGATAATTTCCTTTACGCACTTAGTCTGGCGCCTATTTATATACGAAGGATTAAACAGAGATATTTTACAGGTACATTTTATCAGTCATTTTAGATCCCACAATATATACGATAAACGTATTTTTATACTGCCTACTATATATTAGCGCATAACAGGAATATGTGGTAAAGCCAGAGGAAGGTCTTTGCCAATACAGGATAAAATAAATAAAAAACTATACATTGACTTGTTAAGTACTACATAATAAAGGAGGAATGTAAGACGTGTTAGAGAACATGCTCTCTAATTTACTTAGTCTTAGCCATGCGCTTATTGAAACAACATGTTTGATTGCAATATCAATTAACCAGTAGCGTAATGCACATGATAGCATGTCTTAAATATTAGATATGTTGTTGCAATAATTACCTAAGTGAGTCAGGTAACATGCACTCTATCGGGTCTTACAATCTAGTGGAGATGTTACCTCTAGTACATAGTTCATACTAACTCATTAGTACTATGTAAGTTGCCAGACTCTACCCTGCAATTTTTCTACCAGCATAACTCAAGAACTGAATACAGAACAACATAATAGGGCACAGGGATAATCGCAAAATTGTGTCAATGAGACAGTTTAGAGACAAATAAAATTTACATATTGTATGTGTATTTTTTATAAAAGAATTGCACAAATAACTATAATGACAAAACCAGGTGCACAAGGTCAGTGTATTGTTGAAACTAGCAGTTACTAATGTGTACTCTTAAACAGTCAATGGACTTGCAACATCATAGTTTATGATTGATTGAATACCCTGGATCCAAGACAATACAGTAAAAAAAAGGCCCTTAAAACACTATAATGGTCACAGAATACTTTAAACTAAAATCAATTGAAAACTTGTTCCCAACCCACAAAATTTCATTATTATTTAGCACACACTTGTCTGAATATGTCATAAAGGAAGTTTTAACTATTTCTTGTGATAGGATGGAGATGTCTATGACAAGTGGGGGACTTACTTGAACCATAAGCTTACAAGACATGTAGGATATGAATAGCAAGATGTGCAACCATTAAATAAACTACAGGAAATTAACATGGTGACTTGTATGGAATATTACATGTCTATATAAAGTATCATAATGTATGAAATATCCTCAGTGTCTAAACTAGCTGGTATGTTTCACAAGTTCGTAAAACCATGTTTGAATGACAATATGTGCTTTGTTTTCTAGAGATATAACTTCTTTAAATAAAGCAGTTAACTTGCAAGTTATTTAATATAAGGAAAATATAAGTTTAATGCTATAAAGTACATATGTAAACACTGATAAATAAATAACTTCTATTAATACGACACAGTATTCTGTGATGCATGTATCAACACTGTTATCATACATCTTATAGCTATATAATTTAAATAGTAATTATATTCCTGACACCTATAAGATGATGCTCAGTACACAATCCCACAAAGACAAATATTTATGTGATTCACAAATAAAATATTCATTATCTAAATGCTGATACCCCAGTGTAGAAATAACTACTTAAGTTACAGTTTATAGTGTACATCTTCCTTAAAATCTTTTGTATAAAATATAGGTTTATATTAGTACTGAGTTCACATTGTATAGTTTTATAAATGTTCAAGCTCACAACTGTTTAATTGTTAGCCTTAACCTTTAATAGGGTACCTATACTTCATGCACTACAATGTTCCTAAATTGGTGGCCACTATAAAAACTAAATTATAACTTACAAAGTGATGTTTCATTTCTTATGTTTTCAAACAAGATGTTCAATGTCTGCAGAAGTTGCACGCACACATAGGATGACCCTCCACATTTCTGTCTCATAATCTTCAGGAAGTACGAGAGCATGTTCTTTTCTAAGAAAAAGCTGAAAAGTATAAAAGTTATATCAAAAGTGTAAATGATGTTTTAAAAAACAAACCTAGTATTTAGAATAAATATAAGAATCTAAGAAAAATTAATACAATTGCCTTTAATTCTTATTTGCATTTGATTAGATTGACAAATCCATGTTTACTTATCATTTAAAATTTAAAAATGTCTTGTTTTAGATCTAAAGTTAGTACTTACATGGTATTCCATGTAATCGCTTCTTATTGTTGAAATAGTTTTATACGATAAGATAAGAAAGAAGTTCTTAAATAGTAGAACATTGGTTAAAGCAACTAGACTTTAAGTAAATAAAAAAATTTTAAAATCCAATTTCCTTGTCTGTTATGGATGTCAATCTTGTCACATTTGGAGCATTGACTTCCATCAGTAGACCATATAAACCACTAAACTGTAGTAGTCTCTAGATGTGTAGTCAGTGACAGATATTTAAACATCAATAAAAGAAAGTATTCACTTCAATAGTACCATAATTATAAATCAAAAATATAAACAATAATTAACTTTATTACAAAATCATTAAGTCATTAAGAGGAAATCTGGTAACATCAATTTATAATTGAGGCCGTCAGCGCAAAAGTGGCCTAACCCACAATTTTTCATATTCGTACTTATCTATTGCAATTTATTTAAAATATAATAACTTTTCATGCAAAACCGGCCTATCCCTAGTTTCATCCATGGATAGCAGATGGCGTTGTAAACATTCTTTTTGCGCCTAATTTTTTTGCCTGCGACGCAGTGTAAAAGTGGCCTAACCGAGCTTAGGCCACTTTTGCCTTCTGGCAACATTTGGTGTTTTGGCGGGTTAGGCTGACAGCTGTCGTCGAACGAAATGTCATATTTTATTTTTCCTGCTCAAACCGCTAAAACTTTGTTGAAAAGTTTTAGAAAATTTATTTCTGAATACTTTGAAAACATAAAAAAACTATTTAAGTACTATGAACGACTTAGAAATTACAGAAGATGTGGAAGAAAATATGCGATGTAAGTACCTACATCAAATAAAGAATTACTCAGTTAATTTTGGCGTGAAAATGTTTACTTCAATGAAAGTTTTGTTTCAGCGCTCTTCGGTTCTGATTACCAAGATACAGGGTCAGACTATTGTCCGTCAGAACAGCACTCTTCATCCGATTTGGAAGATGTTTTGCAAGAGGGACTTGAAACTAGACTACTTAAAAACAAAAGTTCTGTGTCAACTCCACCTCTGGATCGCCGAGGTCATTCAGTATCAGCCAATAAAACACCCAGTGATAAGATCACTGAAATCAAAGATTTCATTAACTCAATTCCTTCATATGAGTCTCATTATTCATTGCATAAATCAATAAACCGCAAATTTTTTGCACCAGATTTAAACATGAATATTTTATATGGTCTTTATAAAGCCAAAGTTTGTAACCCTACTTCAAAATTTATTTTTAGTAAAATTTTTAATGAAGAGTTTAACTTGAGTTTTCATGCCCCTATTACTGACTCTTGTAAGCGCTGTGATTCATTAGATATCAAAATAAAAGTTTGTGACAATTCTAATGATGAACTGAGATTGAAAAATGAAAAAAGTTACATCTACTCAAAGCAAGTTCAGCAAGAGAGGGCATAAAAAAGGATGTAGAAATGTATAAGAATGATGAAAATGTATGTATAATTTCATTTGATCTAATGAAGACCCTACCAACTCCGGTAATAAGTACAGGAATATGCTATTACAAACGGCAACTGTGGACATACTGTCTTGGTATACATAATATGAAAACAAATGATGTGTATATGTTTATGTGGGATGAAAGCATAGCTTCTCGTGGCCCACAAGAAATAGGTTCTTGCATAATGTATTTCCTTAAAAACATTGCAAAGTGTGAGCATTTGATTATGTACTCTGACCAATGTGGCGGCCAGAACCGCAACATTAAAATGGCAGTTCTATGCCAATACATTGTTTCCAATCCTGAGTTCACAACAAAGAAAATTGACCACAAATTTTTAGTAAGTGGACATTCGTACATGACTTGCGATCAGGATTTCGGTCTAGTAGAAAAACAAAAACGTTTTTTTAAAAACATTTATGTTCCTCAAGATTGGAACCAAGTGATTTTGGCTGCCCGGAAAACAAGACCATTCATAATCATTAATATGACAAAAGATCTTTTTTTTTCCACTCAGTCACTTGAAAGAAACATAACAAACAGAAAAGTTTCTGTAAGCAAGGGTAAAGTTGAGTGGCTAAAATTGCAATGGTTAATGTTTCATGAAATGCATCCATTCAAGTTTTTTTATATGTACTCCAATAATATTGATGTTCTCTTTGAAGAGGTTGATTTGAAGAAACGCAATTCTGTTTTCAACCAGAACCTAAATATTTTATATCCTGATGGTCATGTCGTAAGTGATAAGAAAAAGAAAGATTTAATGGACTTATTACATTTTATGCCACCTGTAAATCATTGTTTTTACAATGAGTTAAAGACATCAGCAGCTGAAATTGATATTATTTTCAATGATGAACCTATCGATGACTAGTATAAATTCGATTTAAGTACTGTTTAAATTAAAATGTAATTTTCTATTAATTTGAAAAATAAAAAGGTGATTTCATTTACATATTCATTTTATTTTTGGCCTAACCTTCTAGATATTAGTGAAAATATATAGTTTCTTTAAATGCAAAGGTGGCCTATACCACAAAAAAAAAATAATTTGTGATTATTTTCCAAAATAATCTTCTTCATCACAAAGAATGTACCATAGTAACTAAATAAAACACACCTGGAAACTAAATTCAAATATAATATAATTACTATGTATTCAATTTAAATTCATGAAAATTCAAACCTCATTATCTCCATACTAACTATGTTGAGCTTAGGCCACTTTTGCGCTGACGGCCTCAATTATTAAAGAATAAAGTTGAATTAGAGTCATTCTTATTTCTAAAGTTGTATTTTCATCAAGTACAGGTTACTGTAGATCTATAAATTCATGCATAACATGAGGATATTAGCAAATATAATATAATTATAATGACACAGCATTAATTTTGATGAACCTTGAAATTTATGTCATAAATTAATTAATTATAAAGTAGATTCTGTGGACAGAGGTGTAATCCTTACTGTGTCCTTGGACATTTTTATAAAATAAATAATACAATAAACTTACTCAAAAACAGAACTATCATTCTGGTCACCCCATATTAGTATTTCAGCTATACATCTCAAGGACTCTACCAGAGTACCTCGGTTGTTTTCAGACACTGTTGTGTTTTTGCACAGGATGTTATGTAAATATTTCAATCTTTCTAACGAATGAGGGTTTTTTGGCCGCCCCCATGAGGCACCAAACCAACTTCTACTCCGGAACATGACGCCACTGCTATTGTATATAACTATTCAACGAAAACACAAGACATTTTCATTTTTTTTAAGTTCATTGAGGCACGTCGTCACACTAAACCATTAGCACCAAGTTTCCATTTCTCTGTTACAACTTTCTCACTTGACTCTGTGTTGTATCATAACTAATAACATGAAACAACCTGGCTTTTAATATATTGGCCAAAGCACAATAAGACAGAGTGAATTGTATTATTTTTGTAATTTAATACTCGATGATTTGCTTCGCCAACGTAATTTTGACAACTTTGACGGATACGATACACTGGTGTGTCTGACAGTACAGTATTGCTACGTTTTATTCTTACACCAAATTATAGCACCTTGAAACATAAGTTTCGGATAAATTGAGTCGCAGCGGCATGGCACCCCGGTGACCAGTCACAATAGATTTAATTATGTCTAGTATTCTAAGACTTGACGGATAAATTATAAGATTTCTACAAATTGCTCCCTAGAGTACAGAGATTAATGATCTGAAGCTATATTTACATACCTACAATTTTGTCAGGCTTAAACTGTGACTGCTGTATATAAGGTTTCGAGTACATACAATGCCTGCGTCGCGTCGGGAAAGTGGTATTGTGTTTTTCTTATAAAATATTTTCTGTAGTAGCGTGGAGTCTGCATTTGTGCTTAGTAGATGGCATTAGGCTCGCCCTGTTTTATGTGGTATAAAACATAAAATTATGCGAAATGTGCGCTTAGTACACCTCTGGCTAAAATCTGTAATATGGCGTAAAACTCTGTATGTAACATAAAATACTTACCTAATATATTGTTAATGAGTTTTTGTACAGTCGGCCAAGAAAGAGGTCTACCAGTTTTGATAAAAGTTTCTGTGAGATCTAAATGCCGCTAAGATTGACTTTTCTAACAGAGGTGAGTAAAGGAGGTGAGTTGTTGTTAGCTGTGATAATTTTCAAACTTGACACATGGCAAGATGTAAATATGATAAAGAGTGCAATGGTTACTGTCATAATATTATTGTAAGGAGAAATCGATCTTGTTGTTTCATGACATTCAAATGAACCTCAACCGTAGGGTACCACATTTTTGATTGAATGTAGATAATATATAATTTAGAATAATTAAGGTACAATCAAATTAATACAATTAACTTTTAACAGTTAATTTAAGCTGCCCGGCTGGGCTTGTACCTACATTTATTTTACAGAAGATCCTAATCAAAGAGCCTCGTGTTGGGTTCCTACGGTAAGAAGAATTCCTAATTTTCAAGCTCTACTACAGAAACTCAGAAATTATTGCAAACTACGGTAGGTAACTACTTACTAGATTAGATACATCAGACGTACCTTTTTATCACGTTAGTTGCATGTAAGAATTCAGATTAACACCATTGTTTGGACACTATATCTATATCTATTGAAATACGTTTTTACAAATTAGTTTTGATTTGTGTAGGTAGATTATTTGTGTGACTGTACTATCAGTAGGAGCAACAACAATGATATTTGTCTTGTTTTTATAGGTACTGTCTAAATTAAAGGTCTGAGTGCCATAGGCCTGCTCTAAAATAAGGGGGCGAGGAAGTTTTGAAATAGTAAAATATTTTTGGAAATATAAGAAAATTACACGAAATTAAAAAACAAACTACTACCTACTAACAAATAAAAAGTAGGACCCTTAGGTTGCGATACTTATTATTTATTATAGAAAAAGTTAACAAAATTATAGCAAGGAGACAAAAGTTTTAAATTATTATTGAATAATAATAATCGCAAGTCATAATGTTTAGACTTATGGTCGACGGTACTTTATAGCCATAGTAGGTACATGATAATTAATATTATGCGTGCTCCTTGTTCTTAAAATATGTAACTAAACGCGGCAACTGTTTACAAAGAAAGCTATCAGCTGTGATGTCAGATTTAAAATAAATACTTAGCTTGCGGGTAGTTTATAATCACGTGTTTATGATATTTTTTGTGGAATTCTATTTAACAATTGTTCTTTACGAGATAAGGTTCAAAATCGGTTGCAGGTGAATTTTAAAGCAAAACACGTCTGGCTTGTATACTCGATTTATTGTAACTAAACGGGAGGGTAAACAAATGCATATCTACGTACAGATAGGTACCTAGTATACCGCTAAGAGGGAATTTTGACATAACATACCGCCTGCCAAAAACAACAGTTTTTAACTATTATCTAAGCAAAGTGCTTAATCTATAACTTACAGGCATTGTTGCTTGTATTGATGCGTATCGACACTCATCACATCATTATCACATTTATCTCATGTTTTAAGTTCAACACTAAAGTAAAAAGATAAAGATTACAATACATTTCACTCGCATCACAACAAATAATTAATAACAAACGAAAGCGACGCCGGCGCAAGCCAAAGCAGATCGATACTGATCGAATTTTTTATTACATATCTCATAACAACAGCTCGCGTCGGGTAGGTAAAGGCAGAAACATACTTACGTGTCGTGGCGTGTCGTGTTGCTTACTGTCGTGTCGGTGAGTGTGCACACTAATGTGTCGTGTCGTGGCGTGCTCTGGCGTTATTTCTGAATAGTACTTATCGAACCTTCGCCGTATAAACGTACATAATGTTTTCTTCTGTTTCGGATAGCGATTTTGATGAAGAACTTGAATTTTTGTTAGCAATTAATTTTTTAGAGGGCAAAAAAAAGAAAAGAAGGTACTGGGTTGACCCTATAAACAGAGGGAGATAGAATAAAAATAAAGGTGAATTTCATCGTCTTGTAAAAGAATTAGAGAGTGATGAATAGAAATTTCATCAGTACTTTAGAATGAACAAAGCACAATATGACGAAGTCCATTCGTTGATTGAAGGAGACACTTTGTGTCACATAAAACTTTTCGATGACGTACAAGTTCGATAAGCTCGTCAGTCATTTTTCAGAAATATGCCGCAAATATAATAAGATAAAAAGAGTCCGCTAGATATTAGCGCCACGAGTCACGCGCGGTATAGAAACACATTTGCCTGTAGTGTCGTGTCGCGTCATAACCCCCACCGCCGCTCTGGCGCAATCGGTGGCGAGCAGTCGACGCCACGACAGAACGCGTCGCGACACAACACGACATGCAAATATGCCCCTAACCATATTAAATGTATGAAACCGATATGCTTCTGGCGCGTCACGACACGCCACGACACGTAAGTATGTTTCAGCCTTTAGTATTGGCAACATGCCCGCGTAGAGTAGGTATCAGAAAACTTAGTAACCAACTAATACATAGTTACCTTACTTCCCAAATATGAAAATCTATATTAGGCTAACCATAATAACAAATTACATGTACAGTACGTAGCAATTTAAGCATAAACTTTAGTGGACTGTATGTTGTTTTGTCTCAGTGACAAAGTTCTATGTGTTAAATGTATGTACATTTATTTGCTTTTATGGGAAAGAAGTTACACACTATAACTAACTAAAATACTAGGTAATGTTACACAAACATACATTTTAGCTATTAAACATGGTAAGCGGCCAATGTAGCGTATGGACGCTTGAAAGTTCATACTAAGTAAATAAAATAACATTACATCGTTTAACTAAAACAAGTTAAATAGTACCTATTTGTGGTAAGTAAGTATAAGAAAACTTTTACATATCTAGGATACTTAACCAAAGGTTTTTACAAATGTTTTATGTGGACATTTTAATATAGATACTTTGTAAACAACTAATAAAGTAAATAACAAAACATTTGAGATAAAATTTCGTAACTATACAAGTATAGGTCATTAATTTACTTTATAGGTTTATTTCCAATCGGTACATCATAAATAACACGACGCGACATAAGTACCTACGACCGTTCTCAACAATTAATAGGTAAGTATGTTTATTAATGGTATGAATGAATACTAACAATGTTATTTAATGATTTCCTATATCAATGGTTGTGCTTATGTATTGAGTAGGTACAGTCAGCCAGCATTATTTTTAATATTATATTTATTTAAAACACAATATAAATTTGACCGCCCATCTTGACTTATTCTTTAATTACATGTTAACTTTAATCTGCGGTTTTAGGTAACAATATCAATTTGGATAACGGCCTTTTAAGAATGTGATCACCCTTGCACTTGACCGTAACAACACGTACCAAATTGTCAGGACCGGCGTGTAAGTCCGTGATTTTGCCTAGCAACCACTTGGTAGGTGGTAAATCACGTTCTTTTATAATAACAATATCTCCTATACAGGGTGACTGTACCACATCATACCACTTCTGTTTTTGTTGGAGTGTATTTAAATAATCCGAATGCCATTTCCTCCAGAAATCTTGCATTTGTGATTGGATAAGTTGCCAGCGAGTTAATAAATGCACTTTTTTGTTTTCATACTTTATGTCAGGAACGTTGATCAGAGGTTCACCGACGAGAAAGTGTCCTGGTGTAAGTGGGTTAAGCGTATCCAGAGTTTCATCTAATTGACAAAGAGGACGGGAATTCAAACATGCCTCAACTTGTGCAAGTAAGCTTGACATTTCCTCATATGTCAATTTTGTAGTTCCATTGACTCTCACTAGATGGCGCTTAGCTGATCGAACTCCACTCTCCCAAAGACCTCCAAAATTGGGTGACTTTGGTGGCACAAAATGCCATGTGGTGCCGTCGTTAGCTAAAAGTTCAGCAATCTCTTTAGCAACGTTACTGGTGCTCCTTGACCACATATCTCTTAATTCCTTATCAGCACCAACAAAATTAGTGCCGTTGTCGCTCCATAGTTGTGCACAATGTCCTCTGCGAGCGACAAATCTCCTAAAGGCTGCGATGAATGCCTGAGATGTCAGACCTGTCACTGCCTCTAAATGAATGGCCTTAGTGCACATGCAGACAAATAAACAGATATAACCCTTTGTTGAGTTATGACCACGGCCTTTAGACGTTCTCAGGTGCACCGGCCCTGCAAAATCCACACCACTCTGATAAAAGGCGCGATTCTGAGTGACCCTCGGAGTGGGTAATTGACCCATCAGCTGCTGTCTTGTAAGTGCGTTGTTCTTTACACACAATGCAATTGCGAGTAAAATCTCGAACTGAAGATTTGAGACCGATGATCCAGTACTTGCTCCTGATGTAAGTCATCATCTGCATGATCGTCCCGTGTAAGGTTTTGGTGTGTGCATCCGCTATTATTAACCTTGCAATATGTTGTTTGCTTGGTATGATAATCGGGTGTTTAGAGTTTTCAGGTAAGTCCGCTTTACTTAACCTTCCTCCAACTCGTAGCAAATTCTTTTCATCTATGTACGGCGTAAGTTTAATCAATGAACTCTTGTTTCTAACTTTACCTTTCTTTTTCAGATCTTCAAACTCCTGGCCATAGACCAATTGCTGATAATATCTCACGCAGCAGTCTTCAGCTTCATCCAATTCAGCAGCACTCAAGATATCACGTCTTTTGTTTTTATAGTCTAAAAATCTCTTACAGTGTGCTATTACTCTTTTCATCCTAATTAATGACGAAAATCTCTCCCAAATTGGTGTGTCTTGTATTAAAGTGTGAAAAGTCTTCTTCATCTCTAATTCCGTACTTGGAATCTCAATTGGTCTTAGTATCTCTGTATCCTTTATCTTTAGCCACTTAGGGCCACTCCACCAAAGATCATTGTTTGTCAGCTCACTTACTCTTATGCCTCTGGACGCGAGATCAGCAGGATTGTCTTCAGACAAAACGTGCCTCCATCGATCGTTGTTTATTTGCTGGATTATTTCTGACACTCTATTACCAACGAATAGCTGCCAACGACTGGGTTGTGACTGGAGCCAGGAAAGGACCACCATTGAATCTGTGTACGCATAGATTTTGCACATGGGAACATTCAACAAATCAGAAATATCATGCAGCAGCTTTGCCAATATCACCGCAGCACAAAGTTCCAATCTCGGGACTGTCAGTTGTTTCAGAGGTGCTACTTTTGTCTTTGAGGCTAATATCGTGACATGAACTACATCATGCTCGTCTACAACTCTGGCATAGACAACAGCTGCAAGAGCAAGAGTTGAGGCGTCCGAAAATCCATGCAGCTCCACTTCCTTGCAGCGTGATGACGTCTTTATCCAACGCGGGATCTCAACGGTTTGCAGCTCATGAAGTTCGTCGCTGAAACTCATCCACTCGTCGACCAGCTCAGTAGCCAATTCGTCATCCCACCCAAGATTACACAACCATAACTTCTGAATCATGATTTTAGCTGTTATTACAACAGGTGAGAGCCATCCAAAAGGATCGAATAAACTAGCGACATCTGATAAAATAACTCTTTTTGTTACAGGTAACCTGCTTGCTGGTAAGTTAACTGAGATGTGAAACGTGTCATCTTTCCTGTCCCAGGTAAGTCCCAGTATTTTAATAACTTTATCTAACTTAATTTCTTTCTTTTCTTTTACAGGTTCCGGAGTCTTCGTGCCATCAGCCAAGTCATTCAGGAGTTCTTCAGAGTTACTAGACCATTTTTGCATTTGGAAACCACCTGTCTTTAACAACTGATCAATTTCTTTACAGATTACCTTCAACTCGCCGAGATCTTCATGACCTGTCATAAGGTCGTCCATGTAGAAGGAATTTCTTACTACCGCCGCTCCACGAGGATAGTTGTCCTGTTCATCATCAGCAAGGCGTTGAAGGGTTCGTACTGCAAGGTGGGGGGCTGCTGCCGTTCCAAATGTAACGGTCATTAACTTATAACTATCTATTCTTTCAGATACATTATCCCGCCATACTATGCGCTGTAAATCTGCGTGTGTGTCATCCATCCTTATTTGACGATACATCTTTATGATATCGCCAACCACACAGATTTTGTGAGATCTCCATCTAAATATCAGACTACGCAGGTCGGGTTGATCCGTAGGTCCTACCATCATGCTGTTGTTTAAGGAGCACCCGTTGGAGCCCTTTGCTGAGCCATCAAAAACTACACGTACCTTAGACGTCTCCTTGTCCTCTCTGATAACAGCATGATGTGCAAGGTAAATCACATTACCTTCATCTTCTGCCTCGACCTTCTTCATGTGTCCTAACTGTAAGTACTCATGTATCACTTTTGTGTATTCTGCTTTCAGCTGCTCATTTCTTGAGAACTTCCTCTCTAGTTGCTCAAGCCTGCCTACTGCCTGATGCTTTGTATTTCCACATGATCTTACAGTGTCTTCAATGTTTTTTTTCAAAGGAAGCTGTACCACATACCTCCCAGTTTCATCCCTAGTTGTTGTTTGTTGATATATTTCCTCGCATTTCTCTTCTTCTCTTGTCCACATGCTTTGTTTCGCATACAGCTCGTTCTCTACCTCCCAGAACCTTTTCAGGAAGTCGTTGTCTTCTTCTACTTGTCGTGTAACATGCAGACTAGTGATGTGCTGTGAAACATTAAGTGATGGATTAGTACCCCCTGACAAAATCCAACCCAGGTGTGTTTTTTGAGCAACTACGTTGCCCGGACCTTTCAATAAACCTGCGTCTATGATTTTGCTGAAAACATCCGCACCAAGAAGAATATCAATTCTACCTGGCTTGCTAAAGGTAGGGTCAGCTAAATTCATTTCGTTAACCTGAGGCCAAATAAATCCTCTTATTTCCCTAGCTGGCAGCTGACGGGTTAACGACTTCAATACATAAGCACTCACACTGATAGAATAGGAAATATCGTACCTTGATGTAACATGTAACGTTACCAAATGTTTTATACACATATGGTTGTCCTCACCGACCCCAGAGACTACTCCGCTGACTTTAGATTTCCTCAAACCTAACAACTCGACCGCCCTCGCGGTCACGAACGAAGCCTCTGATCCCTGGTCCAAGAGCGCCCGAAGCACGTGTGACTGCCCCGACTCGGATGTGACGTGCACCAGCGCTGTCGCCAACAAAATATCTTGACCAGGTTGTAGTTGTTGTGGTACACTCGACGTGTGCGCCGCGACTAAGGTTTGTATCTTCTCCTTGTTTGTTGTTTCTCCAGACGTGTGTGTTTCTTCATTTGCTTGTTTCTTGTCTCGGTGAAATAATGAATGGTGTTTTCTTTTGCAAATCTGGCAAGTTGTTTTTTGTCTACACTTAAACACGTTGTGGTTGGGTACTAGGCAATTGAAACAGAGACTATTTTTCTGCAAGAAACTGTACCTGTCATCTATTGGTTGCTTGGAAAACTGTTTACATTGATAGATATAGTGATCTTCATTACAGAATGCACACTTCACTTCGCTCGGCGCGGTAACATGAAACATCTTTGTTTTCACAGCGTTGAAACTCTTTTTTGCAGGTTCGACCATCTCGAGCGTACGAAATCTATTTTCCAAGAACGACTTTAATCTATCAAAATTAGGTAAGTCATCCGTTTCGTCTCTGCTAATCAGTTCTTCCCACTCTTTATGCGTGCTCGAATCCAACTTTGATACTATGGAATAACTAACGATTGCGTCCCAATGATTCGTAGGTAAGCCTAGGTGCTTAAGTGAACTCATACATTCTACCGATGTATCCAATAATTGTTTTAAAGCTGCAGCCGATTCGTGTAATATCGATTTTTGTGTAAAGAATTTCTTAAAAACACAATTTGCGATGTATCTCTTATTAGCGTAGCGTTTTTTCAGCACTGACCAAGCTTCTGTGTAGTTTTCAGCAGTTATCGAAAATTGACGTAATAATGTTTCAGCTTCTCCTAATAAACTGCCCTTCAAATAGTGTAGCTTTTGAACATCTTTTAATGTTTGATTGTTATGCACTAGTGCCATAAATAGATCGTGGAACGACTGCCATTCAGTGTAGTTGCCATTGAAAGACGGAATCGAAATTCGTGGCAATTTTACTTCACCGCCAGTAGACGGGTTAGGAGTAGGTATTTGTTGAGACTCACATTTCATCGGAACCAAACTTTCTAACTTAGACATCATTTCGCCTTTATATGCGTAATAAACTTCTTCAAATTCTTCACACATGCGCTCAGCAAAATAATTTATCTGCGGACGCTGTTCCATGGCAACCGCTAAAATTAACGTCTCATGTACAGACTTAAACTCCTTCCAGTACATTTCCAGTGTATCTATTCTTCCCTTCACATAACCAGCTGTTAATCTTTCCCTAGGTGACTTCTTGTAGTTAACGTAAGCCCTTCTCACTTTTTCTAACGTATCTGCTTGAATAACTATACTTTTTTCGATTGTTTCCATTGTAATCAAAGTCTTTCACCACTAAATATCAAAAGTCTATCAAATATAGTCAAAACACTCGAAACACAGCACGAAAGTATGTACGTAACTATAGGAAAGTTCCAGTCAATTGTTAACTTTTTATGTGTAGGGTAAGCGAGCGCCGCGCACCACGGGATTGTCCACCAAACTTAGGTATCTATCTCACGACGGCTCACTATTGTAATATTATGCTGTCCAGTCTTAGTTACTTAAGCTACTCAAAGTTATGAATTTATCACATTACTACAATATTTACCAACTTAACTGGCAGTTTTTCTTCTGCGCAATAATTTTGATATTTGTGGGGACTGCACAGCTCGTGTGGGTCGTAGCATGATGTTATTAGCAGAGGCAAACGCACAGCATAGAGAGAGGTCGTAGAATCTTCTCCAATTAATTAATATTATATATTTACAAAAATATTTTTTAAATGAAATTGGTAGTTTCTGAGTAATCTCACAAACGACAAACTCATGGACACACAGAATGTAGGTATGTTCCAAAGCTACAAACTCGCCAGTTTTCAATATTCTAGGGTTTTCGAGAAAATGCAGTCTCAAGAACTACTGGTTCGAATTGAAAAATTCTTTTATTGATAGCCCATTTATCGAGGAAAGCTATAGGCTATAAACATCACGCTACGACCAATAGGAGCAGAGCTACAATGTAAAATGTTGCAAAAACGGGCAAAATTCTCTTATCAAACGAAGTTGCGCGGGTTGGCTAGTTGGAACATAAACTTTAATGAGACTAACTTGAAACACGTCTGTAATTATTTGGCAGATTTGTGACCTTTCCCTTTCGTTCGTGCATTACGCTATGGGAGGTATTTTGTGGGTTGCGCTTTAACCACAAATTCTTGTTAATCAATTACTAGTGACTGTTCTTACGCTCGAACAGATACGCAATTCAATTTAAACTGTCAATAGCTGGTAAGTCAGACGTAATTGAAAAACAATTGCAATCTGGCCGCCGGAAAATCTTAAAGGAAAGATTTCGAAGATTTTACAGACAGCTTTTACAGCGTGTAATAGAAAGGTGTGGTCATATTTTAGGACCATAATGTAGGTATATCGACTATTTCCAGGATTCTACTTGTTTATTATGCAGAGGGTCTCGGGTTCGAACCCACGTCGCGCACCTCTGACTTTCGGAAGTTATATGACTTTTCGAAATTATGTGCGTATTGATTGACAATAAAATTATCGCCTGCTCCGTGCCTCGGAGAGCACGTTAAATCGTCGGTCCCGACTGCCATGAACGTCTATGGCAGTCGTTATTGGGGAAGTCGGCACAAAAGATCCCACTGGGTCGAAGTGTCGCCGGTCTGCACTGACTGACACAAGATAAGATAAGATATGACCTTTCACTTTGATAATTAAAATAATTTTTATTTGCAATAACGACCATTTGTAAATTATACAATTTCAAATTGCATTTGTACGTAGTTGCTGAGATAAGCAACGATAATAATAAACTGACGGACGAATGAAATCACACTATTTATGTATCCTCAAACAGATACATTTGAACTGTGTAATTAAATAATATAATTCGGACATAATATAACCTTTTTAAATGCCAATGGCAAATGAAAATATTGAAAGCTAATAACTTTTCTTTAAAAACGACAACTTCAACACTAGGAATAAATCCTATATCGCGCGGGACTTTACAAACATTCAAACAACGGACACAAAGGAAACTCAGACTCGGAACAACGATTTGTGGATCACACAAAGTCTTGTTCCGTGTGGGATTAGAACCCACAACACTCGGGGCAGTGGCGGTGGCGAGCTGACTACTTAAATCTCTACGGCATCCGTGCAGTCATATTACAGCATAATGCTGTGTACGTTCTATTCTACTATTATTAATAACTTGTATAGTGTCTTGTAACAATATAATATTTAATAACTCAATACTGTTTATTTATTTAAACTTTATGCATAAAACAATACATCGGCGAACTTAATGCCAAGGTATTCTCCACCAGTCAACCGTAGGGTGATGCAGAGTAAAATGACGTAGTCGCGTACAGTAACATGGAACAAATTTGTACATAATATGTACGTACATACCAATAAACATATTATATAAACTAAATAAAATATATACTCATATATATATGTATTCATATATGTAGATATAGATACATGAATACATACATGCGTATTATATTAATGATGAGAAGAACGGTGAAATAAGTGTAACGGTTTGTGGCCATCCTGTCTTCATGAGGGAGCGCATTCCACAGTATAACAAACTGGACGAAGAAAGAAGAATGAAGGCAACCAGGAGTATGAGAGGGATAAAGTAAAAGGAGGTTATTGGAAGAACGAAGATTTCTGTCATGATTAGAACATAGGTATTGGAAAAGACAGGACAAATAAGTGGAAGCATTTGGTGAGGTTAGAACAGAAAATAATACTGTAAGGGCACGCAAACTATGGCGTTGACGAATGCGTTACCATTATAAAGTAGATCTATGGGATGAAGTCTATACTAATATTATAAATGTGAAAGTTTGTGTGGTGTATGGATGTTTGTTACTCTTTCACGTAAAATCTACTGCACCGATTGCGATGAGACTTGGTATGTAGATAGCTGGAGACCTTTTTATCCCGATATTCCCACGGCAACAGGACTTACGCGGGTGAAACCGCGGGCAAAATCTAGTATGGTCGTACGAAGATTATAGATAAATTGAATGCAGGTATTTAGAAGTCATTCATATTTATTAAGTAGATCTGCATTCAGGTCATAGTAACACACATCACCATAGTCAATTAAGGGCAAGATCAAAGTCTGCACAAGCATTTTTTTGTCTTAGATGGGAGGAAATCCTTTAGGTGATACAAGGAGCTTAGCTTTCCAGTTACTCTCTGGCTGACACTAGTAACCTGAGATTGCCAATTTAAGTTGGAGTCAATGAGCAAACCCAGATCCTTTACAATAGGACTGAACGGTATAGGTGTCCCATAATACGCAACAGGTAAAGTAGGTAAAGTACTGGAGTCCAATCTTCTTATCAATCGTTGACTTCCAACTATGATTGACTGACACTTAGTCGGGTTAACAGACAATCCAAATCTGCCCGACGAGCTTCTAATTGCTTCAAGGTCAGCATTTTCTTTAGAAATGGCTCCAGGAAGATTATCCGTAGTGTCTTGAGCATATAGCTGCAAGTCATCGGCATAAAGATGATACTTGCACTGAAGGTTCTGAGTTACAAAGTTAATAAAAAGAGAAAATAGTAACGGAGATAGAATGCCGCCTTGAGAAACACCAGAGTCATGCCAAATCGATTACGTGTCATCGACGCGTACCGACTGCTGGCGACCCTGAAGATATGTTAAGAACCATTCAAGTACACCAGGTGAGATATTAATATGAGATAGGATCGCTAGTAGGATGTCGCGACTGATGGTATTGAAGGCGTTCGAGAAGTCAACCAAGTCATTGCTTTCTATCTAATACTCGCCCTCCATCACTTGGTTCTCGTTCTCTTTTTATGGCACACAACATATTTGGCAAAATGTTTACTTCTCTGCAATCCTTTGGAAATATACAAGCATGATAAATAATAATAATTATGTTGTACATTCTTTATCATCCACTCGCCATAATATCAGACTTACTGCTGCTACTGCTTTCCCTTATCTTGACATACTTTTACGCAGACGTGAAATAGAGCTTAAGATACAATAATCTCAAATCATAGGAATGCAATGATTATCAGAATTATGGTAAGTTTGTTAAGGGTAATAAAAAAGAAAACTCAAAAATACAAAATATTGTTTATTGTCTTAAATTTCACCTACCTATATTGCAAAATGATATTTTGGGTAAATCTACTTTAACTAATGAGTACTTATTACATTTGTTTCTTCTACGAAATTAAGATATTTTGTTAACGTAGGCGATCGGACGGAACAGTCAATACTTACTAGCTTATCTACACTAATAATTGTGACGTATATTATTTTCTCATAATAGCTAACTAATATATTAAACACACAAAGGGTACATCAAATCATATTGATCAAACTGTTATGTATTTAACTACAATTACATGCCTATTTACAAAGTATAATTACTTAATAAATAATAAAGGCATTGAGTGCTAAGTACACAAAATATATTTAACCTTTTTACTAGACTTTATATTTCTAAAATTACCTTTAAAGATAACATGAACTAAACATAAATCTAGTAAATAAATATTGATATAATAATTCCGATCGTCTTTGAGTATTAAAATATCATTTTTGAAATCCCATTATTTTGTTGGCTGCAGTAGCTCGTAACAATTTATGAGTTACAATGATTTTAATTAATATTTTCTTCGTTATGAGCATTTTAAATATTTGTACCTAAGTAGAACTCTTACGTCTAAGTAAATAATTTAAAGAATAATAAATATTAGCTTAATAAATTATTTAAATTAATATTAATGATTATTTAGATCTAGTGCTGACTCAAAAAATGTAATTGCTGACAATGATCACTAACAGAGCCTCCTTGAGATAAGAAACTTCTTGTGGCCAACTCGCGTAGTATAGTTAGTCTTTATTATAATTGTATGTTTGCAATGACGTTGAGTTAAGCCCCAAAATAAATAACCAATATTTCGATTGTTAGACTGTCTACTGGAGATAACAATTTCACAAAAACTACGTCAAATATATATCTTTCGTAGGTCGCTCAAATACAAGTTCTTCATTATGGCGTTTATTCGCTGCTCCTATTTTGATTGGAGATACCCAATAATAGATACGCGTCGCATTATGCGGCAATCACCTCAAAATTGTACCACGACAGCATAGGGCAAACAAATTTGTAGAAAATATAGTGCAAAGCATATATTCTAGCTTGGTTCTATTTGATCAGACTTGAGCTATAAAACATTTTATCGCTATAATTGGCAACAACAAGTTTCTATTTGAGAAAAGCTCTTATAAACAAGCATATACGTAACACAAGTTCATAATTTAAATAGCAGAAAAAGCAGATATAATTACTTATATTCTAAATTAATATTTCAACATCAGTATTATTGAAATAAATATATTTAAAGACTAAGTAGATACTGCTTAATTTTTTGAAGCACCATGTAAAAAACAAGAAAGAATTTTCTTAACATATTAAAATGCTTCCTTGCATTTGGTGACAAATACACGAATATGAGAAGACTTAGAGAGCTTGTCTTACAAAATGAGTATGTAGTTCTATAATATTACTATCCATTATAGATAATGAACTTACAGAAATAGCGTCCAGACAGAAGGTATAATTCTAGCTCACGATGTAAGTACATAAAGTAGATCTCACTTGTAATCGTCGAGGCGGTGTTAATTCGACTTCTTACTTGGCAAGTAATTGCAACAATTGGCAGTTATTGGCTCCTCACGTTTTCGTAAACATATAATCGTTTTTAAAGGTTTCATTTACTTCGTTAACTGCAAAAGGATTAATTGACTTTCCTTCCAGTAATTATTGTTCATTGACTTTGTTATTAACTTTCCCTTAGCTTATTTTTGTCCGCACGTTGGTCCCTCGAAATTCATTAATTACAGCGGCTCGATACGAGCCAGATACTCAATCCTATTCTACAAATGTCAGAATTAAGGGTAGAAGTTCTGCAGAGCATCAGAGTATATGGAATTGTATGTGTCTCTCAAAACGTACACACTGTCGCCCGGTTTACCGTTGAATACGTACTGACCTTTAAGGTTAGTGATCTTCGAGTTGGATGGAGATGGTTTCGGCTTAGGCTGAGAGTATGAGGGCATGTTGTATGTGGGCCGTGATGGCGCCATCATTGGCTGACCACCGTATCCAAATGGATCAACGGCTGACATTTGAGGAACTTGAGGGTATGCTGGGGCACCACTCCATTGATAAACACCGGTCGGTTTTCCGTTAGAAACAAAGTCAATAGGAAGATTGATGAACGGATCTGCAACTTGTGGTGGTACGCCTGGCATCATTGGCGACATTGGTGGTCCAAGAGTCGGTGGCTGGGATACATAGCCTAAACCAGGCACAAACATGTACGGAGTAGGGGGTAACCTAATATAGAAAATGGGCGAATTTTCATATTGCAGTGAATTGATATTATCATTTTGGTAGGCGTCTGCGTTGCCATTTTTCTTTTTGTTCTGCTGACGGCGCCTAGTAGGGATAGTTCTTGAGAGGTCTTCTTCTTCAAAGTTCTCGTCGTTGACGGTGAAATTGATATCATCATCGTCTTCAGCGTAATCTATACCAGATGATAAGAATGATGGGTAAAATCCGAACAAATTAAGAGCTTTATTTCTTCTGCTGGTTATAGGCGCTTCAGTTGTAGTCGGAGATTCCTTGAACTCGTCCTGTAGTTTGTTTTCCCGGGCTGTTGTAGGCTCCTCTGCTGGGAGCGCGGCGGCGCGTGATCTTCTCATTGGTGCGCCGTAACTGTGGCATGCTAGGCACACCAGTACCACAAGTAGAAGCATGCTGCTTGAACTTTCCATTGTGGTATCTGTAAAAGAACAAAAATAAGGCTTAGTAAAAAGTTGGTAACATCTGCATTGCTTTTAATGTTTGAAATTGCGTAAATTGGCGTTATAATAATAGAGCGGACACAGGTGTCCGACCGCTGATGGACAGGTTAATACTTGACTTGCAAAATATAAAAGTGTAGCAAGAAATTACAAAGAATGTATTAAACGGTTGTTAAGTCGTAAAACATTAAAGTATATACAATATTTATCTAGCGAAGTGGTAAACAGTAAAAGGCGTGGCTAGTCATAAATCTCTCTTTCGTTTCTTTTCGTGAACGAACTGTGAAAATAAAATACGGGGCGATGGTAATTATTCACATTTTAAATTCAGCCACAGGCAATGATGGGTTGCACGAGTATAACACATTCACACATTATGAGTGTGTACTTTACATCAATCAACTTTGTAAGGCACCCATTAAAAAACAATAAATGTGCAATAAGTATCAATGTGTTAAGATGAATATGAGTTACAGTAACTCGTATGTTGGTTCATAATTGCATCGTGAACGAGTCGTGTACCAGCAATTTTGTATATTAAATGAATCATCTAAATCATGAAACTTGACAATCATTTTATTGAACTACAATTAGGTATAACGACTTAAATTAATATCTACAACATGAAATTTTGTGCGAATGCAATATGATAACCTACTTTTATAATTACAATCGTACCTATCGTATGTAGAACTAATTCATTGGTAATAAAATAGTTGATTATCTTATTGTTTCCAATTTGTAAAGCGACTGCGACGTAAATTACGACAATGAAATTATTTTAGCAAAGCATACGACGTTTTATATCAACAACCTATATTTGTTTATAAAAAGTTGAAAATGTTGTCAAACGCATTGAAATTAATCTTATTTATGGTGATGGGTTAGCAGGCGACATTTTGTAGGATGGTTTATTTTTTAATGAGCTTCATACCATCAGTACATACGAACAGGATATGTGTGTAAAATAAAAAATAGTAACACTCATGTTACTTGCAGCGCAGCTAGAGCCCAAGGACGGTTCTTCACCCTGCGCCACTTATATCCACTAATCTATTTAATTTATCACGTTTACTTAAGACATACGCAAATTAAACGCACGGCTCTTGGATTAAAGAACTTAACTACCATTCAAATCTAATACTCGCTTTTAAAGTTTAAAAGCTTATTTTATTAGACATAATGGATGGACAGTTATTATCTGCGTATATCTCCCTGCTTTAGAATAGAGATTTAAGAATCTTCACTTTAAATGGAAAAGTGATATTCCCATTTAAAATGCTTTGCCGCCTGCTTATTATCAAACGATTCCTTAGATTAGATCAGCTCAATTATAAAGAGAGATTCGATAACAGACGCGCTCGTAACATACACCGGGCTAGATAAGTCTAGTTGGAATAGAAGGACATTTATAACTTTATGAAATTTATAACGCGGATGTGGAAGATGATGATCAATAACGAGATGCAGGTGGGTTATTGCGTACAGAGGCGTATCACGCCATAATTCGGCGGTTAGTACACTCGCTATAAATAATGTATCGACAACTTCTGCTTAATTAAATTATGAGAGGGATGTTTATTGCTTTATTTTATGATTTTGAAATATTACCATCGGCGCCAAATGCGTTGATGTCCAACTAGATGTGCGCACTAGCGCATAACCGCACGGGCAGCCACGATCGCGCGTAATGCAGAATGCTGCAATGCCGGCAAGATTAGCGGAGTTATATGGCAGGCGGCAAGACGCAAGGTTGACCATAGAAGGTGCGTGAGATGTGAAATCTTTACTGCCTTAATTATATATATTTTTCTTGCCTCTAATTACGCAAAATTATTGTAATTAATGTATAATTTATATATATGGTTACGTTGACAAATTACTAAACGATATACTTTAATAATATAGGTACGAAGGTGGAAAGAGGTAGAGCGCTGCAATCTAGAATTTTGCTCAAACCGGAGGAGCTCCACTCAGAAACTTGACTTGACTGAATGTATGGACTAGTGATTTAAGTGGTCACCTCGCTACTGCGCCGAATGTTGTGGATTCGATCTCCACACGCCGCTGTTTTTAGTTTTTTTTTTGCTCCTCAAAATGACCACACTCCGCCTGATGGTAAGCAGTCGTGTGGTCTAAGAGCAGTGGCCTCCACATCGTCCTCATAGCAGCCGAGGCGATGTTGAGGTCTCTACTTTAACGGCCTGAGAAAGTGCTATTTCACGCCCCGCTTAAAGGACCCAGGATTGCCCATTATTTGAATATTTGTAAAGTCCCCCGCGACACAGGAATAATTCCGAGGAGCAACATTGTATTGTACTTCTGTGCTGAGGCACCAGGCTATATAAGGAGGCACTTTACTGTTATTGGATGTGTAGTGTGATCGTTGTAACTTCCGTTGGCAGTATAAACGGGCTGGTCGTTTGATGGATCGGCAACAATAAATGATTATATTATATCTAATATCATAAGCGTCCATAGGCAACTATAACCGCTTACCATTAGGCAGATCGTATGACTGTTTGCCAACTCAATGGTATACAGGGTGTCCGGTAATTAATGGATAACCTGGAAATGTCTTATAGTGGAACTGATGGCCGTTCAGAAAAAAATATGAAAGAAAATCTATCCTAACTACTACCTGAGATATGTGGTTTTTTTTTTAATTACCATGTATAACTTTCTTGTATACTACGACCATAAATGAATGAAATCCATCGGATTTTTGTTGTTTGATTATTAAACACTAATTATGCTAATAGATAGACAGTCAAAAGTATGCTATGCTAATATAGCTTGCACTTTTTAATAAATTTTTTATATCCTTTTTTCATTTTTCTGAACGGCCTTGAGTTGTACTATAAGACATTTCAAGGTTATCCATTAATTACCGGACACCCTGTATAAAAAGGTCTTCACCACGAGTTTGTAAGTTTCGTATTGAGGAAATTACTTATTAGTTGTATATTTATTTTTGCGTTATATTGCTTAGTTGACCAAAATCCAAATCCAATTTATAAAATTAACAAATGTCCCATAGTACATTTATGGTTAAATAATGATATTGACTTCAAAAGAAGGAGATGCATATTGTTTAAAAAAACGATTTCATGTTGTATTTAACTGGCTTTAGTTCAAGGTTTAAATCGCTTTCTCACCTATTTTTAAGTTGTTAAGGGACAGTATACTGTTCTTTATATGTATATACATGCCTTTGTGAATATGTTTGTATGATTTGAAGATCGGTGCTATAGTTGTAATTTATATTTCTTTTTATATTATTAGTGTAGATAATTAACTAGAATAATGTAGTAAATAAATAATGTGAATTAGTTGTGTGGTTAGCATATCGTTTTACATATAAGCATAACACGTAAAAAGGTTTTGTTCAATAGGTTATTTGATTCAATTTTATTTATTACTTTAATAAAAAAATACGTCACCCAGAATATAAAAATAATATTTCTTTTTAGTGGATAATTGTTTTTTTTTTATTTACACTTGCTTTACAAATCTAGCAGAAATGGTAACTGTCAAATGACGGTGAAACAAACAAAAAAGGCGCGCATGATAGTATTGTGTAATGTAACCACTATTTAAATTCAGGTGTGCGAGGCATAGCTCCGGATAGCCGAATAATAATAAGTATATAAATAAGCTGAAGTGGCAGTCGGCACGTCACATAGCGCGCAGAACCGATGGCCGTTGAGGCAGAGTGATTCTGGAGTGGCGGTCACGCACCGGAACACGCAGCAGAGGTAGAGGTAGGTAGACAAGGTGGACCGACGACATTGTAAGGGTCTATGTCCAGCAGTGGACGTCTTTCGGCTGAGATGATGATGATTTGCGAGGCAAATGGCGTTATACTTTTCATATAGGTACCGAAATTTCTGATATCTTGCATCCAATTTCGATGCTGATTTTAAATTCAGTTTTTTAAATTTCTTATTAGCTGCTATCTTAATAACGAACCAAATCAAACATAGAAAACTACCGATCACTGATCTAAAACGTCTCACGCTGACACCAAAAACACTTTTGTGTATCTATTTTGTAAATTGCATTATCTATTTATGAATAGAAAGCTTATTTGTAAGACGTTAGTATATTTGATATAGAATATTTTAGTCAATTTCAATAAAGGTTGCTGAGTGTTTGAGCGGTAAAAAGTAAGAAACTACTTAAAGTGAAATTATTTCCGTTACAATACATAACTGCTTATTTTAGATTTCTAAGTGTAGACCTGAAAAAGTCTTGTCGTCCATCTATTATTATATTGTTGTAGTACCTATATAAGTACTAGCCGCATAACTATCAATCAATTTTGTCAACCACTCATGAAAAAATAATCTAGTGTGCCGTGGGTTCCGTACCATAATGGCGCCAACCCGATTCACACTTGGTCCGTGTTTATTGTGTGAAGTGTTATTATAGAGTAGACACTATAATCAGTTCAAGTTTGAAATTTAACTTATTACCTATGTATGACTGTTCTTTATTAAGGCAAAGGCTTTCTTAAGGCAAGAACAAAATACGAGACTTCGTTAAAATTGTACATACGTACATACATAGCGTCACACCTTTGTCCCGACATGAAAGAATGAAGTCTTTTAGGCCCACATCATATAAGTGGTCCTATTACCATTTACCGGGGACAGTTTCAGACTCCATGCTACTAGTCAGAATTTCTGGACTATAAAACCCTATTTTTCCGACTCGGGGATCAAACCCGAGCCTTCATAGACAGTAGTTGCATAAACTACCACTGCGTCAGCGAGGTAATTCAACTTTTTATTCTTTGTCAAAATGACCACAATAATAATAATATATTCGTATTTATAATTAAGTTTCAGCTGACTAAAAATTACAATTAAAAACATAGAGCCCTTTAAAGGTATATAGGCCATTTACATACAGACCGGCGGCGGCGTACCTAAACGTAGTAGAATAAGATTCCCATCAGTTACCATGAGTACGGATCTCTAACAATAAAACAACGGACACTCACATGTAAAACGAAAGTAGTAACATTAAAATACAATTTTGGTAATCTAAGTTAACAATGTGAGAAACGAAAGTGCTATTTTCTACTAATATACTGTTACATTACTTTATTGTTCGCTTATTATTAGCCTGATTTCGTTTTAAAAAGATTAACTTGAATGCCTAGGTTTGTAATAGGATTAGATCAGTAGAACCGATTGTAAAGCTAGACATTCAACTTAGATGGTTGCCTGCTGGCTGAATATAAGTTGTTGCTTGCCAATTAATTTGAAAATGGAAACATCAAAATCATTTAATCTGTGTCAAAACATACCCACCTCAGAATAATAGAGATACCAACTGCGAAGCTTTTTTACAATGCATAGGTTTCCCAACACTTACATAAAGTAGTACTTTCGTTTTAATCAACTGTGTTCGTACTTAACAAAATTACACGTAGAACTGTAATTAGCTACCATTTGATGGTTATTTTATTTTAATATAATAGTCTAGTTCTTTGGAATCATCATTAAGCTTTAATCCATTGCCGTGAATTTAGTTATACACCAATTTGTCCAACAAAATTAAACCAGCAATAAAATTGTAAGACACTGTTATTCTTGTTAAATTAAGTTTCGTTATGTCAGAATTATTTGGTCACTGGTTTTACGGTTGGTGCACACTGACTAATAGTATGTACGGTAGGAATTATTTAATAAGTAAGCTTTGTCATCGTTTAGATAATAATATGTACTAAAGGTGACATCTCAAGTAATTCTTTGTATCAAGAGATAAAGTGCTCTCTAACTTACCAAGATCATTTTATTATTGCAACGACACTTTTTAGTGCAATAGTTTTACAACTTGTCATCATGTATACTACGGTACGTTATCGCCTGGATCAGATTAAGTAAGTTCGAGAACAAATTAGTCATTATATTGCGTTACTTATTGGCGGAACGTCAAACAGGTGGCAAATGAACGCTTTTTGTAATATACACGACTAAGGGATTATATATTCATAATAGGCACATATGTATATGCTATCTGTGTATAAGATCATCAAAGAAGAAGCAAAAAAGACTGACATATTCAAAATGGCTCTAAGTCCCTTACAAATAAAGAATAAAACATCACGGCTTTAATTGCACATTTATATTTTAATCAGCGCAATAAAAAAATTATTCCTTTTGTATCTGCGTGATGTGCCATGACGTGTGTGTAGAAGTTGAATACATTCCATGTTCAAATTCCCGCGGGAATATCACCGCGTAGCGCAGTAAGTGACGTATAACACGTATCGTCACAAACGTACGATGATTTTTTAAAATTTTTAAATCATTGATTTTCAAATTAGAGCCGTGAGCATTGAGAATACACAAAGGGCTCTGTGGAGTGAATTTAAAGGTTCTGGCAACGAAAATAGGAAATCCGAATATCTTTTAAACCAGTCGAAAAATGTATCTAGCCTTCAAAGTAATTTCTATGATGTTCCTATGCCTCTGTAGACCTCACTTAAATTTGGCCAAGGGTTACCCAATATTAATTTCTTCTGCAGCAAAATCCACGTCTTAGTAAACAGGTTAACAAACATCAGGTTAATAAACCCATAAATCTATGAACATAGATCGTAGAACACTGACTGTGGAATAAATACTCTACATTTATTCCGAATCAACAGTTTATATAAATAATATCACCATTTATCGAATAGCTAAAGCACATGATATTAAATTGAAATAATAGATTGCGCAAAAAGTAATGAGCACTCTCTGATCGTACCGTTTTATTAGGTGTCGTTAAATTCCGATGTAACAATAACTGGTTAAGTTTTTGTTCGATCAATTGGTATAAGTACAGTTAGTTTTTATTCATCATGTATTTCCTGTATATATCTATCGTCAGAGGAACGTTTGATTGCACACATTTATTTGTAGCTGTTGAAGTCTGCCTGGAAAATGTCCCTAGGATAGCAAATAGATAAATAATTCGATGTTTATGATAGAATGCTTATCATAAATTCTTTTTATCCGATACAGGGCTCTGATTCGCTGTCATGAACAATATGCCACGCACTGCTGACCATCGATTGCACCTTTCCATAGATTTCTAAAACGTTTGATTTTAGCTATTTACCACTTTTACTAGACTGACAGCTCATTATAGTCAGCGAGTTGCAGTAGCAATGAGCAGGGTTAATTGTCTTGCAAACCAATAACTACTGCAACTTCAGGTTAAATATAACGTGTTTATAACGCGTAAATTTCTGTCACCTATGTTCTGAAAATGATAGTAACCCGCTTGTTAGTATCTCGTTAAGTGACCTGGTCATCGATAATTCGCTCTTTAGTGCTTACAATACCTAGTCAAAGTCTTGAACTATATAAATTAGTACTTAAAGCAAACCACATTTCTTTATTTAAATATTTAATAAAAAATATCACAATAGTATTTAGAATTAAAGAGCATTAAATATTTTATCAATTATCACATTCTATGACTAAGGTCTAATGTTTCAATTTATAGATAATATTTTGTTCTCGTTAGCATTTCCAACTAAACCATTACTCGTCGGTTCGAAATTGTAGGTAAGTCTTAACCCTTATCTTAAATATACCTCAATTTATGCCGCTTTACTTTTTGCTTCTACCGACTCTAGCTAGAACTAATTAAGTAGATATTTTTACTAAAGGACAATAACACATACAATTTTTTATCCTCCGTTCAACGTACCTTCGAAGATCGATGCTAATGTCAATGTTTTAATCAATTTCATCAATTACTTGCATGAAGTAGTCGTTAATGTGATAATTTAAGCAGGTGTCATTATTTTTTGCTGTGCAACTATTGCAACTTGTTTATTTATTAAAACCAATGACAGGAAATCTTATTGATTACTTGAATAAAAAATGCGATATCCATCTAGGCACAGTAGACGGGTATATGTTAATTATTTAGTCAGGTAGAGTGAATAATTAGGTAATTCATTCACAGCTGTTGTCAATGTTCAAATCTTCTTAAGCTTGAAATTTGCCGCAAGAAGCTTATAAACATTGAAACTTCTGACAGAAACAACAGTCAGATTCGGCACCATTTCTAGTCTATTTAGCGTGCCGGCTATTAACGGCGATGTCATTAACATTTTGTTATTACCTTCCTTAGGACACAAACTAGCTGCGTACGTTGGTTATTGAAAATCATTTAAGCGGTTTATGCGTGACTACGCAATGAACAGAGATACTTCTATGTTTATAAGTATACATTCAGATATATTTCCTTGTAACATAAATAAGCCCTAGTAGATAAAGCTTAGTAAATTAACATATTAAGTGTTATATTTCTGACTCGAGTTTGTGACCCTGGCACTGATGTAGTATCAGTGCCAGGGTCACAAACTCGAGTCTTCTGTCCCTTTTAGTCGCTAATTTGTTTTCCGAATCGAGAGCGCAATAGCTACTCTTATTACTTCTTATTTTATTATAAGCAGTAGTTTGTCTGTGCATCACTTTCCAAGGGAGCAGCCGTGTTCAAGAGCTAAGAAAATAAATTGCCACCGTCATACCACGTGCTGAACATGCAAATGTAGATAATTAATCATCAATGCACTGCTATAACTAAGACAAGTCTTTTATAAAGCGTGCCGGCTTTTATGTTTACCTACATGGCGCTTCATCGACGCCGAGCAGAGCGCGTAAAAGTAACGAGTAAAATAAAATTGTCAGTAAAATTTATCTTCGAAAGCTTCAGTTATTTTCACTGTTGGTAGTAAATCTTACAAGTTACGCGGTGGTCTTCGAGTGTTGTCAATCTCAACGAATTACCCCGTAATGTGGGTAATTTGCAGCCCTCGCTAGCGAAAGTTGTATAAATCGGCACAAAGAAAACATACGGCGCGCGGCGTTCTGATTTGACCGGTTAATCACGTCAATTTGTGATGCAAATATTTGTAGTATTTTAAGCAGAATTGCAGAATTAAAAAGATGCGCTTGCTATAAAATGTTTTGTTCTCAATACAGGATTAAAACCAGTGATTGTAGCAGATTAAGAATTAAGATATTGTGACTTTTTCAATGTCACTGTGCACACAACAACACACAATGGCGATAAGTTAATGAAATCTGTATTTATCTATTATTTTTCATTTTACTTAAGCCAAATTATTCTTTGCCAATTTTTCTTAGCGTAGATTAACCGGCAACTTTATGATGACAAGATACTACTGTTATATTTTTAATTATCATCCATTTCAGTCAATTTTATTCTTTATTTGTTTTTTGAAAAGACACTCAACAGACAGAAAGAGCTTTCCGGTGAACTAACTGTGAATTATACAAATTGTTATCTCATGTGGTGTAGCAGATAACATTTGGCGCATCGACCGTGGCGAGTTAACCATATTTATTGTGGCCATGGCGCAATTAACACAGCCAAGCTTATGTTGCAAAAGATATAGCTTCTTAAATTACCTATAGTCTAATTAAATTCGTAAGATATTATTATTTTGCGATATCAAATGAAACTTAAATTGTTCATGCATTTAAGTACCATCATCTCCAGTACACGATCACCATGATTAAATCTATCTAGACTTTGAAGTATAACAAAATAATATCCGGCTAGGTTTATTACATGATAAACGGATCAAATGTTTTTCTATTACAACCTCAACTTTGTGCGGCATTTTACTAATAAACAGGAAACAGTACAAAGTCAAAATGATCATAAAGATTTAGAGGCATAGATAAAATCGCAATTATCACATAAACATAAAATATCAAAGTAAGTGAATACACGGATATCTAGAGACTTTCTTTAATTAAATTTTAACTAAACGTTGAGGACCGCGAATGTCAGCCCGCGGTTTAATACTGTTATTTATTAGACAAGTATTATGTGAAAACTATTCATAATAGTTTACTCACTATAGATCAGTTAAATACTTGCTAGTTTTCCTAGAATTTATATCTTACACTTCATTGTAAACACTAACGGTCTGCAAACTTCTAAAAGGTGAGTCAATAAAGTTGAATGGGGACATGGCTTTGTGCAAATTTAGTTAAACTTAAGAACACAACTGAATAGGCAAAATGTAGACTACCGTGAGACTATAAAAAACATGTGCGTATATTATTATGTTTAATTAAAAAAATATGAATCTGGTATGTAGTTTAAATTGTTATTTGAAAATTTCTATTGTTCGAGCATAACGGGCAACTTATAATATGATGACAAGAATATTCGGCATTACAAATTGATACGAAAATATGTATTGTCCTTTATATACTTACCTACTTCAAGCTGTCAACATTATTATATCGCATCCCCAGTTTTGTTTAACTTGTTTTGTTTGTTTGACAACTGTTTGACCTGATATATTTACTATGGGAAGAACTTTTTTATTTTTTGTTTAATCTAGTGAAACAAAAACACAAGTAAGATTAAGTGTATTATTTATAAAATATTAAGTAATTAAGTAGTTCCATAGACTTTTATGATAGAAAAATATCATACTCATTATGATTCTAGAAATGTTTTTTTTGGTTTTATACCAAAAAAATCATTTCTTGGTTGGTTGGTTTTATGCCTTTTTTTTGTCAACTCACAACGGAAATAATTAAGCTTGTGTATGTATCTTTACGTGCACTATCCGAATTTGCAAAGAATAAAAACTACTTTCTACTTACGCCTTTATTGCACTGGGGGTGCGATATCTATATTATTGGTAGGCCAAATAAGGTTTATGAAGCCTGCCGCGAAATTAACTAAAGCTTGATATTATATTCTTGTCATAAAGGAATCTTGAGAAATAGATAGGTGATCAAATTAATGAACGTACTTATAAACTCTAACTAACTTATAAATGCAAATGTGATGTGTGTTTGTTACACATTTATTTCACACTTCAACTACTCGAACAATCATCATGAAATTTTGCGTACACGTTATCAGGAGTACAGAAGAGGACCACCATTCATCCAGAAAACAAGTACTTTTCACCGAGAGATAGCAATTTATTCACTAAATTTACATTAACGCGAATTAAGCTGTGAGCTAAATCTAGTAATAGATAAAAGCTAGTTACGACTAGATCTAAACTAAATTAAAATGTTCTCTAAAGACTTTTTGTCCCGGCGCTTATCTTGTATACGTAATTTGACACATGACAAGTAACCGGCACATAACATTCAATGACTAGCCGGGGGATCACTGACTTATGATTGGCACCTCTCGAAGATTATAAGTAATGGTTAGTCGTAATTTAATGAAGTAAACATATATGTAATCGAATCGGATTTGGACTGGCGATGACAAAAACATGTTGAGCGAGTAACGCCCACTGTTTCAGACTCATTATTTATATTATAGCTTAATGCTGAGCCAAATTATACGCAAAAAGTAATACGAAATTAAATATTGTACTTAGTGTATATCGTACTTATTTTTATGGGACGTGTATAATTACTGTGGCCGTTGTTTTTTGACTGCTAATTGAGGAAATCATTGTAGGTGGGGTAGTACTTAAAGTGAGAGGAATTCTTAATAAATTCGGTTATTTATTACATGTGTAATTTTGTTTCCAAAATTGAATAATTTGTTTGTAAGAGTTTTGAGGTGATGTTTGTCTTTGGTGTTTACCGGCTTTCCTGTTGCTGACATGAATACAAAGTGTAAAATGCATATAATTATACGAAAAGAAAATTATAAATAATTACATAATTTCGTACACCGTTTTACTTTTCAATTTACCTACAGCTTACGCATGTCACTTCTTCTTCTTCTTGTTATTATTCCTCCGCGTATATTAGACACGACAGATTACTTTTACCTCAAAGGGAAAGCTACATGACCTCCGCTAACCTACAGGTTAACTTGATTTAATTCATGTTCGTCCGTTTATTCAATTAGTATAGTATGGCAGTTTCAGCATAATCGACATAACGTATACAAGGAGACATAAACCTAAAGTAGATAAATGTATATGTTTCTATAAAAAACATTTGCTCTAATCACAACTCGTAACTAACAACTTTACAATAAATAATTATTTTAAAACTTTGACATTTCTTTATTGTTCAATCACTTTTTGGGCCAGGGGGCCAGTCAGTACAGACCGGCGACACTTCGACCCAGTGGGATCTTTTGTGTCGACTTCCCCAATAACGACTGCCATAGATGTTCATGGCAGTCGGGACCGACGGCTTAACATGCTCTCCGAGGCACGGAGCAGGCGATAATTGTCAATCAATACGCACATAATTTCGAAAAGTCATATAACTTTCGAAAGTCAGAGGTGCGCGACGTGGGTTCGAACCCTCTGCATTGCAGTCTGTTGGTCTCCCCACTGAGCTATCGCTGCTCTTTCTACCGTACCTAAAAGAAATTATAATATACAGTAGATATACAAACCTAATTTCTTTTACAATGCATAATAGACTAACAAAGAAAACTGATAAACAAATCAATATCTCTGTGCAATGTTATCAATCTATACAAATTGATGTATATCGAAGTAAAATTTGACTCTCTACTGGTAAGCTAAGGATAGTATTACATCGTTATTCAACATTCTTAGCATCGTGACCCCGTACTTAACTAAATATTTAATACAAAGTAAATCCACAAGAAAATCAAAATTGATAATTTATAGTACATACAAATAATATACCTATATTACGTAAAAGTACTCGGATACATATATCACTGCACTTAGTAAATAATAGATACTTTTCTTTGCGCCTAGCATCAATAACTACATTATATTTACTTCATAATTCTATACCTACTATCATGCGTAAAGTTTTTATTACCCGTACATCTAATAAAATGTTGAGAATCGACGTCTTTAACATATTCAAGTTCAAGTTCAACCGTTCAGCCGTAACGACGCATGTGTTTGTCATGTGGGACAGGCCATTTGCGTTTTCTAATGCGATCTTAACAGGACAAATGCTGTAACGAGGAACAGTTTTCTTGATTTACAGCTATGTATTTTTATGTGTATTTATTGATGTTGGTGGCCACGATAAAATGGTGAGGCAATTGTAAAAGGAATTCTGCTTTTAGTGAAATACTGACGATATATTTTAAAGCGTTGGAACGCGGAAGGTTAGCTACGGAAACATATATGTTCCGTAATATACCTTGTATATTATGTCTTGTTAATTCGTTGACATAAGTTTGCGCCTTTAGGATCATATTCGGAACAGGCAAAATAAGTATTTTAATATTTTGGTTTTTTCAGCATGTCTGTTTACTAAGTCCTCAGTACCAGTATAAAGTTTGCAAATGAGCTAGATGGACGCTAGTAGTTTTGCAGCTAAACTTACCTAAACCAGAGTCGGTTTAACTTAGCTATGTAATAGGCTTCTATTTATACGTTAGAAATGGGCTTATTGGCTTGGATATTTTTATATATATTATATGTTACTGTAGAAATTACACAATTTGTTATTTCGAGACTAGGTGTTCTCTGGATCCGTTATTTGAATGTACCGACGTAAAGTGTGGCAGTTATCATATTTAAAACAAAACAATGGGCAATAACAATATCAATTTCATAAAATGGACACGGCAAAAATAAAATTGATGTTTTATCAGAGACCTCAGAATTAGCCCTAGCTTATCGAAATTCATAATATCGGTCTCATCGAGGAAGCAAGTATCTATACAGCTATGAATGCCAAAAAAATGTTAGATACGTAAAAATAATGGATTTAGGACTACCCAGGCTATGTTTGCTAGCCAAACACTTTCTCAATGCACCGGGTATGCAGTAAAAATAGTACAGTAATATAATACTTGCGTTTATTACTTTGTGGGTTAAAGTGCAATTCTAAACCTCTTAGTAACCTTTGTTAATAGGTATAATATACACAACCACTTATACGAACATTTTCTTGGTAAAAGGTGTAACGCCGTATAAAATGTTTTAGAGAGATATTTTATAGAGTAATGGTCCACGATTTTATTCATTTATATATAGTTCTTACTTGGGTCACACTCTGGATCATATTTCTGGTTGTAATTAACAGATTTATATAGATTTTAGTTTAGTCTTTAGTAGCACCTCAACCTACTAAATAATAAATCCGTATCGTATCAAGTTACTTTTACTTTTTGGCACTGAAATAACACTAATTTATTGTTGTTTGCCTGTCTGTTTAATACCTATAATTTATTCTATGGTGCTGCTTACACCATAGCTCACGATGGGCCTATTGCGAGTTGACTCTGATTCGAAGATAAGTTTTTTTTCTTAGGCATTTAAATTTATTTACATGTACGAAAGCATGTAAATAAATTTATATCCGTAAGAAAAAAAGCTATCATAACATTATTTTTTTGTATACTACTAAGGTGGCCAACAAGCATACGGCCCACCTGATGGTAAGTGGTCACCGTAGCCTATGGACGCCTGCAATACCAGAGGCATCACTTGCGCGTTGCCGACCCTTTAGGAAAAAAAGGAAGTGGGAAGGAGAAGGAGCGGGAAGGGGAAAAGAGGATGATTTCTGTTAAGTAATTCTCAATAGCAGTAGAGACTAAAATACTAAAATTGTAAGTTCAGGTAAACGGTAATAAGTTCGCCTCATTTGTGGGCATTACGACTCTGCTTTTACTTATAAGGTATGCAGGCGTGAATGCATGTAGGTATGTAACGTATTTATGTGTAATTTGCGTGTGCTCAATGGCAAAACATCTATTAATCTGCCCTTTTTAAAATCCAGTTCAGAAATACGTAATTATTACCATGTGTGATATGAGGTCTATTTCTAAGCTCAGGTGGTTGCTTTCGTCGTGTTATTTTAAAATATTTTTTTTGCTGTCTTCGTTCTTAGAGGTTCTTTACTTTAAGCACAAATACATATATGCGCATACGTCTTATATTCATTATTAATAATTATGTTACCCTATGTATCGATAATAGAATATAATAAAATCAGCTTTATAGTACACCAATAGAGCTGAGTTCACGTAACAGAGCAAATGATAATGTGTATCACATTATCATTTGCTCTCTTGCCTTATCCCTTACAGTAATATTGGACTGGCAACCCTTGCATGAACAAGAACTAAATAATTTTGGCATATTGTAAATATAAAGCATTACTTAACTAACACTGTTATAATATTATGAATATCAATTAAACTGGCGTGCTTGACTAGGCAAATACCGCCGCCCTACAGAAAAAATGCTGTAAAAATTCTTACTGTGTTTTTGTTGAAATTTTATTAGGTGTTTTAAGGTGGCGCTGTGCAATAAATGACAAGTGATATCGATATACCTTGCGCTAGCAATATATGTATAAAAATAAATGTTTGGAAGTATCGGCAACGTGTGTATATTATATTCGGTATTAGACACAAAATAATTATATGTTATAGTAACTGCTTATTAGCAGATGCGCCATATGCTTTATAACAATTTAAATAATTTAGAAATGTCATTGAGATACTAGTATTCTGTGGTTACTACGTTGTTTGAGTTAGATATCTCAATTAGGTTGTTTGTCTTCAAACGTATCGATGCAACAAGCGCTTTTGGCTCAAACTGAGTTGAGCGTACACTCTAACACCTATTACAAACAATCTACTTATGTTGTGTTCTTTAGTATCTACTACATATCAATACAACACAAAATACAGTATATAAGCTGAATAGCAATAAGCTATTTAATAATTAAGGTAATAGCAGCAGCAAACCCTAGCGGGTGACAGTTGGACTGCTACGCTGAGGTCTCCAGTTCGATCCCAAGGCACACTCTGACTTTTTAAAGTTATTTGCCAATTCATTAGTTAATTATATTATCGCTCGCTTTAAACGTGACGGAAAATATCGTGAGGAAACTTGCATGCCAGAGTTCTCTATAACGTTCTCGAAGATATATGAAGTCTGCCAACCCCCACGGGGTCAGCGTTGTGGACTATTGCCTAACCCTATTCATACTGAGAAGCCCGTGCCCAGTTTATATAAAAGACTGATATTATTAATATAAGCAGACCGTAAAGATGGAATCATGCCACAATTTCTACCTCCATCATCTTGGTGGCATCTTGGTTGTTTTAAAAATGAAGTGCTAATATTAGGTGATGCATTGTCTATACTGCATACATTACATTACAGGGAGTTCTTAGATCTAGCACACAATGCTGGGATAATGTTATCCACTAATCTAATAGTAACGTATTATTGCAGTCATAAATATGTAAGTGTTCCTGTTACCATCTCAATTATATGCAAATGGTGCAATTAAGCTGCATGTATGTGTAATCGGATAATTAGCAAATAATTACGGTACATTGGTATTTGTTTTGCGTTTGACAGAAGGTCTTAGTAGCGTGCCTAGAATTTAAGAATAAGACAGCTTCGATATATGATTTTAAGAGTAAATCTAGTGAAATCCGTATTGTTTTGACTTTATTCTCCAATTTAATCCGAAGGCATGCGAGTACGAGATTCACCATAATAAACTTCTATATATTCTGGATTGAGCATTTTAGAATGCCAGAGGTTTGCGCTTGTAGAAAGGTATATTATAGTGTCTTTTTATTTGACTTTGAAATTTGATGCCTATTTATATATTCTTCTTCTTGACAGCACAAATGGCGTAGTGGTTAAGGTGGTTGCCTTGCCATTGCCGCTATGCCGAGGGCTGTGGGTTCGAATCCCATACGAGACAAATATTTTTGTTTTTTCGCAAATGATTGTTCCGAGTCTAGGTATTCTTTGTGTCCATTGTTTGAATGTTTGTGAAGTCCCTCGTAACATAAAAATTAAAGCGGTTGTTTAAATAAATAAAAAAATACCAACCAATAATTTTGTTTTGTTTGAGTTGTTTATAGGCAATACTTTCGCTTTGATTGCATTTTAGAATAATATCATGCATGAATATAAGCATAACGTTGTCCAAAGATCAGTATCCCATTTGCAATGAGAGATGCAGATAAGGGCAGTCCATACACACATTTAAATTACTTTTAAATCAATTAAATACCTTCATTAATTGATTTAAAAGTAATGTTGCGCACTACGGGTAATGGATATTTTTATTCATACAGGTAGTTAACAAGTACTTTATACGAATATACAATGTGGGTAATGGAATGATGATAATTTAGCGACGTTGAAAGTTGCGTGTTGCGAATCATACACATACATTTCGAAGCCGCATTGAACATTCGTGTAATTCGTACTTATATAATTAACAAGGTTTACATATCTGTTTTATTGCTTTAATAGTAAACACGAAACAATTCAGCTTGTAAGCCGCGGCATTTAAAAAATTACGTTCCTTGCACCACACGATTCTCCGCCGCTATATATGCCGTTTTTCATGTCTTTGCCAACTGACCAATGGAACTAGTTTCTATAGATGGTTTTGCGACTATAGAAGAAAACTGACAAAGAAAACGATCCCGTTTCATACCTCGTTTATCAATATTATGAACGTGAGATCTCAAATAGAACTTTATGTTGGATATTGATTAACGATATTAAGCTCCTTAGAGGGGCAATATAGGCGAACCGTATTTGCATAAATATTAGTTAAATATAATAAATCATATCCTGAGTTCAGTTACCATAACTGAACTCGTCTGTATACTACGACGGCTGTTATTTAAATAAGGTAGTCAAAGAGAGCGACATCGTTGTAATGCGCGGGCGCTTCCCCACGTGCAGCGTTTGTTGCCAACAGATAAATACACTTTAAGATAATTGTGTGAGTTTATTGCCATTATCATAAAGCTCTAAATTCCTAGAATACTTATCTTTACACTAAATAAAAACATACAGATCCTCTGTATGTTTTTACAATGTCGTATCTATTTTGGCAGGGTTTAGGGGTCGTTCGTTGATAATGATAACGTACAGAGACTTCAGATAATACTTAAAGCTGCTCTATATCTTTCTTTTGGTTGCTTTCTTTTTAAAAGACCAGTATTGACCAGTATTGCGTTAAAGGAAAATTACTTTTTTTTTTTTTTTTTAACATTCAGAATTTATTTTTGTAGTTTTGTTCTGGAATAACGCTGAAAGTACAAAACAGATTTTGATGCGGCTTTCACAGTTTCGTAGCTTTAAGTTCAACGTCAACCTCTCCTTCTTGCGTCCCTTTGTGGCAAGGGGGTATGCATCAGGAGCATTACCCAAAGTAAAAAAAGGCGTTCTAGCTTAGTAGCTTGGCGAAATACTAGTAATTTGTAACCTTAACTGCTTATTATCTTTGAAGTAAAACTATTTTATAAGGATTTTAGGATTTTATTATTATCTTATTTTAATAGTAGTAGAAGCTTCAAAATTATGTAATAAAGTGTTAAATAAACAACGCGATAAACTCCGTATAAAATAGTTCAATGTCAATGAATAACATAATAATACTTTATATAGGTAGATAGCATAAATGCGAAATAACATAGGTAATAGTAATGATGCCCAATGCTCATTCTTCTTTGTCTTACTGAGCCTCTATAAACTTAATTTTAATTGTAACAGGTTGAATTTTCACGACCAATAATTGATTTTTGAACAAATAACAATTACATATTTTAGAAGTTTCTTTAGCCAAACTTTTTTAAACATTGTCATTGACCGTGGTCAATAATTATCATCTTATATATAAAATTCTCGTGTCACAATGTTCGTTCCCGTACTCCTCCGAAACGGCTTGACCGATTCTCATGAAATTTTGTGAGCATATTGAGTAGGTCTGAGAATCGGCCAACATCTAATTTTTTTTATGGCAAAACAACGTTTGCCGGGTCAGCTAGTTACATATATAAGTCTATAATTATCTTTACTATTTATGTAATCTTCTACTAAAACATCTATCAATAATCTATCAGCAACTCTATTTACAACCACAGGGTCAACACTAAAGGTACTAATTGATGATCAATTGGCCAAAGGAATAATACACGATAAATTAGACAACACGTTTTACTAACTGCTTCCACATTGCGTGCCATTCTTACCTGCAGGAGTTTTGCACCAGGATGTTATTGCTTCCTTCTTGACTTTAATACCAGTAAATCTTTTTATATAACGATTATATACGACGCACCACATGAGCAATTTCTTATGAGTATTGCAAATTCCAGGTGAATAAATTAAGCATGCAATATTGTAGTCATTAGCGCAATAAAGTTATATGGTCTATTTGGTTCAATAAATTTGTACTTGTTGAACTCATTTTAAATTTCAGCACTCTCTAAGTTATCGTCTCATAATAGGTTGAACTGATAACTTAAAATAATTTAGTATTTTTTTACAGGATTCTAAAATCATAACCTTCTGTTATCAGAAAATAGAATCATTAAGAATCTGCATAGAAAACTCCGTTGTATGATTGGGGAATAGGCGGATACCATCTTGATTCCCGAAATTATATATTATACTAGCTGTATCTCGTGACTTCGTCCGAGTGTAAGTATTTTTTGCGGGACACTATTTTCTATAATAAACGTAGCCTAAATTACTCCTTATAACATCAGCTATCTGCCAGTGAAAGTCCCGTTAAAATGGAACCAGCCGTGTCCGAGATTAGCCAGAACAATCAGACAGAGAGACAAAAATCTTTTATTTTTATAGGCACCGTACCTATATACTTTCAAATTCATTAAGTAAAAAGCTGTTATTTTGTCATTACAAACAGTTAGTTCAATTTTATTTATTTGTATAAATTATTATTAAGGATCATATTCTAGCCTAATTTTCAGACTAAATACCAGCTTTTTCCAGACCTATACTTTACAGAACTTTGAAAATCGACGAAAGACGATTATTATCTGAAATGGGCACCCATAAAATACGAACATTAAACGTAAAGGGATTAAATAAATTTGTTTGCAGGCTTTTACGGCGCCTTTCAATGTCGATTATCGTTTGTGTTTATGACAAACACAATCGACAGCTTTAAATACTCTGTTATGTACTTTATAGCTAATAAATATTGGCAAAGTTGTTTTGTCTGTAAAACATTTATCTGTCTTTGGAGTCTGAGACTAAAAGTAAGTTTTATGTTTATTATTTTATTTCTTTTAATTGTAACGCATTTACAAAGTATGTTAATTTTTATTTTTCTTTTTAATTCTCACATTTTTGTGGTTATGCAGACACACATTTAATTCTGCTAATGGTGACAAATTCTGTATTGAGGTTTAGTAATATATTCGTCATTGGAACTTGGAACAGGTCCATGTTTTTGCGTATTTTGCTCAACTTATTTAGCCTCTACAAGAAAGAAAAACGTCAGTACGCGATGCCTGTATAATCGTTACCACAGTCACGTGACTGGCGACCATTTATAATAGTGATTGGCCTGATGAGCATTTTAATAAATGTGCCAGTCATGCATAAGTTACACGCCATAATTCTAAAGGACGAGTGTGAATGTGCACACGGGAAATGCATTCACAAGAACAGGTGGTGCTTGGGCAAAACATGTTTTCTTACACATGCTACGACGTATCCCATTTGTTCTAACGTCGGTAACTATGTGTTAATGGTGTTGGTATATGTATGAATGTTGTTTAATGAATTGAAACACAGTAGTGGGGTTATTTGAATAACATATCTTTATACTTAATCTTGTTGAGGTATTTAACACTCGTTGTCAAAGGTCATAGCAGCGTTTTAAGATTTTAGTTATCATGATAATTAAATGATGTCTATTACTGTTTACATCCAACGGTTTTCCGACATAGCTGGCTCTCTACAAAGTTGATAGCAGAAATATTTGGTAGGAGCTTAGCATTAAATTTAGTAATAGGCAACGAAGATTGTTATTTATATCGGATTAAGATCTTAATGGACCAAATACAGTTACCCAGCTCGAGTTATTTGCTTCCTTTAATTTAGCACTATTTTGACTACGGTTTCGCTCGCATAAATTTAAGCTATATAATTTTTTATCCCTCAAGTACAGTACTTTTTCTGGATGAAAGATACCCAATGTCCTGCTCCGTAAGTATCCTTGAAAACGTGTATGCAAAATTTTATGATGATCGGTCGAGTAGTTAAGCCATGAAAGCGTAACAAACAAACTCACATTCACATTTATAATATTAGTATGAAAGTTAGGATTGTAGCGGAATTTCTGTTTTGGAACTAGATGTAAATATTTTATATATTATAAATGACTATTTAAATTTAATTAGAATATTAGCACGTGGGCGTAATAGGCATCGGTTGCTTAAGTGTGTTTTAACGCTTTCTATTGAACATATGTCGTTATCTAATCAATTGATCCATTTATCTTAATTTATTGTCCTTTTACCAATATATTTATAGTGACTAATATTAATATTTTAGTGTAAAATGTCGAAAATACATTTGACTCACTTAGTTTTGTGTACAGCTGCATAATTTAGAACTTATCCTTTTATTTTTCTTGTAGTTACTACAGTTCATATTCTAAAGTATATTTTTTAGATAGGTATTATTTCTTTATATGTTTGGGCAAGGAATATCTTAAATTTTAAGAATAAAAGGATATCGGGGCTTGTGTGTATATTACTTTTAAAATAATCCAACAAGTTAAAAATAATTTTGTTTGTTGATTAGTACCTAGTTTTAGAGCAAATCCACATATATACCTAATGTAAAATTTTCCATTTATAGCTTAATTTTCAAACGAGCATTTTTTTATTTGCATTTGATTTTATGCAATGAGAATTGCGGCAACATCATAAAACAGATATTCATGCTCGTTTAAAATCTTATTTATAGTCCTATATACCCGTAGTTACGTTAGGTCGTATAATTGTCGAGCTAACTACAATAAATGGAAAGATTATCTGATCAAAATAAGAAAACCAGCCGGACGTGGTTTATACCTGCTTTTTACTTGAATATGACTACGTTGACTCGACACTCTTTTCCATTCCGTGTAGACCCAAGCTGGTATATATATTACATCAACGTTGGCGATAAAATACCTCTCTATTTATCTATAAGTAGAATCTCGACAGCACCCCGGCAGACACTGTTTGATCCTAAAATAGCCGAAGGTAAATTAACAACATTGAGAGGCATTTGACAAACTAACTAAAGTACCGTAGCAACTAGCCTCATTGGAGCCTCCACCGCTAAAGTCGGTTGGTTTACCTACCTGCTACCGAGACACTCATTTATTTACCTGATATTATTCTGCAACGGTCAGCTTGCCGTGATATTGTGGTTTTATAGGCGCAGCACACAGCACACGTGGACAGAGGGAACACTTAGAGATTGTATTAGCTGGCAAAATCTATATACTGTAGATACTTTTTTATATCGCCAACTTTGAAGATTAGTTTATTTTCAATCAATTAACTAGGGACGAAAAATTTATTTATTTCACAATTCAAATGCGTGCTAACTTTTACCTTCACCTACGTACTGAAGCCGTATTTGATGTTTATTTCTTTTTCAAGTTGACAGCATTAACATCTTTTTCACTAAGCCATAAAAACACTGTCGCTTAAAAAGTAATTTGTTCACAAATTACTAAATAAAAGAAGTAAGGTCTTAAAGAAAATAACGCTGTCCAACTCTCCACTTATTGCGCGCTGACGTCTTAATAAGCATAGAGGCGATAAGCGACAGGACTATATTTATAAATACATCAAAACACAAGTTTATTCAACAATAATGACAATGTGGAGACCTAAGAGAACTTTAATTATCCAGAGTTATTTAAACTTTAAGCGAAAAACAATAACTAGACAGTGAATTTACGGCAGCAGAATTTTATTGAGTAGTGTTATGAGTTTTATACAATATTACTATGTTAATTGCTTTTAACTATCTCGTTCGTCTGCTGGCGTCAACTTCAGCGCCTTCGGCTCGTTAAAGGTGTTTCTGATAGGAAAATAGTTTCCTGAGTATTAGGATAATAAGTAACAATTTCTTTACTACTGTACACAGAAGCCGCACTGAGACTATAACTTGGTAGACGGCAATGAGATCCCAGACAATTATTAACATAGCTGGAAAAATTACTGATTGCCTCGTTGATCTGGTATGGGTTTGCGCCTACGCTTTGGTCGATGGTGCTGTCTTACGTTTAAATCAAGAGCTAGACAACATTAATAGTTTTTCCAGTTAGAAAATACTGGCACCTAAATCAGAAGGTAGAATGTGGTTGTATAATACGCCTCAGGCCACATCTTCAGCAAAATGCAGGCCTAAATTTATGTATATTATTATATATATAGATTTTAATTTAATATGCACCTGTCTAAACTTAAAGGGTAGAGCCATTCAGGCGTTCTACCTATGTCTGTAATGGCTACGTTCGTAATAGGTACTACCAATACGATGTACGCTCCGCTTACGTTTGGCCGCTACCTTAGCTCAAGGTTATCGTAGTAGGCTAGTGGCTGCATTCCTCCTAAACCACTTTATGTACCAACTCAACTGTTTCTGCTGTGTGTGAGCCCCTACTACAAGTACTGTAAAGCTCACCTAACAACATATCTAAACGTTTTAGCTAGGACATTAATGAATCCTGTCTGGTCTGCCGTCAGTGAGGAGGTCACATAACTATAGATGAAAATGGCACATCTGACTCGAATACTATTTCTAAACATTTGAAGCCTGCGAAAACTTTTACTAAACCTAAAGCGGGAGACTTTTTTATGTGCTCTCTTGCGATAGTTACGATGAAAACGCAACGAATACAAATTTATAATTAAGTATGTATGTGTGCAGACGATTTATGGCTAAGTAAAATATATCTGGTTCGCATAAACTTGAGCTATCATCACTTTAAATTTACCAATTCCAAAGTACGAATAGCTTTTGTAGTAATATTATATTCTTGAATTTAGTAAAAATCCATTTAAAGATTGATGTAATCATAAAAAGTATATAAATTAACAGTCTCAATAATTAAATTGACGAATATATGTATACAATATAAATTAATTACATTAAAAGATAATAAAATAACCATGAATTAAATTGAATTATTATTGTTGAATGCAAATTAACTGAATTAATAAATATGTATTCTGTATTCGCAATCAGCAGGTAGTCCACAGTTTTCTTTAAAGATGCATCTTCGTATAGTTTATATGAATTTCAACACCTACACTGATTCTTAATATATTTTAATAACGTATATATTAATATAAATAATATTATATATTTAGCACAAAGATCAAGTAGAATGTGACAAAGCCCTTAAAACTTTGATTTGTAACATTTGCAATAGAAGATATAAATAAAATAACCTTTTATAGTACTCATCTGCAACTCCATGTTTAGTATGGAAAATACCTCTTCAAAACCTTTATAATATATAAGTTTTTAAAGTGATTACCTAAATTAGAAATTGTGGCTGCGGCCATTCACACTTGGGTGCGGTATTACTTTATTTAAATCCTATTTTTTGTTAAGCCAATAAAATATATTTAAATGTTTCTGCTATGGGTGTGGTGAACTTTAATTGCGCGATTTTGTCAAATTCTTGTTCAGTGATGTTGTTAGTCACAGATAACTGTAATTAATAAACTTATTTGTACCTATTTGACTCAATTTTGTTTTGATAGTAAATTAAAATGATATAATGGGAATCCCAACACATTGCAAACAGCTTAGTGATTTTATGTATATTTTTATTGATGAGTCAGGAGAAGAAATACATAAATATGTCTTAACGCTCTTTTCAAATAATGGAAATTCCAATAATACGAGCGCTATTACATTTATATTACTGAAATAACTAAAAGACTGAAAATAATAATTTTGTTTATCTATAAAAGAAAATCGTATATACTTGGTAGGGGTCTAAAGCTCAGCATTACAGTAGCGACATGATTATTTCCGACGGCGCGCGCACTTGTCAGCGAGCACAATCTCTGGAGACGTTCAGCCATTGGTCGCATAACCGGGAGCTGTTATTATTGTACCATCTCACATAATACTAGTGCATCTTTTGCATGCTCAGGCAAGCGTAAGCGTTTAGAAAAATAAATAGTAAAATGGGAGGTAGGTATCCAACATTTTACTGATTTATATCGATTACAAAGCTTTTTTCAATATACATTAATATTACCCTTGAAATAGAGTTTTAAGTAGTTATGTAAACATAATCAGGGATATTTAAAGACTGAGAATCACTATAAAATTAATGTAAAAGTTGTTGCAAAGTAAATAATGTATTGACATTATTAAGGCTTCACAAATTGAAATATTAACATTAAATTAATTTATAAGAAAGTGTAAAATTGCTGTTTTAGGAGAAAGGTATAACTGCATTTTTTACTGTCTTATTTGTCCCGGTGCGTAACTGAACACTTATGTCTGTGCCCGATTGTGAGGTACCGCCTATATTCCCAAGACTGCCAAAATGTTATTTTAATTGCCAGCTGGGCAATGTACAATAACAGAACGGAGTCTGGATTAGCTACAAGCTCAGGCCCTAATACAAGCGATCTATAAATAAGGCTGCCCAAATGTCTTTGAAGATTTATGGGTGTAAATGTGTATGTCCAAATTAAATTGTTACTACTGGAGATTTATACATAGAACAAATGCATACGTAGTGCATAGAAGAAAGTAATATGAGCTGGTGTATTGCTAATACACCAAGGAAACCTCTCATATTTATGACGTGTCGTGGTCCAAGTAAATACGAACATTAATAACGTTAGATCTCATCGTGACAGGCCACTCATCATTTGCCAACACTTATGGTATTAACAACCCGTCTCTGTATATGATATTCAATCACTCTTGTCTCATAAATAATTTATATAATACTGTAACTATAGCTTCTTCTAAAAATAATCTTGTTGGTCCACGTGGGGGAAATCGAACTGGGATTCATAATCTACAATCAGGCAGTGTTATTAGGTTTTTTACGGAATACGCCAATACTGGGAGCTGTACCTACCTGTTTAACGGTAGACTTTAATCTGTCTTAGAAAACCAGACATAATTAAAGATCTATTGTGTCTGTCCACCGGTGTGCTGCTGCGATTCAATAGGTTATCAAACGTACAGACACAAAGAACACCTGGGTGTTCTTTGTGTCAGTGCCACGGCATTTCACCTACACGAGACATCTATACAAATAGTTGTTCAGAAACCAGATGCGGCACAACTATTTGTTGAGGTGCCTCGTGTAGGCGTAGTCGAGGTATAACCTTTGAGTCATCGGTGCAGGTCTAGAACTTAGTCTGATAGACAGGTCACTTTGACGTGAGACGATAACGTAGGTAACTAACCTATTTCGTCAGATATACCTATGCCCATATCTTTGGATCTAAGAAGCATAACATTATGTTATGCAAATATTCTGTCGATGTCCTCGGTTCCAGTTTTACATGTTAACGCAATATCAGTAAGTATACCAGATATGAATGTTGAACATTAAACGCGTATGTTTGCTAGACATTCGATACCGCCACAATTCGTTTACTCAAAATCGATGTCTAGATTTTATCAGTAAAGTTATAGTCAAGATCTGTTCATGAGAATGAAGTACTGTAACTAAAAATGCGACAATCGTTGTGTTAACGTAGGTTTTTTTTTATTTGTGTCTGGTTGGCTGAGTCGGCGAAAGCAGGGAGAAGTAGTATGAAATTGGTCATCCTTATGCGAAACTAGTTGCTGAACTACATTTTCTAATCAAACAATCAATTTGTCTTAGTTTCGTTTATGATTTGGGAGTAGAACTAACGTTTAATTTACTGTGATTCGATTCAATCTTGTTAGTGTTCAACACCTTAACCAAAAATTAAATAGATATAGCCTTCTGTATCTATTTAATTTTTGGTTCATCATAGCTCATTATACAGACCCTTGTCAGTCTAATGAGCTATGATGGACCCACATACGTAAAGATGTGCATACATTAGTTTAAGATTAGTTGGGCTATATCTGGTCAAATGTAATTCGACTTATTGGGATTGAGTCTAGGGCTGCCCTGGGAGAACTTAGGTACATGTGACCTTTACTTAACTAGTTAAGTGTGATTGCCTCAGAGGCGTAACGGGAGTTTATGGGACGGGACTGCTGTGCGTGAGGTTTCGGGTTCGATACTCGGCTCAAGCAAAGTTATATTGGGGAATTTATCAGTAGCAGTTCGGAGTCTGGTACTATGCCCAGGTTGGGTGTTGTTGGGTTACCACGAAATTCTTAGTAGCTACAAGGAGTCTGTACTCAGGCCCCGGGGGACCTAAAAAAACCTAGGCTTACGAAATTTGGGTATGATACATGTATGTAAATTCACAACATATAAAAATATGTAACTAACTATGCATGAGAAAACTGTAAAATACTTTACTGTTTCTGTTAGCTATTGCCATCATCCTGCTAGAGATAACACGTAATGTAATAAAATATCGCATTTCACTCGTAGCAATACGTTGATAGATTTCGTCGTGTCACGTTCAGTACTAAGTGTTATCGAAGTGTGTATTGTAGCCGGTGGCAAGGAGGCAAGTGCGCGCAATCTGGCGCCCGTTAATGGTCCGGTATGCACATTAGCGCTGATTAACTGCTGTTCCAACATCCCGGCTAGGGTTACCACTGATTTAATTAAATACTTCGAATAGCTAAACTTGGAATACGATCGTACCTGGCGATTTTTCTGCTCGTTTGCTCGATTGTAGATAAGAAATTGTTTCGACGTTGTAAAACAATTTTATATTGTGTTCAATTGCTTATTTTTATTTTTTCGTAGCTTAATAATTTATCTATAGGGGAGAAAATATGCAATTTAGCGCTATTATGAAATCAATTTTAAATAAATATATACTGTATACTATGAACCATAAAGGTAGTATTAGTGCTATTTTATGAATGTTCATTGTTCATCTAACTCGATATTTATCCATATTTTTGATCACCATGGAGTTACACAAAGATAAACATAGTTAGGCTTAGTATGTTTAGATGTTCATATCAGTAATTAGGAATCTCTTTTTTTATTATTCGATCATTTTTGGGCAAATTCGTATATGACGTGAGCAATGTCGGGAATCATTACCAATATCTAGTTAATTCAAATAAACTCATCTAACTAAAAATAAATTAATCATGGTTTTCAAAATATGTTACCATTTTAAAAGTTTAGCTTTTTATTAAAAACGTTTTACGATGGTCACAGTGTTTACTATACAACCATAAAATAAAACCATACTTCATTATTATACGCCATATTTTATAGTCACGGTAGTTTAAAAAATCACAATTGCATAATAATTTTGTTATTGGAGAGTACTTTAGAGACATATAAAACCATTAAAATGATTTATAAAAATATGTTAATTATTTGTGTATTAATAAATTATATTATTATATTTATAAATAACAATAAATTATATAAAAGTCCTTAGTTGCAAAAAATAACATCAGCAATGTAAATATAATAACATAATATACATTTAAAAACTATAATTATAATCGCACGGGTAGTTATAAATCCACTACGACATACCTGACATGATACCATGAGTTATAATCGTCTCATAGCGTTAATATATAATGTGGTTTATAAGTAGATTAATTTAAATAATTACACTGGATTACTTGCACTTATCATATTTGTAGTATACATAAGGGGACTCGTTAATGGAAAGTCATATAAAAGATCTACAGTATCCAAGAAAGGACCTATCAACTTACATATTTGAATAGTCGCTATATATTAGATACTAGATATATCTCGCTATACACCCACGTTTATGATTATTGCTGCATTTCGTAGCTAGTAACGTGACGTTATATAGCCTATTTTACTTCTGGTTAAAGTAGCTTCTTAATCGTTAAAGAATTTTTGATATTAGTCCTGTAGTTTTTTAGTTTATTCGTTGGAAACAAAATATAAAATACAAAAATAAAAACCTTTCCTTTTTGTTGTATTAGTATGGATTTATTTATGTATAATGGCAGCCCTATGAGTTGCGACTGCGCAACTGCATCTCATGCGCGAACGCAGGCGCGGAGATTAATAATGACGAATAGTTACAGATAATAGCTAGTTAACTTGGTTAATGTGTTTCATTTCAATCTTGTTGCTCCCGCATGATGGAAACGCTCGTCTATTGTAATGTGTACCCTTTAATTTTAGCTTCGTGTAATTATATTATATGTTAACATGTAAGAATATGCATAATTACTCTTAGCACCGCCTAACAACAGCACGATGTGATGGATCGATGAGTTTAGTGCCGGGAATGGACTACGGACGAACCATTAGTAGAATGTGTGATTGAGATTGTTTCTAAGAGAAACAGTTTACAGTTATAAGTTAAAATTACAACGGCGGAAGAAGACATTTTATAGGGGAACGCCTGTACACCTATAAAATCTTAAGTAGAATGTTATATTAACGAGGATGCCTATTATCGTTAATTAAACATTCTACTGGTCTATGTTACTGTTTTTAAGATCTACTTCGCGACTGAAATGATGCAATGATTTATTGAGAAAAATCGTTGATAAAAGCAGTAGGTCATTAAATGTGTTTTGTTGTGACTACGTAAATAGATATGAATGAACATAAACTGCCACCCTACAGATATGCAAGTAACCTCAAGGTGTATGTTTTTTTAAAGCAGGAGGTGGCAGATGAGCCTGCCTTCCTCCTTTTGAGCTGTGATATCAAGAAAACACAAAGTCTAAAAATTTTGTATTTTTCTGTCATCATAGAATTAGTTTCAAGGTACCTTGGCGCTTCATAGCCGCTGCCTACTGTAAAACATTTAGGTGGCAAATACCACGACCTGCCTGACAGAAAGAAGTTATTGTTACGCATGCGGAAAAAAAAGACAAAAGCGGTTTTATAAGCCGAAAAAGAAGAATAAAAGAGAACTAGAAATGGTCTTTAGCCAGCTAAAGTATAAGTGCAGTTTATCTTATCGACATGCTAAATTGAATAAAATATTATTATAAACTGAACTTTATAGTTAATAATTATAATGTAAAGGATCATTATATAGGTAATATACATTTGTTTGATAGTGTCATAAATTTATGAATCTATCGTAAAAGAAGTTACCGAGATACATAATTATACGTTTTTATTTTATTACTTTTTAAGAAGGCTTAGAGACTTATAACAGAATTATGCTACTTTATACATAAAAACAGGTTCTATTATAAATTATCTCGTACTCCAAGCGATAAATTTTACTTCACTTTATAGATGAAGACTTTTGATCACATGTTCGCAGTTTGAAATAAAAATATAATGCGAAGCTGATTTGTATTTTGTCACAGAATCACTATACGTTGTTATACAGGGTTACAGGTTAAGTCAAACTATTTCCGTAAGGCGCGTGTAGTTTACATCATTACTGACTGATTTGGCTATGAAACACCCTATCCTAAATCTAACCGTTGTCGAGATATTCGAATTTAATGGTTTTTTATAAAAAATACCCGATTTTCAGCTATCAGCTTAGATATTTTGCAATGCGTAAGTCTTATTATTACTACTTTTCATGCAAACTATAATCTTGATGGTGAATAACTAATTCATTTTTATGACACTTCATATTTTTGCGTCTGTCGAGAAACAAACGTAGTCTTCATTAATAAATGCCTTGCTGTTAAGTCAAATTCGATAAAGTAGTAGCAAACTACCAACATTATATTTGTACTTAAAAAGTATATTTAGTAACAAAATTTAATTGAAATAATCGTTATATTATCCACAAGTACTAATAATCCATGTGCGCGTTTTCACTACTTATTTTCTTTCCAATTGTAATGTAATTTTTTATTGACAACCCTTTTTTAGCGCTGAAAAACGAACGTTATAAGAATTCGAGACGTTACTTATGTCCATTTTTAATATATTTGAACAGTTATTAAAAATTTTATTAGTATACACATCAATTTCGGTTATTGTAATACGTAATATTTTTCTATTGAATAGATACTGACTTCTCCACTTACGAATTAGCTTATCATTATTCGAACGCTATGCAACGATAACGAATAAATCAATATTCGAATGGGTACAATTCTCAAATGATTAGATTTTTGTTTTGTAATAATTAAATATCGCTATGTAATACAATAATAATAATAAATAGTGTGTCTATAATAAAAAGCCTCGCATTATGCGGGCCCAAATACCTATAGAGTAGCACAATACCACACGGCACTCGGATTTATCTAAACCGCACGGCACTCATCCAAACCGCAGTTCTTGCTGCGCGCTATTGATAATTTTTCACGTTCTTTATATCAAACCTCAAATAAAAATAGTTTATATAGGTAGGTACATCCCCTCAATCAAGGGACGTCCGGCCTATCACATAAAACGAATATTGCACACTAAACACTGATCTGCAATTCCTAAGTACCGTATAAAAAATAATGGTGTTTAATACATGAATAATTATTTTATGGCTATAACCATTTGAATATCTGCTGATACTCAGATTACCTTATACAGAAAATTGGCATGAATTAACTATACCTATGTAAAAAACATACATAAGAAAAATATTGTTTTAATATAAAACTATAGATAAACAAAATAAATTAAACATAGCCTGATATTGATGCAATAATACGTTATCATATATGCATTATCATGTGAAAATATACAGTTACCTATTCAGGTAAATATAGATAAGCTTAAAAATATAATTGTACTACCAACTACTTGTTTAACATTAAAAAGTTATGACCGCGGACTGGTATAAAAGTATTATCACTATGTCTTAAAACATTATTATTACGAGAATAAAACAAAGTTACATTCTGCCTCGCTGAATAATAAGCATGGTGATTTCACCTATGGCCTATTACTAACTAAAATATAAAATTATTATGAACAAAAACAATAGCCGATCACGCTAATAAGTGGATTAAGCTAAAACTGTCACAACAACAAGCATAATTCCTGTGAAGCAAAGTTTTTGTACAAGACAATAATTTCTGGCTATTTTATTCAATAAAACCAGTACCAAGTACGTGGCTAGAGGAAAGTTACACGCAATATAACGAATATACATTAATATAATTATGTAGATAATAATATAATGATCTTGCAAAACAAAAGAAATAGCTTTAGGCCTATCGTAAGAAGCATAGCAGTCATGAATAAATGTGAATAAAACAGCAAAAACTGCAAATAATTCGCGCAGTAATAACTGTGCGTGAAATTATAAGCAAAATGATAGATAATGTATGTAATCTTAGAAACTCAAAATAACGTTTAGGTTTTCGCTATTAAAGCACGCCAACGACTTCCCTTCACATAAACCCCTGAACAGCATTAAACTAGAAATTAAACGTAAGTGTGAATGTCGAACTAATAATCCATCGAATCGAAGCACGATAGTATCCCATTAACCTGAGTTGACTGTAATAAGTTCCACAGAATTATAAACTTAGTTCTAAGTATAGTTTTTCAAGCCATTGCAGTCAACATGAAGATAAAACTTACTTATGAAAGGAATAAAGTTACCCACGAATAACGATCACTTCTATTTTAAATGAAGTTTATCTGTGAGATCATTTGCACGGAGCCGCTGAAACGAGCTTTTAGCACGCTGCCAGTGGTCACTATTAACATTACACTTTTATAACTTAAGCTCAAAGATACAGGCATTGGTGAACGAAATCAGACCATAAACTGGAACCCAATTAATTATTACATCGTCCGTTCTCTGTGAGAATTCTTATCTCTGATTATAATTGCTTACACGCGGTATAATCATATCCATATTAAACTCGTCTAATCACTGACTAAGATCATCACTGTGATTAATATACGGAAAAATTAAAATGTATGTGGTAAACTATACTAAAGTCCTGTGTTATCTACATTGTAGGCAATGAAACAAGTGTTCAAGTAATATACAACTTATTTACGAGTCTATCTTCAACGTAATTAAATGAAAAGGGTAAGAGGTACGCCAGTTGTAATCTACTCGCTTTGTAAATTCAATTATAATAATTGTAATAAATTACCAATGACTTGTTGTGTGATGCGATGGTTGTTTTGATAAAACGATAGCGCATGCAGCCGAGCGCCGGTCCAATAATCCGCCTAAGGGTTTCGAAATTAAGCATTCGAAAACATAATTTATCAACCACGCTTTCGTTGTTTTCCAATTTAACTTCATTTAAAGTTTCCGCTTATTAAAACAAATAAGAAAATACGATAAACACATGCACATACCACGAGAAGCTAGAAAGCGTGGCACGGACAATTAATTCGACATGTTATTGTAACATGACATAGTGATATCTGATTTTAGTTTTGTTACGTCGTGCTCTCGTTTGCTAGCACTGTGACTATCTGCACATCGCCACTACTGACGAATTATCTTTATGCTTAGCTCCGTCAAACTCACATAATGACAGAATAATGGCAGATTATGCCTCCGTTTTCGAATGTAACTGTGAGTTAAGAGATATTTTCAATGCCACGACGAGGGATTATGATTTAATCTTTAAGTGGTGCCAATCATGCGGTGAAGTTTTAATGTGGTATTATTTTGATACATAATACTGTATCGCGATAGTGATGTATTTTGATGTTTTGTGGTTTTGTATCACCTTTCTAGAAGTTTGCGTATAGTCATTTTAATGCATGCTGTTGTTACTCATCACTTTTTTATATAGAACACACTAACGGTTCATATTGAAATTAAATATACAAATTAATAGATAGTAACTTGATGTTTGGGGACTGATAAATAATTTGGCGGTTTATATTGCCCGTATTATAAAAAGGAATATTCAAACAAGGATGGGAATATTGATACGATGATGGAACAGACGGATAGACAGTTTATAAAATAGTCTGCCTTGTTAGTTACAGTGAAGATTTTTAACATAACATATTTAACGGTAACAAAATCTTTATAAATCAGATATCCTTTTGTTCTATGTATATCTATACTACTACTAAGTATTGAAGTCAAATATATTAATTAATAATATTATAATGATCGCACACAGAAGAACGGTGACAATAATCACCAAATATATAAACAAACTGCTCAGGATAGGTGCTAAGAAAATGAGAGCTTATTGAAAAATTTGTTTGTTTTGTAAAATCACTGTCAAAATATATTTATTTTATGAAAATATCTTGACAGCTTAAAATACAGGAATAAAAAGGAAATAAAGATTTTATTAATTTCATATTATAGTTACTAAAAATTGTCATAGTACCGCAGAACTTAGCACTAAATACTCGTGTTGAAGTGCTATGCTATGTGCCAATTAGTAAGTACCTATATAAGTATGGAACACCTCGTGCGTTTCGACACATTTTATAAAAATATTTTTACGACTTGTACAAAAAATCGAGCCATTAGAATTAATCTTCCTTCTTCGTAAACAATTTGGTTAGGAAAAATATTAGAACCGTAATGCAAGATTTGAACTTGCATTCTGCAATCCGTCCTGGATTGTATAGATTGCACGTGCTAACACCCCAAGGTCTATAAAATTAATGGGATCATTTTGACTCTTCACACAGTACCTAACTTAAATAGTTAGGTAAATAACAATATTTGGCTGCCGATTTAAATCCAGTAACATTCTTGTACTTTTACCTCTCTATAATGCAGCAATAATTAAGATCTTGCTTAGTTTACTTAAATGCTAAGTAATAATTACATGTGCAAAAAAATATCGTATCAACTTTTAATGCTGATGGTGAGGCATGATAAGTCATTTGCTTAATAATGAGTCTGGTATGATATAATTAGGGCTACGGAGCTAGCTTTGAATAATTATAAACTGCATCTATTAATTTTCAATCACAGCCTATCAAATATTGAAAACATTGCAGTTTCAAATCTCCCATAATGTTAGAAACTTTCCTGTATCGCTAAAATAATTTGTCTTGTTCTCGGCAAGTTATGACAAGTTAAGGTGTTATTTCTGTCCGTCGATCTTGTGAGTTTAACCATATCGAGGCATACTGATAAAATTATTGTGTCTAGATATCGGCGTCAAAATTATGGTTAATGAGTTAAAGAGTGTAAAGATAGTCACGGCATACACTTTTGTTTTATACCTTTGTTTTTTATACCACCTTGACCGTATAAAATATTGTAGCAACTAAAATAGGAATATTTACTTCAATAATTAGGTTGTTGTGGTATAATTACAAGCGATAAGCTATCGCCTACGAGTGGCTATTATCACTAGAAGTTGCCGTGCCCCACGCTAATTACCCGTCTTCTTTACGTTTTCTTTTTTAATTATTAATCGATAAATCGCGTTTAAACTGTATTGTTTCTTATAGATAATTCGTTGTACAAACAGTTTACATTTAATTATTTTGCGTAAGGTATTGTAATCCAATAATTATATCAAACTAGCTGACTAGACGGACGTAGTTCTATCTAAGACGAACTGTCAAATTCGCGAGGTTAAAATAGTCGTTAAGTTTTCTGAAATTATCCCATGTTAGGCGCAATTTTCTTCAATTTTCTTTGCGTAACAACCTTTCCAAAATGATAGAAAATTGAAAAAAAATGATGTATGAAATCGGTAAACTCGTTCTCAAATTATGTCGTGACCAAGTAAAACAGGGATTTATTTTTATAATTATATTGTATAGGTGGCTAAACAAAACATAGGTATGATTTTTACACTAGACTTTGTTACTTACGCGGTACAGTTCTGCTGAAATGAATTAGATAATACGTGACTCAGATTTCAAGTTGAACCTTAATTTACTAAGCTGGGAAAACCACATCAAAAGCCGGTCAATGGTTTTGCTCAAAGCTGGAATAATATTTGATATTAGTATTTTATTGCAGAATATTATGACTTGATATAATAATTATATAAAGTCATAATATTCTGCAATAAAATACTATAATTAAACAAGATGTTTATCGGTTTGATTGACTATCTACTCAAACTCAATTTTATTACAAGCATGTTCTAAATGTTGCTCAAAATAATCTGATTACATTTTAATAAAAATAATAGAGGAATCTCAAAGAAATCTATAACAAAATGTTATGAGAATTTATTTGGTACCTTTACTTTTCATTGTTAAAGATTTTACATAATTGTACCAAATAATATACATCAATATCATTAAAAATAAAATCCAATACGTTAAGGTAGAATTCTGCAAACTGGGCAAATACTCATGCAAATTCAACTATCGATCATTTGGTGCCTGGTTAAATACCTGAATCACATGAGGCATCCATCTATTGTAAGCACCTATGACAGTAGATATCAAAAGTAGTGGAAATGTTTGACTGATTAGTCCGATCTGACTAAAAATCAAGTGACTGTGAACGAACAGTCAAGACATGTCAGTCTAAATTGTTATCTTCGCGTGTCTTAGTGTCTTAAATATGTGTATAAATGCACGCCTGTGTTATGCAAACGGGTGGGCGGAGCTGAATTAGACCTACACCTCGTCATCTATGTTTTAAGTACTATGTAATAGGGAGCAAGTGGCTAGAGCATCATTATGAAACGCTCGATTTATAACTACTTTTATATCCATTGTAATAGATGTTTGTAACAACTGGGTCATATGTTTCAACTTTCTTTTTGCGGTTCGGAAGGAGTGACATTTAGTCATTAGTATCACGTGTAAGGGAAAAGGAGTTCGAGAACTTTAGTAAAACTCAGCGACCTTAGGTAAAATCTGCGCGGTCGCCTAGTATTTTCCATTATAATTCATATTCTTTAATTCATATGAATATATTATTATACGTATAACATTCATATAATAGCAATATAATATGTGAATTATGATTATAAAAATGAAAGCAGGAGGCACTAAAGAAACAAGACCGTGAACAGCGCGTGAGTTTCATCGCAAAACTAAACAATTAAATAATTATTGCATTATAAGATAAACTATGTATTCTTCTTCTTTTCGTGTGGTTAGTAGCCAACTTGTTGTCAAGAGTTGTTCAAGCCGCCCGTAGGCCTCTGACATGGCTTAACGACTGCTGTCTATTTGGCAACAACCGGGACCGACTTTTTACGTGCCCTCCGAAGCACGGAGAAGCCCAGATGAAATACCACTAAGCGGTCACCCATCTAATTTATAAACTGACCGCACCCAACGTTGCTTAACCTCGCTAATCGTTTACCGATCAATGAGTGCAACTGGCTATGAGCGTTCTTTGTATTATTTGCGTAATAACCATGTTATAGAAAAATACAGTGTGTATGGGAGCGGTATCCTGCCTGAGTTGTCAGTCAAGTGTAGGAGAAGAGCCGCTTGAATTCTAACATCGTAAACTAGTTTTGAAGCAAAAAGTAGTTATACTAGTCATATTTAGTAGTAACGTGTGAAGTCTAAGGACCTCGGTGTACGGTAATATAGGACCTATTAATAACCTTTATTGGTATTAAACGTCGATGCGAATATAGAAATAATTGATACGTAACGCCACTGTATGTATTATATAGAAAGTAAATGCTGGGAACTTATTTTATCTATTTCACTCACCAACTTCTCAAGTCAAAATCAAATTCTTCTCAAATCCTTGGAGGTCGCATACAGGCACTTATACTCTTTGGAGTAACGTATAGTCAGGATTCAGGAAATGCAGTTTTATGTTTTGCCTATCAAAAAGATTGCGAGATTTCTTGGTCGTTTGTTGTCTTACTGTGACGATACTAGGGCTGTGTAAAAGCTTTTCCAGGAGAAGTGAAAGGCTATGATATAATGGCACTTCTATGTTCGTCCCTTTTAGATATCTCTTGGTTCCCTCGTCACGGTATTTGATAACTACTGGGATGGTTTGAGTGGGGAGCAGTCTTGTTTAAGAAGGCCCGGTCTCTTTAGAGAATTAGCTCCGCCAAAAAAATGCCTAATGAAAAGGAAAAATACTATAACATTGACACTTTAAGGTTAATGAACTTGGGTAGGTATCTAACTAAATGTAATACGGTTACCTACGGTCATCTGAACCCCAAAAAATTAATTAGGAATAGTTGTCAAGATAATGAGAAATAATAACGCTTCGTCAACGATATTAACCAAGTGTTTGGTTATTAATAAATAACTGTGTTAAAAATTTAAACATTGTACAGTATGTAGCGCAACAGATTACAAAAGAGCGTACGTAAAAAAACGTTATATTGCTTCGACTGTTTTAGAAGGATTTTGTTAAACCGATTTAGTTTTGAGAACAATAGAAAAACGATCCGTTTGGATCGTTCCTGAGTCTTCACTTTTCATGCGCTGCTAACATATTTGCTTACTTTTTGTACAAGTAATAGTAATATCATTGCGTTTGGTGTCCATTGCCAGTGTAAAAAAGAACTCATAACAATATGTACCGTACGAGATATTGTGACGTTTTGTAAATAGCCTGTCATGTAAATCTTGGCAGCGACTGGTTCGCTTAACTTCACTGATCGATGGGTCTGGTCTGGGTTTACAATTGCCACTATATCAATGCTTTTTTCTAAATTAGATAATGCGGCCAGCCTCTTGTCCGTATTTACGTATTTTCCTATTTTATCCTGAATGATACTAGAACATAAAATCTTTTACAAAATTATTTATATTTCAAAATGACAATTTTCTAAAATTGTGATTTCAGAACATCTGACATCAAGCCAACAAATTAAACAACCTAATAAAATAAATGAAAACATAGAGACTTTCTTTCTTATAAAGCTTGTGGAATAAAATTCATATCGGTTTCATTTTTAACTAGAAAACGAGGTGGTGATTTGTCAATTATGCATAGTCCGAGCTGCAGTTAGCTCTTTCGTACATTGATAATTCGTTCGGGCCCAGCACAACAGCAATAGATGCCTTAAAATCCTTTTTGTTAATGTTTTGTTGCTCGTATTTTCTCTTAATATCCATAATGTTTTAATACTTTGCCTCAGTGTATATTAAATAAAGCCGACAAAGAAATTATTTCAATAAAAGTGCCTATTCACTTTATTTTCAATCAGCATCAGTATTTACTGTATACTTTTACTTTTAAAATAATGGATGGTTGTGACAGGGACCTCCTGTGAGGCACATGTTTTTAATTCTCTTTCGCCGGCGCAGTTATTAACGTGTCAGAATGGACGGACCAGTCTGTCACACCAACATTGTCTCTCTTGTGAATAATGGATTATATTTTCTTATTCGCATGTCAGTAATAAACTTATCTCAGTAAGAGTAATTATGCCGACTAATATAATAAAAGTGAAGGTGTGTTTGTACGTTCTTTGAGCTGGATTGTCGCAATAAAGCAACGTGATTTGTTGAGCGGAGATAGCTAAAGGGACGCAAAGTAACATAGTTTGTTCGTCGAGGATTCCACTTGCATCTAGCAAGATTACATGCATTTTATTATTTAGATAAATAAATTTAATTAGGACTTGCAAACGAAAAATATGTATGGAAGATGTCTCTTTAGTGCAGCGGTTTCGATTTTGAGATCGGACGGAGTGGTGTCATTGTATTTTTCTGTCAAGGAATTCTTAGTAGGTTGCTGCTACTGAGATTTTGACAGAAAGGTGGACAAGGAAAAGGACAAGATGGCAATAAACTAACCCCCTATTACGTGAAACTAAATTGTTGGCAAAATTTAGGTGTCATAAGCCTTTGTCAACCCTTTCCGGGCGAGAGGCGTCTTTGCAGCTATATATAAAAAAGATCCAAACTTATATAACCAGACATATGTATATTTTACTGTTTAGCATAAGATCGACTGACTATGATAAAGTTTTATTAAGTTAACTTATCAAAATTCGCTACGTGCTACGCCTGCTTAAGCTTTTCTGAAGAGAGATTGGCAGGGAAAGCAATGTTTGATTATATGATAGCGGTTAGACTTTCAAGTTCAAAAGGGCTTTATGCTAATACATTTGAAGTAAGCTATCCCTTTTGAATTAATATAGCATGTAGTATTTGTAATACCGTATAAGTACAATACTGTAAACTTGGCGTTTAAAGAGAGTGACCGTGAGATTTTTGCCAGTTCTTCTCATTGGTTCTACGTCCTTGCTTTGCTTAACATAAATTCACGTTAATAAATGTAACTTTGACGTTCATAAGTGTTACTTTATAATCTACTTGAATAAAATTATTGTTGTATTTTGCGTAGTATAATAAAATCCATATGATTATATTATACATAATATGTATAGGTATCTCAAATGCAAAGCCAGTGTCACATCAACTCGACTTTTGTTACGATTCTATTATATCTTTAATTTTTCGTCTTTTGTTTTAAAAGTTTTTGATTTCGTTTGATATTCTTATGACTGTTGTACACGATGTGAGTAAAGAAGAGTTGAAGGATTGTATAAACGATCAGGCAAGTAACTCTCACATATAGTCCACGCGAAAGCTTGCATTAGTTGCACGCGCTACTTACGACGACTAATCGAATTATTCGCATCTTCAATAATAATAATATTTGCATTAAGTAATATTTGTATTTTTCGAATGCGTGAAACTTTGATGTTGTTCGATTATTTGGTTAAATAGGAACTCTATACAAATACGAAATGCCAGTACCGCAATTCGAGGACGCGCGTGACATGAGGTCATGGCATGTAAATATTCCAACGAACACCTAAAAAAAAGGACCGTTTGAATCAATCGACCACGACCTATTATACTCGTTGACAACAAATAGATCAACATTCGGAAGCGGGATCATAAAATTTTCGATTATTCGAATTACCTTTTTTAAAGCAATTGCACATCTCTAAAATGCCCATAAGAGCACACAACTAAATTTTTATAAAATATTTATTAAATACGATTCTTACCTTATTTGTCCGTAGTCAAAGCTAATAAATGCGTTGATACTCCTTGATTGTCGACTTCTTCAAACCACCTGAAATTAAAAGAAAATATACATTAGTTAACTGCTAAATATTATACGGTATGCAAAACCACAGGCAATAAATTAAAACGAAATAAGTGGATGAGTCATTGATACTCATCGCATTATCATTAATATACTCATAAACAGAGGTCAACACACGTAAATCGATAAACAGTTAGTCGATATTGCCTAATACGATTAATGACCTTTTTGTAACCTGCCAAAATTTTGTAGTTTTAGTTGATGATAGCGCTAGTGAATACGACTACTGTACGGTCTCAATTTATGGACCGGCAAAATAGTTATTGAGTTCTTATATCAAGACATTTTAATAGCAGCACGGAGTCTGGGACAGTACCTGGTATGACAATAGGCTTGCTCCCAATTACGTAAAACCTACAACATAGTAGTCGAAATGTAGGTGTACTACAGCCTACCCTTTTCGGGCACATATGTAATACTAACGATCCGCCCCGGCACGTGTAGTACAAACCTTAACAAATTATCCACTTAAACCTCATAAATTGTCTATTTGTGAAAACTGCATGAAAATCCGTTCAGTAGTTTTTAGTTTATCGCGAACAGACAGACAGACGCGGCAGGGAACTTTATAATGTGTAATGATAGTGATACTTTTAAGATATTTGATGTTCAACCCTTACGTTATTCATAGTAAACTCTATATAACCCGCAAACAACCTATCTGTAAATTACATTATGCCGCAGGATAATCACTTCAGGCGCGGTACAAAACCAGACTCACATGCATAAACAATAACCAGCGGTCGCATGTTATGAAAACCAGAATGTTATGAATGTTATGAGCAAGATTACGTATTGTCAATACACTACAAGATTATAACACACTAGGCTAGTTTATTATTACAAGAAAATAATACGAAATGTTGACAATCTTGAATGAGTAAATAGTGTCCTGAAATGTAAGTCCATAAATTCTATAACTACCGTAGGCTTTATTGACGTTTAAGCATACGTGATTAAATATCTTAAACATTATTAGTTAATAATTATAATGTTAGTCAACTGAACTGAACTAGGTAATCTTGTGGACCAGCGTTTTTTTAAGATTGATAAGAATTTAATTTGGGTATCACAAGTATTCTTGTTATCCTCTCGAGCTAAGCTAAACTCTTGTGTTGATTGTGTTCACGTCGGTAGTACAGTGGGTGGGGATCGAAAACATGACCTTTTGATCGCAAGTCCAATGCCTTATTAATTGAACTATGGAGGTATTTCTTCCAGACATCATGAAAATTAAAACAAAGCATACATACAGGTTGTCCGGTAATTAATGGATAACCTGGAAATGTCTTATAGTGGAACTGATGGCCTTTTAGAAAAATATGAAAAAAATCTATCCTAACTACTACCTGAGATATGTGTTTTTTTTTTAATTACCATGTATATCTTTCTTGTATACTACGATCATAAATGAATGAAATCCATCGGTATTTTGTTGTTTTATTATTAAACACTAATTATGATAATAGATAGACAGTCAAAAGTATGCTATGCTAATATAGCTTGCACTTTTTAATAAATGTTTTATATCTTATTTTTCATTTTTCTGAACAGCCTTCAGTTGTACTATAAGACATTTCAAGGTTATCCATTAATTACCGGACACCCTGTATATATACATTATTTATTTATATATATATATATATATATATATTATATTGGTTTATTATTTTTCAGACAGCGTCGTTGGTGTTCCTTAGCATAAGGTTGCTGTTGGATAATGTGTTTGAACTTTCTATATCTCCAGTAGCAGCAAGTAATCTGAAAAACTTCCCGGAAGACGGCAATAGATTTTAAAAAGAGAAGGCGCTATGTAGAATGCAATATATGTATAACGCCGTTGCCCACGCTTTCGGGGTTACCTATAGGGTCGGTCCTATGTATGCTTGTATGAACAACCTGAATAAACATAGATATTAATATTTGTTTAATTTTACTTAAATACTAAGCTTGCAAAAAAAATTAAGGCATGTTGCTAGATAAATTAATTACTTCTTGGTGACGTAAAATGCAATGTTTGCGTTACAAAACCAAATATTTATTTATCATGATTTATTTATATTTGCTATTATATTACAATTGTTTATAATAGGCAAATATTATAAAATAAATGGTGCCGCGATAAAGCCAGTAATTACGTCTAATACAATGAGATTACATCGATAAGTTTCATACAAGGCGAAAATATTCTATAAAAGAAGCATACGTGCGTGTGGACTACAACTGCTGCGATGACAAGTATCCAACTTATCTTATTAGCATCTACTGACATAGTTGTGTAGTACATTCTCTCAAATTATCACATAATAATTAAGATGGCGACATGCATCTGATCTTACAAGACTTAATGTCTGTATGTTTATAATTAAAGTCAATTTGCATACCGTATTGCGATGTGTATGCGCGTAATTGATCTTTATGGCCGGCTTCCGTTTTATGCTCGTTAGGGCGAGGAAGCCGCAGGCCTCATACTTATGTCTAATAACAATATTGTTTATAGTTCAGTAATTATTTATCCTAACGTTGCTTTGCAGTGTTACAAAGAAAGGAACAAAACAGAATTACCCTAATATATTCTAACAAGACTTGTGTAAGAGATTGTTAGTAGTGATATATAAGGTTTGCTTATAACAATATCTGGCTGCCTTATTAGTCAATTTGCAAATGTTTATGATTACTTTTAGAGACGACCGTGCGAATCGGTTAAAGCAAAGGTTTATAAGATTTTTTGTCAGAGCACAGGGACTGATTGCATGTAGGAAAGTTAAACATAACTGAAGAAATAAATAATATATTACACTTTCTGGAATATCTGGAAGATCACAAAAATCTTTTAACCTAATTATGGGGATCGATCCCACGACATTCTGGGCAAAGAAAATAGCGAGTTGACCATTTAGACTACTGCGATCCGTATAATATGAACACTAACTAGTATTATTTTCGAAGCGATAAGTTCATGAGCCGAGATCTCACCTAAGCATAACCTAAATTAGAAAACTGATACTTAAGAATCTTAGAATAGGTTACAAAAGGTCTTCAAACTTTTGTATCTAACCGAATGCAATAGAGGAAAGCAATGGAATATTAGTCACATTATTCAATAGTCTTCCATTAAATACCACAAACTGATTACTAGCTAAACCAATTGTAATTTGCACCTCCTTGTTTATTAACTTCGATAGACAAGCTACCGCGTTTCACTGACGTTTCATCTATAGCCTTAGGCTTTCAAGTAACCGTTTTCACTGCATATTTTCATTAACCGTTTAGATGACTTACTGCAAATAAGAACATCGTTAGACCAACATCAGATGCAGAATTACTTAACAATACATTCCTCAATATAACGGTAGAAATAACCTTTATAGTTAAATTCAATTTGCTATCATGTAGCGTTAAATATTCAATCAGTGTAGCCGGACCGGAATTCAGACTCCAAATAGGAAATAGCGCTTAACAATATACCGAGATAAGGGCAAATCAAACGTGCTAGATATCCTGGTACTAATCTATAACCGAAGGCAATCTATTCAGATAAGATAGGAATAAATCTTATAGGAGCGGTAGAAGCCCAGTACCCATTAGTGGTTACCCCGGTATGGGTACAATGGGCATCCAAGGGAATTGGTATTGGCGGCCAACGGAAATATCAACCTAACGTCTATCTCAAGTGTTTGTCTAGGAATTTTCTATTTGAACATATGTATATCGTAGATTAAAACGAAAGGAGGTTTGACCTGAGAGATTATTCAATACAAGTTGCGGGTAGTATGAAATATTCTGTTTGTTTTGAACAGATATTCTATTCAGCGGTAATCTATACTATCCTAACTAATATTATAGATGCAAATGTGAGTTTGTTTGTAACGCTTTCACGCCTTAACTACTCGACTGATCATCGTGAAATATACATATTGTTAAGGGACAAAATAGGACATACGTACCATTTATTCGGGAAAATAGTACAGGAACGAAATTTATTGACAAAACTACATTAACGCAGTCGAAGCCGTGTGCAAAATTTTGTATAACATCAAAGCTGAAAGGATGTTCTTTGTTTTTAATTGAATGCGCTAATCCCTGGAACAGACAACGGGCTTGATGCCAGTGATTTTTTTATTTTTGGAATGTATAGGCTATATGACATCACGCTATGAGCCACGAGAGCGCGTAAGTAATGATAAATGTAGGAGAACCCGTTGGGACAAGTTAGTTTTTCATACTATGTGTATTTGCAATATCGATGTACTTTTGTTTTTATGGCGAGTGTATTGACTACTGTATTGCTGGCGACTAATAAAAGATATTAATAGAAATTAATTATTGAAGTTGCTCTATTAGCAAACCTGTCTATTAGAGACACATTTCACAATTTTACTGCGAAATTCTATGTTCTACAGCGTTTTAAGTATTTTTTGTTACATTATTATTTCTTTGTTTACATCTTTCACACAATGTAGGCGTATTAAATTGGCTGTGTATGAATGAAGCTATATGGCATTAATTGATAGAGTTTTATCAACGTTAAACACGCCAAGTTATAGTGTACTTAATATAATTGTTGATTAAAATTCGTCCGTGGAAAACATGTTAAGACGTTGACGGTTACCATGAGTGCATTGTTTATTTTTTACGTTAAGTTTATCGCATGTTTATGAAATTATAGAACGTAATTAACTTTTAGTAAATCTGGTTTACTAACTTAGTTGAGTGAACGTTACCGTGTTTAACGTTCATATGCTGTATTATAGTTGCAGGCTGCAAATATCAATTTTACGCAGACTCTGAGTATGTTTCCGATCTTTTGATCGAACATACATTTATAATGATTTGTCGATGAAGACCTAGATACCAAGCGAAGCGGCAATAACTAAACATGGTAAGAATATACGCTTGCTATAGACTTAACACCTCTATCAAGTGAGAGAATGAGCCTTAAGGTTCAGAGCAGCTGTGATTGCTATGTTTCTGCACACTAGATTTAAATACGGATAACAAGCAGCCTTTTTATTTGCATATTACGATGAATAGTGTATATCACCTATCTTTTTTATACACAATTTCATAGCCGACTAAAAGATATATGTAGGTATGTGGATAATGACAAACAAACTTTTACATTCGTGTGAATGTATGGACTTGCTTAATGTAGTAAGAATTGATTTCGGCATTACGCATGCTGAATTATTAAGGAAAACAAGCTATTTCGTGGATGGCAGCCTGATTTTGTCTGCTTTTAAATTTACTTAACATTCAATTAATTTTTATTTAATTTAATGTACTAATAATATTATAACTATGTATTTTATGGCTATAAGTACACTATTGATTTTTAATAATTAATTGGTACCTATGTTTCTTTACATTGGATTACAGCCATCTAAAAAGACTGAATGATATATTAGTTTCTTGAAAACCCTAACCTCCATTTGTTTAATCAAACAAGTTCAAGCTTAAAAGTAATCTTTAGTCGGACCGGAGAAATAAAAATTAAATGCACGAGTTTGCAATCAATTAAGCACTGCACAAAATTTTACCTAATGATTCCTGCTTTATGCTACGTGAAGATTTTCTTCATACAATATCTATTATACCTATATTAATAGCAGCTTAAACCATAGAATATCCAGTTGGATATATAATGGCAAGGCGACACCTGACGGTGAGGTATTGCACTAAATTATTGAACATGTCATATTCTCAGTACCAGGTTGGCATCTAGTAAGCTGATTGGTAATACGATCTTAAACGTAACAGGAATACAGGTGCCAATTCTCCAGGGAGGCTTCTCTTTCTTATATACGGTTATGTGGTCTAGACCTTACTGTTAGCAGTTAATTTTATTTATTCCCATTTCCTTACAAGTAAATCCATCAATATTCATATTACTGAACTAAAGATTTAAAACCAATAAAGTCAGATGTTTATTGTGCTTTAATGTTTGTTAATCATTAGTTCTTTGATATATTATATCTTGTGAAATACCCGTTACCAATCGCAATGATTATTGTGTTTGCGCATACATAAAATGCTGGACATTCAATCGACGTCTATGAGCGCTATTATTTCGTTCAAATTATTTGCAAATCTATTGGTCAGTGAAGATAATTATTTTCTGTGACTGTTACTTAGCTTTACCGAGTCTGGCTATACTAGGATCTAGATGATTTATTTGACCTGTATCTATATATGTTTATGACATTTGAATACTATATTATGTAAACCATTGTCATTGATTTAAAATAAGAATCCACTACAGAATAAAACCATGTAAAGTAATCTAAAACCGAAATGTTCTATACTTTAAACAATTTTTATTTATTATCGATCGATCGAAGAGACTGTCGCAATAATAAAAATAAAGATTAATTTGCGATTTCTAATGTGGTGTTTGTAGCAATAAGGATTCGATAGGATCTTAGTCATAAAAGCACGCGCTAAGTAACTAAGAAAACATAACTTGAATTTAAAAAGGCACGGTAATTATTAAATCATTACGAGTGTCTAAGAGGACCTAGCTCATGTCGGCTTTCTGCATACTAAAGTCGCCTATCATAGTCGTCTTTTTTCGCTTTCCACGTTGAATATTCATTTTAAGGTAATTTTGTCAGCGTCTTTATACCCTTGGAAGCACGGCTTTGACATAATACAAGCTTCTCAGTGTGGGTGTACACATGATTGTAACCAATCAATTCTAAATCACAGGATTATTACAGTGCTATATTTACCCCACTCTACAAGAACACTACGATAAATACCTAGTCAATATGCATAGCAGTATTTAGTATGCAGATTAATGCTTAACATTATTGGAACTATGAGAGCAACTTCAGCGGTAGCGAGTACTAAGTCAGTTTCTATTCAACGAGATCTATGCTATCTAGTAACGGACTTTCAGGTTGTTTAGGTTAGAAGGCGTGTAAGGAGGCTCTAATTGCAATATTTACATTTAAATCGTGTGCGCCTTGGTTGTCGTGTTGTTAGGCCCAAACCGATGTTAACACGGCCACTGCACGCGAACTTAGTAAGCAAGATTTATCGGCGCTCTTGGCGACAGGCTGACCCACAAACTAAAGGATTATAGATACGTTTTTGTTCGAATGCTGTTTCAATGTAGTGTAATGATAGAGGCATGTTAGTCGCCCATTTCAATATTTGATGTCTATGTAAATGTTTAGATTTTGTGTTAGTTTCTCGAGCTTTGGTCAAACATGACGTCTTTGTTTGTGTAAAGACAATATCCGTAGTTTATTCTGCCTTGAACCTCCCAATGAGTTTGTATCCTTGTGGTTGGCTTATTTAAATTAGCTATATAGTGAGACTAAGAACTTACATTGATTAAAATTCTGAAGGAAATGTTTGCTTAGAAACTTTTTAATTAGAATTGCAGAATTATGAAACGGTGGAGTAACAAACGGTGTTCTACATAAAATGAAAAGCATAGCACTCAAGTGTGTGATGTCTTTTCAGTGTTTCTATGACCTTGTCTTTAATAAAGTTTTTAGTCTAGTTTACGCTGATATTTATTTTAATATTTATAGTTATCCAGTTACACTTTTAAGGGTATACTGAAGTGAGTTTTTACTACTTAAGTTTTCTATAAACTCCTGTGTGGTTAGCGTCTTTACAAACTTTGATATGACTTAGACAAAGTACCTAAACTCTTTGCAGACCACAGAAATATTTGATCCGATTAGGCATGGAACTTACAATAGTTGGCGCGGTATAGCTAACGTAGTTGACCAAGAAAGCTAGTACGCCAACTGAGTATAATTATTTTTCTAAATAAACATGATTATGAACGAAAATGAAACGTTTTATTTTATTTCCTTAGTTCAAAAATAACACGTATTATTTTTATATGTTCAACTATGTGTAATTATCTGTATAACAACGACTAATAGTACGTCATATTGTGCAAGAACAACTGCCAGTCGACAGGTTTTTTACATATTATACCCGCAGCGTGCAACACGCTCACCGACAAATCGTCACTTGTAAGCTGTAACCGCACCGCAGATGCTATCGTTAAATCGCCAGTATTATATTATAGCTAACTGCTATAAATCAACGCATACAACTTGCAAGTACATTTAAATTCTTACAGGCACTTTTTAATATGGTTTGTCGTAAATAATAACTCTACATGATAGAGTGCCATTTAAATCATTTCGTATCAAAAATAATTATTCACGTTTATCTGTTTAAAGAGGTCAAAGTTTGTTTGTATGTATGGAGAATATTATAAGACTGAAATTAGTGAACCTATTCGAAAAATTATTACACAAATTATAATGTCATACTATCTTTGAAAACATAGGCTAAATATAAATCTATCCATAGTACAGGAAATAAGAGTAGTCATAGTCAGACTCGAAGTGCATTTTGCACTTTGAGCAAATCCTTCATCAGTTACAGACTCATTTTTGTGATATTTACAACTGACTGAACAAACTGCCTCGATAACATAGCGTTAGTAAATACGAGTGCTTTGCGGACTGCTGTGTAAGGTCTCGGTTTGAACATAATGCAGGTTAGTTAGTGTTATTGGATTTTTCTGTCAAGAAATTCTAAGTAGCAGCATATAGTTTAATAATTACCAATTAACTCTCCTTTTATGGAGCATTATTACGAAGAGGCTAAAACCATCGTTAGTAAAATGCGAATTTAATACATCTCTGCCACTGCTAAGTGTGCGACTATGTATCTCAACCTAAAAGGAAGCCTACGACGAAACATTATTTCGGCATTTTTTTAAATCATACCGCTTTTCTCTTAAACTGGCTAATAGAGAAACAAACCTGCAGCTTTTCCAAGAAATAGCGTCTGTCAGCTCTCAGTATATTATTTATGAAATATGAGCTTTTACAGTTGTTCCTTTACCGGGAATCATTAATCGATCCTTTAGAAAAGGGAAAACATAAATTTGCCTAAGACTATCTTTCATATACTCAACTTACTATTTTATGCATTTCATGTATATGTTTAGTCTGGACAAAAATTATAAATAATGACTATAAGAATAAGTTGTATATTCATGTACATTTAAGAATTTTTGTAATCGTTTGTATAATGTGTATATTATATTATCGGTTGTCACCATATTTATAAATCTTCGGGCTATATAATTGAACATCTCTTCAGAAAAGGGATATAACCTGAGCATAAATTATAAAACTCGAAGATATTGATTAAGCGTTAGGATTGGTTGAGATTCTGTGGCACTGATATAATGACATTGATATAAACAATATTTTTTAAAGAAAACCAAACTATATAGCTAACTATATATAACTAAAAGCATTATTTTATGTTACGTTTCTTACAAAGTTTACGTTTTAGATTTATACACAGAATTTATATTTAGGAATTTAAACTATGTACACCAAAATATAGAATGAAGTCATGATTTGCACAGTAGCACAGATTATAATAGATAGTTCAATGATATCGGCTACCGGGTGCCACCCGCCGCGAAACACGGCCTAGGTGCCACAGATAAGATATATCTCTGACGTTTCAAGACATAAAGCGACCACATTCAGCCAATCTATCTCGAATACTAGTTTGACAGCTAGTGCTAACTACTTTGACAGCGGTGACACTTGTCGCTCAATACCGGTAGCAAACAAAGTGACAACACTATTTGTGCTAGGGCTGTCGAAAGTATTTAATTTTAAACCTTTTGACACTATCGATATTACCGCAAGTCAGTCCCTAGTTTGTTTCTTTCTATTCAAACGTAAATTTATCATATTGTGGCTATCTATTTCTATCTCTATTATACACCAATTTGATGTTATCAATGATCGTTTCATTAATGAACTGTCTAATCTTATAAGCAGTTAATTAACATTTTAATGGATTATAACATTTTCATAGGCAGTGAATTTAATTATAATTATGTGCTAAGTGATGTCTGGCACCTTATAATTATCACGTCCATTAAATAAAATTTCATTTCCACTAACAAATCAGGTCTTAGAATTAGCATTAACCTTACATAATTATGTTAGATATGAAAATAGCATTATGTTTCAAAAGACTTGACAAGCTTTAATGTATATTTAGAATATCTTTCAATTATTTCACAGATGTTAATTACGCTGTCAAATGATTTATGGACACTGAACCTAAAGATATAGAATCAGGTAAACTATAAATTATAGCATATTGATGAATGTGCTTCTGGATATTGTGTCAAGTTAAATCAACATTTACAGTTGAAGCTTTAAAATTGATTCAAGTGACCAAACATAAAATAACGGGCCATGTTCTATTATATGTATAACAGATGTTGAATGTTAGATTTATGAAAGACTTGAATATATTTGACTACCTACTGATTCATTATTGCCGTCTATAGTTCATATAGGAAGACTGGTAGGCCATTATAAGTATAATAATTACTAAGAAGTAATGTTCACGAGAAAATTTACGATGATCGACTTGCATTCCCACATAAGCACGGATATAAGTACTTAAAACGCAATTAAGTAGTAATACGGCCGACCTTTCTCTATTATATAATAATTTATTACAACCTCATCGACTATCGATAGCAGCCGATACCAATCAGCGGCCCTGCACTAATCAATCGATAACATTTATATCAAGTGCTTCATTCGATTAATCCTTTCAATTGCTCGGGTCGGTGGGTGAAACCACACGCTAACAATTTCTAATGCAAAACGTTTCTAATCGTGTATGCGCTAATGGGTTAAGGCTGAGGCAAAACCGAGGCAGACATATTTACTTAACATTATTATAATAGCATAACTCGGATATACTTGGATACATCTCAGTTTCTACATAATGTTGCAATCGAAAGTTAGGTCAATGATCGTTACATGATAATGTAGTAGTTATGTTTAAGCTATTTTTAAGTAGTCGCGAAGTTTTAAGATAAATTTTCTTCTCAATTTATCTAGATCTTATCCTCCAAGACAGACTTACTTTCATTGATTACGTTGTCACGGTTGATAAATTCTGTTAATTAAAAAATGAATTAGTGTGAGATATGTCTTGGTTGTAATTTGATACTAAAATTCGAAAGTATAGTAATAAAGTAAAGCCTTTCGCTTTTCCGTTTGATACGTGACAGAGATTAAAACACACATAGGTATTTAATCAAAAACATATAAAGATAATAAAAAATGAGCTTTGAAAATATTATTATTCGTCCCAATAAATAATATTCGTAAACACAAATGTGATAAAATTCTACTAATAACTAATATCCATTGTTCCTTTCTGTATCCACCATCAAATCAGTTATACAGAGATACGTGCTTAATAATATTTATAACTAATGTAAAATTTGTAATACAAATGTTTTCGCTATTATACACGAATAATCCTGATAATCATCGACAGACACATTTACATAAGCAAAGTTTCAAACCAAAAGATTCGAGGAAATTTGAATGAAAATCAGCTTTATCTTCTTTATATATATAATTCTTCTGTACGTGTGTTGACAGTGAACTCCTCCTAAACGGCTGGACCGATTTGAATGAATTTTTTTGTGTGTGTTCAAGTGGATTTGAGGATGGTTTAGATTTGTTTCTTTTTATTCTTTTCCTTTTTTTCGCCTGTACAAGCCAACGTCTGTCGGGACAGCTAGTAGCTTATATAATTTAATAAAAGATTTTTATTTTAAATTAGTATAATGATAAAAAATACAAGAAAACATTCATCTGAGTCTATCACAGTAAAAGCTTATTATAAAGTATACGTATAAATTCCAATAATGTAATAATATTTTCATTATAACTTACATTTATGCAAATTACGAACTTACTTATGTATGGAAATTACCGTATAAATTCTAGATAGAAATATAATTCCTTTTTTCAAAAGCCGAAAATATATTCTTGGATAGGGCTTCCAAGAATATATTTTCGGAAAAATATTGGCTGCCGGGATGTAATATTTCGCAGCCCTCTATAATAAGACGCATAACATTTTAACCCATTATTTCGCACAATGGTTTTTATGGACTCCCACCGCGATTTATAAGTAAAGTTATTGGTTTATTAACACAAACACTCCAAAGAGAATTTATTTTATATAAATATAGATGTTGATATTTCCTCCGTCGTAACAAAGCTCAAAATGCCTGGAACTAAACTACTTCGCCATCAATTATTCCAAAGTAAATTGAATTATTCATTGGAACGCCGAAGTCAGAAAAGGAAGCAATATTTACGGACTTTGGTAGACTGGTGATTACAAAATATTTATTATTTTCGGTTGTTATAAACAGCCGACAGCATAAGTGCCGCTCCGAAAATATTGCAATCAATTTTAGAAAATTGGTCGTTACATAATTTGTAAAGGTCGAAGATCTAACAAGTTTCAGAAACCGCAACGTTGTTACAGAAATTGCAGCTGATATGAGACCGCAGTAACATGGATTCCACCTGTTGATATTACAGTGGTTCTATTGCATACAAATAACTAGACAATTAACCTTACTTTGAATATTACGTTCTAACAAGTTGAGGAATGTTTGTTCAACATTCTTTCGTGCAAAAAGAACAAAACGATTGAATATTCCTACTGTATCTAAATAGAATATTTGAAGTGCCGCATATAAAATATATTCGTAGCGTGTTGAACTCAAAGGCGGCACCGACGCGCAATAGATAAAATGTTAAGAGGGTAAAAAGAAAGCACTTTATATCACTTTCTTTCACCATCGATTCCTGCTTTAAATTCTATCGTCAACCCTTAAGGTTCCTTATACAGAGTGGTTAAAAATAGTATCAATACTGTGATCGCAATGTTTATATCCGCCGGTTTGTCACTTAGCAATTAGTGGCCATATTAGCCAGTGCGGGGAATGAGTATTATTCTATTAATAGTGTTGCGACTTAAACCTGCCGCCAATCCTGAATGACAGGTTATAGAAATTATACGACATGCCGACATTGTTGTAAGCATATTATAATTATTAGTAAGTTAATTAATATACTCGGTTAACGTTTCTCAAATTATAAAGAAGTTAAATAAGTATGTGCTGGTGTATGTAACGCACGTTTCATATTGGTTACGATATCCTTTGAAATACAATTAAAATGTCCTTCTAAAACCGAAAGTGTACGTGGATCCGCAGAAAGCTATTAAATACTATTTACATCGCCTCATTAGACTGCAGAGGCTGGTACAAAACCTAAACACGTGTAATTTCGCACTAATGTGAAATGAATTGCTATTTTTTCTGTTATTACATCAGACACATTAAATTTCGCCGTTCATTGTGGTTCACGTGTCTAGTGAGAGTGAGAGCCGCCACCATTTAAGTTAAAGTATTGAATCAAATTGGTGTAATGACTGCGAAGCACGTGACTCAACGATCAAGGGTCTTACTTTTACGTTTACAACGTTAATAAACGCTCCGACAATTATCTAGAGTGATCGGTTATTGTTTGAAGCAATTCTTCGTACACGTATTGGGTGAAATGTTTTAGTTTTGTTGAAGAAGAAACGAACGAAGCAGCCGTCATAAGGAAGTCATTCTTATTTGTTTTCTCAAGTGGCTATAAATTACTCATCTAATTATCTACGTACTCGCAAATTGCGTCAATTATATGAAGGTATGAGTTCATTAGTTGTAACAAGCTGATTAGAAATCTACTGAACAAATTTCAATGGAAATCTTTTATGGTAAGAAGGCTGGTTAGCTGAATGCTTTATGTAGTTCAGATTATATACGACAACATACCTACATGTTGTTTTATTATTATTATCATAACGTGATAACGTCATACCTATATAATATTTCGTATTTGTTTTCTGTGCGTTTGTATATGCTGATCTTCATCATGGGCTTAACTAATTATTTGGATGTGAATTCTAGTGATACATTCACAATTCAGACAAAAATATTTAGAGTACTGTATAGTATGAAATGCGACTGATAAAAGTGTAACATACAATCGAAAGGTATAAACATACATCATTAAGAGGTAATTATACCTAATAGGTACAAAACAGAATTTAAGCCAAAGTATGGTGTTTGTATACAGGTTGTCCGGTAATTAATGGATAACCTTGAAATGTTCTATAGCAGAACTGACGGCCGTTCAGAAAAAAATATGAAGAATATCTATCCTAACTACTGCCTGAGATATGATTTCTTTTTTATTACCATATTTAACTTTCTTGTACACTACGACCATAAATGAATGAATTTCGTCGCTTTTTTGTTGTTTTATTATTAAACACTAATTATGCTAATAGATAGACAGTCAAAAGTATGACTAGCTATTGCACTCTTTATTTTTGTCATATTTTTCTGAACGGCCATCAGTTCTACTATAAGACATTTTAAGGTTATCCATTAATTACCGGACAACCTGTATAAGTAGATTTTTGTTAGATTCATGTCTTATATTACTTAGATTAATCTTGGAAGGGTAGATAGCAACTGCTAAGGTCCACTTGCTTCTATCCTAGTATATTATAATATATATTTCTTGGTTATTATGCCGCTCATTGGTTTAGCGTAATCTTAAGTCTCCGTTCTGTTCAGACAACGTTGGCCTGTTTAAATATATAAGAAGATTTTCCCTCTGATAACTTCTTATTAATGTTAGGGCGTATAAAATCGCGGACACATCTAGTTTATAATACAATGTCGCGATGATTTGCATTATAACCTCACCGTATTTCAAAAAAATAATACAACAATGGCAACTCGTACCACACAGAGTTCAATACCACAGTAAGTGCAACACGATTGCATGAGCCCAACTCAATAATGCTACACTTCAGTAATAAGTTTAACAAAAGTATAGTTTTAACACGTTATTATGCACAAATCGGTGTTATTATTTACTGTTTACTATCATTAGTGTTGCGCAACAACTATCGATTTCGAAATCGCCTCGATGGTGCACAATTGTTATTCATTGCCCGCCATAATATTATTATTGTACTACAATCGGATCATTTTCTGAGCCATTACAATGAATCGAGTGATTCTAAAGCATCGATAACAGCACTTACCGACGGTGCCGTCTGGTTCCGTTCTAATTTCACCCACAATGAAAATCATGTTTCCACCACAGACAATTTTAAACTGTGTAATTATTTTTTAAGAAAATAAGTATAAAATTACCGTGTAATTTACATTGTCTTTTTTAATTCAGATACATAATGAGTCCTTTATAAATTTGATATTAGTGTCGTTTCACACTTTTGTTATTTTGTAAATAGAAAGATTCAATTAGATGGAATAAATGTTTTGTGGGAACTTCGTGTTACGAGTGAAGGCTCGCAGCGTTTGAGACGTTAACACGATTTACTTTTATTACTCTTCTAAAACATTTAGCAACAATGTATGAATACTGAACATTTTGTTGCCTTTAAAACTCTCATTGCCGAGGCCAATTAAATCGGTTTATTGTATGTTATTATCTGTCTGCACTGTACTGAACTAACTGAACTGTATTTAAATAGCTTCGCTTAACAAACAAAGAAGCCAAAGATGCGCTTTATAGTAGGCTGTCGTATCTTAATATTCATCAGCAACAATTACAACCTGACAGGGCATATCTTAGGCTAGTTAGTGGAACAGGCGATTATTTAAATTGAAAAATATGCCCACCCTGAATAAAAAGCCAATATATAATAATTATAGTAATATATATCGTTCGGAATAAGTTAATTATAAAAAAGAAACAGTTTTATTTCGCAAAGGAAGAATTTTGTACCAGTTACATTATTGAACTTAAATATGTATCAACGTGAAATGTTGAATTTGTCGTAATCTACACTCGTCTTTATTTTCAAACAAACTACATTATTATTATAATATCCGTGAATAATGAATCACAACATTCCAGGAATTTGTATAACGGAACGAGGAAAATTTCGAGTAAAAGAGTACAGCGCTTCAAAATAATTCTAAACCGGCAAATTTTGGCCAAAAAGCTGCCGAACAAAAATTGGATATACATAGGTACATTTATCCAAATGGACCTCACATTGTAAATTCTGTTCATTATTTTGATTTTCAAAATAATAAATAGAATTTACAATGTTTACACACAGGAAAGATGTGCACAATTGATGCGCGAAGCTTCATTCGAATTATATTCGAATAAAGTTTCGGGCATCTCGAACTCTTTTCTTCTCACCTACTGTGCGCATTAGGGAGATAGCCGTACTTTTATATAGCACTGTCAATATATCGCATAATACACATCAGGTTTGGGCGAAAGTAGCAAAAAGACTAAGTCACAGTGACAATATCGGTTAGATGTCGTACAACACTCGTGAAAGTCGTTATTACAGTGACAGTATTCTCTTTTCAGTGCTGCAGATACAAAGAGACACTGACGTCATTCTTTTTTCCTTTTTTTTTTTTCTTTTTTAATTACTGACGTCATTTATATGCGTTATCTAATTTGCCAATGCTAATACTATTTATGGAAATAGTTTTTCATAGCAGATTTATTTTATCAGATAGCAAATATTGGCGCTATGGCTACAGGTCTTTCTGGTCACAAAGACAAGACATACCTATGTATTATTTTAAATTATGTAATGTGCGCATCACGGATATACATAGGTGTTAATGAAATAACGCAAAGCTATAGATACTTATCTGCTTTTTAGTATGGTATAAGAATTATAATAAAGAAATATTTTGTTGATTATTTATTTTATTATAATTTATCTGTCTGAATAATAACCTCAATATTGTTAATTATTTCTAGACACTTTTGTATATTAAAGCAGCGATAGTCCAATGAATAGAATGTCTTTGCCACCAAATAGTTGCATTCTTATTACTAGCATTTAGATTAGTTGAAGGTTTTAGTTACGATAGTGGTAACCAACAACGTAAACAATTTCATTATACTTAAAACACTCGATACACATTAAAAAAAGATAAGGTTCGTTTCAAGGGATCGATATGTTGCTATGTTGAGTTAAATGTTACCATTCGGGCACAGCACACATTCTGTAGTACCTACACATGAGACTTTAAAAACAAGTTAATTATAAACGTTTTCTTTTTCGCCAGCTGCGGTATTTGTGATAACGTAAATGTCAGTTGTGCTACTAATTAAATTACAATTAATAGTATCAGAGATATCGGATAAGACCGTGACTTGCGTTCAAATCTCTCATTATACGTTTAATGAAGATAACATTTAATTATTATGCCGAGGAGGTTTTATAGTGTTATTGTTTGTGGTAAGTGTTATGTCTGCGGATAATAAATGACATGAATTTTGTAAAAACTGTCAAATGTGTTTTACGATGATTACTTAATTAAACTGTCATGCTATCCCATAACATAACATTTATGTCTGCGTCTTAAATCTTATGTTATAGTTTTTATTCGGAGTCTGAAAATTCGCCATTAAGGGATTAAATGGGACTTAAAAACTTGACCGGTGATGTGTGATGTTAGTGAAATATACATATATTTACTTAATCCTTCGATGTTATAGACATGTCTATGTAGTTATTTAGATATCGATATCGGATTCATCGATCCATAAGACATTCAAAGACAGGCGTTTTTTGTCCAGCTTTGTTCATGTTGTAGTTGTGTGATAGATTTATTTAGAGCTGAAACGCTGGATAATTCTATAATAATGCTACTATTTTCTAATTTGTTTACTGTTTGTAAAGTCTCTCGCGGCATAAGAATTCTTCCTAGAGCAGGCGATGTCTTCCCTAAACAAATTTACTATAATTTAAAAATGTTTTAAATTATTTGAAAAATTACAGATCTTAATATTTTTTTCATTACTGCAGTGTTCTTGGTAATTAAATTTCAAACTCTAACAAAATCACGTCATAGACATGTTAATAAATAGAACATTTTAAAACAATTATAGAAGCCGTTACTTTATTACATTGCTTTGCGAATTTCTATCGGCGGTACCTATACGTAATGGTATAGAAGAGTATGCTCGGTGTATTTATTAAAAGGTTGGAACGACTAAAAAAGTAGAAGCAAGTAAATTAAAGATAATGAACGATGATTAACGATTACAGGGTGTAGCAGAGTTGGCGCCCGCCGCTCAGACGTGACGAGATCACCACACACACCTTCATTCATACCAGCTGTGAATACTAGACAGAACAAATACTATTTAAAAAATCGCCTAGTATTTCCCCTTTTAACAACAGCACACATCAAAGAAAATATTTATCAACCTGTATTTTAATATTTAGTTACGTAATTATTTACTAAAATATACGTTGAACTTAAATGATAGACGTAAGAAATATACATGCATAATAACAACACGATTAAAACTCGTATAAAAATTGCATCACCCGAAAAGGTAGCTTGATTAATGGGTCGCCCCTAAATCGACTAAATTACGAAGAGCTTTTATGTTTTTTAAATATAGAATCTGCATTCGCCAGCCACGCCATCGGAGGGTCTGTGAGTCGCGATCTGCACGACCGACGGTCGGATGCGACCCGATGGACGACCAGTAGTGTTGGCAGTCGACGTATAAATAGCGCGCGCGGTCGACGACCGGCCTCCGCACGGCCTTCACTTCACCCGTCGCCGCACGCCACCATCAGTGCAAGCGCAGCCGACAGGGGTCCTTCGTTAGGGTTGCTGATTCGTTGATTTTCTCCATTGCATTAAGGTGTCAAAAATGATTTTTTTTTGTAACCTATAATTTAAATTCTTCCTATGTTACATGCATACTTGGAATATGAATTCCATGAAGATATTAATAATATCTCTCAACTTTAAAAAAAGATATCGAACAAGGTACTAATGGTTGCTGTTAACAAGGGTGTAAAAAATTACTTAAGATATTTTCACATAATGTGTATCTGATTTCCCCCCTTAACGAGCATGCAAGTAAGTGTGTCAACCCTAAAGGAATAATTCCGAGATCATGGCCGTGACTGTTTTGGCCTATGCTGAAAAGAGAGATTTAAGCTGTCTATAAAAGGATAAGTATGTCTCTTTTTAGCTTGTAGAAACAATGCAATTTGTAAAAACCATCACAAGTCATACCGCAATGGTCGGACAAATCGACGTACATTTCTTGTATAAATTAAGCCTACTGACATTTACTACTTATAAAATATTTTTCTTTATGTCATTGCGATAAAAGTAGCCGGGATTTTTAGAGCTTCTTTTTTGCTGTGACGTTCTGACCTGCTGGTCTGTTAATATAAGTAGAAGATATATATATTACAGACCAAGATTAAGTGAACATCAGTACAACCTTATACACCTTTAAGAGGCGCAGCTGCTTAACAGCTGATTTAATATAAATTATCGTAACAGTGAGGTTTTTGAATTTCGTCTTTACCTACTATACAATTCGGTGGCGCCCATACAAATTTATCTTATTCGTGACTTAAAAATTGTGGAACATAGTCCTTTAGACAACAGCTTTATAATAAAATGTATGGAAGGATCTATTTATAGATACAATTTCATCGCGACAAACGTAACAAGCTCCCATTTTCTAAGAAAACTTTCCAGATCGATAGATCTTCGTAGAAAAAAGAAAACTCGTGATGTATCGCGCCCCCACGCTCACATGGCAACGTTGTAAATACTTGTAATCTAATGTAATCTTTAGAGCTTTACATCGTTAACTTGTACTTGAATAATTGTATTGATACAACGAAGACCCAGGATAAGCCTTATTCTGCCTTAGGGCGTGTCCGTTCCAGCTCCACTTTTATTTTCAAAAGCAGTTTATATGCTAATTGAAACGCAACTGCATGTAAACACACTGAAGATTAAAAGCTGACATCGTAAATCCGCAGCAAGTTTTTATATACGAGCTGTTCAAGTAAAGCTATAAAAGTGAATAATTCTTTCAACACCTTGCACGCTGCAACTTAACGATCAAAAATGTAAAAACTGGCGGCATGTTTATCAGTCTTTTCGAATGAAGTTCAATTATAGAAAAACAAAAATAAAAAAATTAAGTGTTAACAAATTTAGAATTGCGCACAGAAACTATTTTCCTTGAGTTTAATACTTTTTGGTTTTATGTCAACAAAGCGACTAAATATACGAGCAAACCAGTCGTGTAAAAGTCACACTTAATTGAAATATTAGTTTTCCTTATAAACGTAGAGTAAAAAAATATTACCACGGTTGCGGCTGGTTTATCTAAAAAAATAAATAAATAGAAACAGCGTAGACGAAGTGAAAAACTGTCTGCGTTCAATTATCAGTTTTCTATTTAGTAACAATATTAGAAAGGTAAAGGTAATTACTTTGATAGCACCTATTACTCAGAAAAGACTGTGGAGGATAGTATCTAAAAATAAGGCATTGAAAGTTAAGTCTAGATGCAGTTTCTTATGTATTAAATAAATGTTAGACACGGTGGTGACTAACATTTATTTAATACGAGATACGATAGTCGTGTAAGGTGTTACACGACTATCGCGAAATTGTATTCGGTAAAAGACTTATATGTCAAATTAGCTTCACTACTCTCGTTCATTCCTCGCGTAGCCTTCCACTGGTATCTTCAGACCAATAAAAGATTACACTATGCAAATAAAAAGTAAGTTTGTTTAACCGACTTCCTAATTTGGACGTGTAAAGCTCGCGTTGAGATAAGGTCGCGTGTATTTGCACACCTTTCTTGACGGAGTTATGTTTGCTGATATTTACTTCAATATTGGACTCCGGTAAGATTTATACTTCTACCTCTTGGTATATATTCACAAGGAATGCTGCAGGGTGGATACGAGATCATAGTTAGCACGACATAACTTGTAGATTATGTAGATAAACAAATTATCTTTAGCTTTAAGCTCATGAGATGGATAAAAGAGGCGGCATAACGCAACTAAATTAGAAATATACAGTGGCCATAGTATGAATTCCATTAATCTAGAATAATAACTACACTTTAAAATGTCTATTGTATCAAAATTGCCGTATAGGCATAAAATGTAATTATGTGTAATGTATAGTTCTAAAGAAAATTTGGCGCTCAAACATTTCTTCCCGTGCATTCAAATAAAAGCAATAAATTAAATTGAATTAACAATAGGCGGTTTTTTATCATAACGTTTGATCTCACGCACAGTCATTACGTGTAATAATTTAGACTCTAAGTAAAGTAAACCCTGATCCACACTAATGTGCTCGTCTTAATACAGTTGGCGCTTACCAACATATCTTCGTTACGTGTAAATAAATAATTTAAGATTGAAAGTCAATGTGATTATCAGGCGTGTTTTTAAATTACGTATCTATCGCAACTCAAATAACTACTACAATTAGATAAGAAAATGGAGGCATGTTCCAATTGGTTATTCTCAATATTTGTATCAGGTATCAAGTTGAAATTTCTGAAATTGTAGTATTAGTATTTTCTTTATATTTGCCAATATAAGTCAAAAAAAATTTCCTACATTTTGTCTTCATATCTTGAACTATTTAATATGTTTTCTTTACCGAACCGACCGGTTTATTCGTTCGAAAAGCACTGCAGTGTGTAGCATGCTTTTGTTTTACCCTCGGGCCCTATATAATTGTATAAACAGAATTTATGACTGTCATACTTCAAACTGCATCTGACGTAATATACCCTGCACTACTAATTAACACTGACATGCAATAGTCATAACGATATTAATGGTAGACTACGACACCAGAGCTACGAACAGTTTATCAGTTTTACACGTGATGTGACTATTTACTTTGGTGTGTTGTGCGTTAGGAGTATGTAATTTAGTTTTACACTTTCATTCGCCACTTACGGAAATGTTAACTTGCGTAATTATACACTTAAAGTGTCGTTTAGTTGTATAATTATGGATAGTGGAACATTTTCAGTAAGCTATTAAATTCAAATAAAATCGAGGTTTGTAAATTTAGTGTCATGCAAAAATTACAAAAATGTGTATCAAATAAAGTAAAACCAGTTACGAAAAATAAGTTTTTGTAAAAGACAATCTAAGGCTTTGTTTCAAGTAAGTCTAATTTAGTGTATATTTCATTGGCGTATTTAAATGTATACATGGGCAATTATGCAGTCATCGCAGCAACAACATGCAATTTGAAACAACATTATTGCAATGACAACTTTTCAAATGTAATTGCAATAACGATAAAATATATTTTTTTATGTCGCAATATTACTAGTATTATTAGTATAACAAAAATAAAAAAACAATCTAAGTTGTAATACTCGTCGCAAATAAATTATGATTCAAAAGAAGTGATAAAGATAGCAACGGACAATTTTAAAATCTCGCTGGATTACCGGACTCCTGCAGGAAAAGTAAACTTACATGAACATCGATCTGGTATCTCTCGTTAGTCGGACGAGCATTTCCTTTACTTGCAGAAAACTCGTTAAAACAGAAATACACATAATTATTTATCTATAAAAAAGAAATGCATCATAGCCAGTCGGTCCCATTAAATCGTCGGGATCAAATTAACCGGTTGATTTATTGCGAAACTACAAATAAATCCGGTCGTGACAGAACCGGCTGTCATGTTAGAATACAACGTTTAATAAATGAATTATACATTTTCTGACACCTGCACACGTCACCATTAATCGAAATTTATGGTAAAGCATTTAGATTTGTCTGCTCACCAGTTTTATTTTTAAATGTAGTTGTGGATACATCTTTAGATTTTTAGCAAAACACAATATTCGTTTAACGCTTGTCATTTTAGAAGGGTAGGATTTGAACCAAAATAGCAATAGGCCACACAAAGTGCCATGAGGCTTCTTGAATAACCGGATCACTCCAGGGTGTGACATAATCAGGAGAACGAATACGCTCTGCATTGACAATTCAGACTTAAATAATGAATACATTTTATCCAAATCCTGTTAATCTTGTTCTAGATCAAAAAAAGATAGATCAAATAGAGCCCGAGCCTGAGTTGATCTTGTTGGCAATCTAATTTCAAAATTGCTGTAGAAACTAGCTACTAGCGTACTTGAGATCAATTAGATTTATGAAGAGAGTAAAAGCTGAAGAAAACAACAACATTTTCATTTTATCATCATTATAATTACGTACTTTAAGATGACCACCTCGGAACATGACTCATTCAATCTTATGGTGAGCGTAGTAAAGCCATCTGCTTTGGTATTAACGCGGAGGTACTGGACTTTACGTTAATACCTTGTATCATACAAAATAACATGTTATGTTATTTCCTATAGAAGGTTATATTAGCCCATACATCTATATGCCGCAGAGAAAATTATATATTTACTAAATATATTCCTATGCGGAATATTAACCTATTAAAAGCAGTAACGCATAAGCAGGCTGACACATTAGGTTGTCAACAAAAATAAAGGGGCAGCTCTATCTTATGTTTGCAAGATAATTATCTCCTTGAATATGTAATTTTTTGTGATTATAACATATTTTGTGACTGATGGCGTCCTGCATGGATGGTGAAGTCGTTTAAGTGGTCGCATCGCCATGGCCGCCGCTCCGAGTGTTGTCGTTTCACAAATAGTTCATCCGTGTATGGGTGTTCTTTATGTCCGTGGTTTAAATTTATAAAGTACTCTGTGATATAGTAATTACTTCTAGTGCGAGAGTTGTCTTTTTAAATAAGATAAGATTAAACTAAGCCAAAGTCGAGTTTCTATTAAAATGTATTAAAATTCTGAGATTATATCTTTTTTACGTCATAAATACAAACACTCAAATTTTTAAAAATACATATACTTCAGTTTTATTGAAAACTTGGCACACGGCAAGAGCGTCTCCCAGTACATAGGGTAGGTACGTTTTATACTGTTAATATGTGGCCGTGGGATAATAATTTTCAATGCTATTTAAAGCAGGTGAAACTACGGCTCAGCTATATAATAATGTCGATTACAAAATGTGTGACTAGCTAAAGAATATAGTATAGACTTGCGCATCACACATGCATTTATATAAAAAACAACAATAACTAAAGAAAATATGCAAAACACTGGCAAGCAAAAGTGCGTTGCAATATTGTTCTATACTTATTTAGTCTGGTTTTTGCTCCATGATTACAGAGTACAAATGCAGCAAACTCAAATACTATGACTAGACATTTTCTTGGAGACTATATAGCTTAACAAATAAAAATGAAAATTATGATTACCATGTGTTAAATTACAGCTTCGAAAGTAGAAAAGGAAGGGTAAGTGTTGCTAGAAAGTATTCGAGTAGAAATCGTATTAAATATAGATTTGCCATCCAACCTTTATGAAGGATCAACAGATTTTGCGAGTAGGAAAGCCCGGCGTTAATTATTAGGTGATGGTATAAATGAGGCAGCTATTCCGTAGAAGTAGCACCCTCGAACTGGAAACTAGGATAGGAGTAGAAGCAATGTTACCACATTAAAACAAAATTTTAACTGTTTTTGAAATCTTTGTGATTAATGAAGTTTTATTAGTTACGCATTTACCTCGGTTACAGAAGATTGATTACCATGATACAATTTGGTTGATTCAAATCGCAGATAATATAATACTGTTCTAGGTTCCAATGAATATAAAGGATTGCAGTAAAATGAAACGTTGTATACTCTCCGTTTTATAATATTACTCATACTTTTGCCTAGCATAACTGGTAATAACATTATATCTTAGTTCGATTTATTCATATAGGACTAATACTCGTAAAACTAATAAAATTGTAAATAAAATCCGTTTGCGTAAATTGAATCTTCTAGCTTGACTATTCACGTGCCAATCGATCGGAAGCCTGCCGATCATTCCAACTGAATGGGTGTAAAGTTGTGTCATCAACAGGATTTTTTACTGTGACGTAAATCGCTGTAGACGTAACCACAGATTATTTTAATCGTTCGGCAAGAAACCTCGACTAAACTGCACCACAGGCTATTTTCTCTTACTTATTTGAATTCTCAGCATCCCTTCGGTAACTATTATCGTTTTTTTGTTTATGTAATGTGACAGTTCTACAGGCATGATCATGTTTGATGACCCATTATGTAAATAGTTATAGATTCTATTATTATTTTTATAAAGACTCCTCCTGTACTTGGCATAAAACCTGTGTTACGAGAGACGTTACATACATTCAAAGAACGGACACAAAGAGCACCCAGCCTCGGAACAATTATTTATGGATGTCACAAATTACTGAATCCACAATACTCGACACAATGGTAGAGGCGAGGCAACCATTTTAACTATTATACCATTCATGCAGTCAACTGTTAGTACAAGTATAAGTAACATTAATTTCAAGTATTTATTTGACTACTTAACGTACAAGCACACTTCGCATTACTATAGTTAAAGAAATCTCATTACTTTACATTTTTGAGCTAATAGGCATAGTTATATGGTTGTAAAAAGTAATTATGTATTTTCTACTAAAATGAAAGTTTTCCGACAATTTGCTTCGCCAAAATGTTCACCGTAACGAAAATTGCAAATTTGTTTGAAATATTACTAGAAAGTTACACATGAACTGTGCAACGCCTATTAATTTTAATATTTTGTTTGTTTTTCATATATTAAATTCTTGTGTCAAAATATTTCGTCACTAATTATTTCTTTGACTTAACAGAGATCATTAAATTTAAAGTACTATAAGTCTGGCTGAAACATATATACACCCTGCGACAATTTCTTCTGAAAACCAATCCACACGCTGGCAAAAGTGTAACTAGAATAATTTTTCAAATATCAAAATGAGATACCTCGATTGTTTTATTTCAATGAGTAAAACTCGCCTATAAAACGTAAACATGCATGGTCGCGTTGATACCCGTTACATGTTATATACAAAACAATGATTAACATCATTCATCATGACAATATTTTAAATAATGAAGAGGAGAACTACGCTTATCTCATACATCTCAAAATGCTCACCCGTCCACAAATATAACGCAAGAACTACAACAAACCATAAGCATTTCCGTAACTATTAAATATTACACCGTGTGAATATTCACGTTATGGTCAATGTACTCAAGAATGGCTCGGCGAAGTTAGAGCATACAAATTGCAGCATCCCCGTGTCTACCGGCAAATGATCCACATTACGTAATGACCACCATTTATAGTCTGCTTATTGCATAATTTAAAAATTACCGAAGGAAGGAAACGTTCTTCTAAGACGAGTTCCACCACCGCCGATCAACTTGTCATCGTTGACGTATGAATGCTGATAAAATCTGTTTAATAGCCGTACCCATATCTATAAATCAGTTTTGATAATATCACATACTTTTGCCGTATATGAGCAAGTTTTAATTCAGCCAATACAGGCCTACTCCTATAGTACCTGAATCGAAAATTCCTGAGGGTTAAAACTATACACAAAGAACTTAACAAATGTATCATATTATATCATAATGTCTATAGTAGTTTAAACTACTTCAATTATAGGTGGCTCTAGTCCAAGTCAAAAGGGCTCCGTACAAAATATGGGGAGCAGCATTGTAATTTTGAATTTCACGCCTTCTCGATTTCGCATTATCGTATCCGTAGGATGCGCTAGTCTGATAGTTATAGGTTATTAATATTGCTCTAAATAGAGACACGCCCTGTCAAAATGGCCCGTAAGCAGGTATGTAAGCAGAATTGCAACCATCGCTGTGTTTATATTTAGAAAGGTTTGCTTTTAGCAGTGTATTATATGGATAGATGAACGATGAAGCTTATTAGTTCTTGCCCAAGCTCTTGTTTATATTGAGTAAAACCAATATGAAAATAATGTTAGATATACAACGATATCTGAACTGCACTAATGCACGAGGCAAATCAGTGGTTAAAGTCTGTTTGCCAACAGTGATAATCTCGGCAATACTAAAGCAAAGAGTAATCAATGTTTGACCCTATATGCAAAAATTGTGATCCACATTTGTGGACCTTATGAAGTTGTACTGAGTCTGGATGCACGTTTTTCAAAACATAGCTGATTATAATCATACTAATAATATCTTCTGGTACAGCGATTGCAATTTAAACCATAAAAAGTAACCAGCGCTTCTTCTGCTAGTTATAATTATTAATTTCTTGCAGTTTAATTAGACAGTTTCCTGAGCTCAAAATGTAATTTTACGTTAATCTCCGTTCTAAGTTATCTCCGTAAGAAAATAATTAATTATTTATTTATTACTTATGGTTGAGGTAATCATAGTTTTTAGTTCTTGTTTCACATATATGTACAAGATAATATGAAGCTTCCTTATTCTATTTGATAAACGACTCCGGTTCTTGGCAAGATATCGCATCTTCAATCTTAATATTATAATCGTACGTTGTGAAATAGATGCAATACTTATATGCTAGCTGTTCTCTTCGATATGAATCTTTATAATGCATCGTTTTGTAACACAAATATACGATCATAATTAAGGCTCGTAATTTACACCCACATCATAATTAACATTGTCGTCAGCGTATAAAATGTTTATCTTCGTAACATGTATTTTTTTAAATAATGGCTCTTGTCATAATTATAAATAAAAAACTAACTTACTAATTATAAATACATAACTTTATAATAAAAAATAGTTTTGAGTGATTCATTTTTTTATTTTATGTGAGTTCCGAAACGTGATGATCTTAAACGTTTAATACCAATACGAAAAATATTGAAATGTTACATATTAAAATAATAAAAGAAAATGCAAACTGTTTTTAAAGTTATCCCGCGACAGAAGATCACACAAGAAATCAGGAATGGAATTGACTGTCTGACAACTCTGCATCATCCTAGGTTGATTGTTACAAAATGCATATGGCTAAGTCCTCATATATACATATACAAGTTAAATAAATACATATAAATAAAATGCAAACGATGGCGCCATGATACTTGATACTATTTCCATATTCATGTATGTTATGACTTATCTTTAGCCAAATGACTGTTGCTGAACTATCAATAATGTAGTAATAGTAAGCACTGCTTAGTATTCTAGTCCCGCAGGTAACAAACAGATACAGAAGGCGTCGTGTTGGCACGCCGTTATTTCTCCATTCATAAATATTATCCACATTAAATTTACTACAAGTTCTAAGGTAGCACGCGAGAACTAGCCACAATGTTGCTGGAACGAGGTTCTAACAAATTGTTATATATACCGGAACATCTTATCACGTTGTCGTTTCAAACATAACGAACTTAGAACTTATGTTATTCTATTTTGGTAATTCATGTTTCCCGCGGCTTTGCGCGTTTAAATTTCTTGGGATCGTATACTGGCGTAGCAAGAAATACATCCATTAATTCTATAGGTCCTATATACCTTAGGTATTTAAAAACATAGTTATAGAAATATGGGTATAGTACAATGGATACAACTAAATACAAACTCAATATACAGGCGTGGAGAGGCTATAGGATTGGCAAAATATTTATCGCCCTTTTTTATTATTTAAAGTTTAAAAGTAGGCAGACATCATTGAGAAATCGACAAACCTGAGTTGTTTTTCGTGATGTTTTGGAAGGGGTCTAATATTGTACATTCCAAACAGTAGGATCTTGATCAACGTCGTTGAAAACCCTGGATACAGGTCAAGTACCCTAAAAAGAGCATGTCCTAGATCTCTTATTCTGATAGAAATCTGATATATAGTTTCTAAGCGGAGTAGATATTATTATATTTTTATTTTATAAGCAATACTGAAATCCGTCCCGTCCATTACGCTATAATTTCAAAATAATATGTTCATAGTTCATTGACTTCACTTCGTATACTGCAAGTGCACATTACAAAATACACCGCAAGGTAGCCAAGTTTCTTGGAGTCCGTGACCAAAATGACAGCAATGAGTCAGCTCATTCAATCTTTAATAAACTACTTTACTTTCATGTTACCATAGATAGTTACGTAACAGATTTAATAGTAAAAGAGTATGGCCGGAATGTTGTTTATCAAAATATTTGCAGTCTAATTCAAAAATCTTTACTTCCATAAAAAAGTTTATATACATTTTGGACAACTCAGTAAATTTCTATAATAAAACATAGAACAACAAAAACATGACTTGGCATCATGCATGCAAATACTAAAAGTCAAACTGAGAAGTTGAGCACCTAAATGTCACCGAAATCATTAAGTATTCCGTTTTATTAAAAGACGTTTCGTTGTCTACCGGTTGATTATTCCGAAATTTACACTGCTACAAAAATTCTAACTGGAAACTTTTGTCAGAGTTTACCCAACCTGAATAGAATCGAATCTGAGATCACATGACCGGCAGTAAACATAAGCCACCAAACAATAGCGACAGTAAATTTAATTAAACGACTGATTGAAATAATTAAGTATGTCCTATTTATTTTTGAGGACAATGTCTACCAATACTAGAAATACGAATAGTATTATAAAAGAAGAATTCTATGTATATTAAAGAACAGCATTCACCAGATCTAGAGTACAGGCTCTCATATAAAAAGTCGACCACGTCTTTAAATATACATTAATTCGTATCACCGCAACCGCAAATCAAATTGCAATTTGTTTAATCAATACATTGACCAGTATTACACATTGTAGTGAAAGCGAAACCGACGAATTCGGTAAAAGGAGCAAGAGACCAATTTGGTGAAAAAAGACGCGTACAATGGTAACATAATCTGTGGCTCGGGGGCCGCCGCCGTCGCGCCCGCGCGGATAGCCGTGACAATTAAGTTAGGTTTTTTAATGACTTTTTTATCAACCAATAAATTGTGCACTTTTTACTTAGAAGAAAGTGGTCGAAAAAAGATCATTATGTTAGCGAGCTTTTGTGCGGATCGTCATGGTTGTTGATATATAATGAGCGCCGGCGTCCGGTTCGTTACCGGCTCTGTGAATATTTAATCAGCCTCTGCGTGTATGTTATTTACAGGACAATCGGCGATTTTGGGTTATGCATGCCAAGAGAGATTGGAGCATCCGATGTGTGAAGGTGAAACAAGCAAAAGTGCTCCAATAACAATTTAGAAGTGAGTGAATACTTGTTCCGTACTCGCACGCGAAGGGTTGAGTCGTGTCACGAGTCACGTAATCGCATCCATTATTGAATTCCACATCAGCTGTTAACTTTCTCACGTTATTTTCTCTCTTTTACACTTTGAAAAGAAATATATCCAATTCTCTTAGGTAATCTAATTTGAAATGTATGCGCCGTTAATCTATCATAAAGGACGTAGCAAATTTGATACACTGCATAACTAATACTCAAATAAGTTTCTAATATTACTTTACACGTGAAAAATAAAATTTGTATGCTCAGTATTTAAACATTTCTTACTAGAAAACTATGAATGGCAGATGAAAGTTCGCACATTAAAATTAACTGTTATATTGTCAAGAATTCCCTAGAAGTATTTGAAATCGCGCACCGCAACGGTGTCAAACTCATAATCCACCATTCAATGTACCAATGATATGCAGGTGTAACACAATTCAACAATACATCATTGGCACCTATCTTGTCGCAAACATAATAGCACGTTAGCGTCTTTACTTGAAAACAAACACCATACATGTCAGAAACAAGCCATAACATGATGAATGTTAGTGTTGTCCATAACGTCCATGGATTAGAAGTTGGAGCCTCGCAGCGTCCGCGCCCCGCCTAATACAATGTAACGGCTTATAGGGCGTGTAGGGACATCTCTAGCCCACCATTGTTACGTCACATATTGATTTATGCTCCCAGCACTAGTCTTTGAAGTTCTGACAACTCTATGCGTGGAGAACACTCGTAAATATTTCCCGTAATAAAAATAAAATAAGCTTAAAATTGAAAGAGGTAGTGTTGAAGCAAAATATTACGCGGCAGTTGAATTGATATTATGTTGCGAGCGGAGAGCGACTGTGTGCCTCTATAATGTGCTTTATTACACACATGCAGGTGACCAGAAGTTATATAAGCGGTAGGTGTCACCGTGGTGATACATTACGTTGAATGAACCACACTATGTTCTCAGTCCAGGAAGACTCGAACGTGTGCAGTTCATTCAATTAACTTACTCGTAGAGTCGTATTTACTAAGGGAACGAGTGAACGAATGAAAGGAGCTATGCAATAGAACTACTGGATATTAGCATAATCTGTCACTGGTGGTATAGTATGTTACATGAATACTACCAACAACGAATTTAAACATAGAATTATGTTTTAACCAATTGTTTATTAACCTATTAAGCCGCAATTTATTTATTTATTTATTCTCTCGATCCTACAAGCTAACAGGTGTAATACCCAAAACGTTTACAAGATAACTTTTTCAAGAATCAAATTATAACTAAACGTGCTCGTCACATATACATATTCATAAAATGTCAAAATGTCATAGCAATGACACACTGGCGGCCAGACACAACAGATTTTAAATTATTGAAAATAGTAGGTATCGTTTATAAAATTATAAACAGATTAAATGTTTATTCAAGTAGGAGGATCTCAGCAATTAATACTCTAAACATATATTTACCTGAGGGTAAATAAATATACACAGCTTCTAGATAAACGATCTTAAACCGTTTGAATGTAGATTATTTTGTTACAGCCTATAGGTAAATAGTCTTCTTATCGCCATATTTTAATAAGACTCGTATTCTATCTTGTACAGTCTATACCACGGGAACATGATACTACCAGAGCTAGAAGGCCTATATATGGATGACTCAAATATATGCTTCATCGGGCATGGAACCTGCGACGAGGCAAAGTTAATCACACTTAATTCTCAGCATAGTGTGAACTCTATTCATATCTAATGTAAATTTAATCACGGTAATCACTCCAACAAACAACTCGCACTAGAAATTTATAACATAGTACAAATTATTATGGTTTTCACAACAGTTTTCACCCATTAAACTGTCGAATAGCATTTTCTAGTCATTTATTACGTATCTTAGTGCTATTTATATCGTGTTTTCTGTAACCCTTTGCATTCACAAGGCGTCTCGTAAGATTAACTGCGTTCATACAATTAATAAGAGGTTTAATAAAATGTAATCGGCTAAGATTGTAGGCCATTAATAAGTGTTCATTGAACGTCTTGAGGCAGTGCACGGAGGTGGAAAGATTGAATGCTATCGGTCATCGCGTAGTGGAATTAATTGGCCCGTCCAGTTAATCAAGGCCTGACATAATGAGACATAATGTTTTAATAAATTAACTTAAATACCTTCTTTAAGAATACAAACAAATAATAAACAAGACTGCCTTGTTGGTCTCGTGTCATATTTTGCTTATTAAGCGTCTGATCGTGAAACTGACAAGGAATAATAAAAAACTGCTGAGAAATTCTGGGTATTAGCACTGCGACTGGCAGTGTGCCAGATATTTTTCATAGATAGAGTATATTACTCTATTTATAAAAAAATCGCGATTTCAACTCATAATTTTTACTAATAATAGTATACACACTACGTATTATTTCCCCTTCAGTGTGGCAACAATATTTTGATTAAATATATCAACTGTAAAACGCACACATCCATCTCTAAGTAATCAATCAAATCACCGATCATTAACGTCAAGAGTTTGATCAAGCGAGTAATAGCCGAGTGTCGCGTCACTCCGCAAATTGAGTCGCTAAATGACAGCCGATATTAATCGCTGTCGGCCATCGCGCTGTTAATACCGCCTTGTAGTAAATAAATAAATATACTTTATTACACTTAAAAATTCCATCAAAGAGCGCGGAAATTAATTACCGTATCACAGTTATTTTTGTTTTACCTTTAATAATTATTTAGTATGTCATTGGATATTCTTGGTTATTTTTTATAGTTATTTACACATCAGCCTACTTCTCCGAGGATGTAGGTTGATGTTTAAAGTACTGACTATATGAGCTCCTTCAACCATATGATATCGACTTTAAAAAACACATTTCTCGTAAATTACATCAACATTCGCCATCTAACTACGTTCTTTGTATTAAGAGGAATAATGCCGTTTCCATATCTAATAATAACTTCTACTATACTAAGCGGGATATCAAACTCGGTAGCTCATGATCAGTAGCGCTTACAGTTACGCTATCAGCTCTATTAAACAGTTAGTTGTACATCTAGTGCTTATAAATCTTAAGGTTCATCATAAAAAAACTAATAAACTCAATTAACAAGCTCTGAACATGATTGTCGAGATTTACTGTAAAGTATATGTTATCATTATATTCCTACCCTTATAAGGATGTTATCATATGAATATTAATCAAATGCGTATTAAATTTATCTACGCACAGAACCTTAGATGAAGAAATCATAGTTTATAAATGACAGGGAAATTATTTATGATTTATTCAGTTATAATAAATCTCATCCACTTACGTCAGAAATGTAATCTTATCTTGATGTACGGCGACTCCTAAATAGACTTTAATGAATGTGATGTCGCAGAAATTATAATAAAATCATTAATATTTGATTCTCAACGGGGCCCCAGTAGGAAGGTTCGTCACCCACGTTAAGAGTTCACTTGTGGTCAATGTATTCGTGGATTATAACTGTTGTGACATTGACATAAAAACTTAATTCGTATAAATTGATAAGCCACGATTCCGATGCGATGTTGAAGCGTATTATTGTTCTTAATCTTACTGCTGTAAGCTAATGGACTTCGTACACTACAAGCGAGCAATTTGTAGTTGAGAATAAGCGAGGATTAATAGACTTATAAACTGTAAAATACTAAAATCTGGCTTGGAACAATTACATATCTTAAAATGTTTTTTTACGAAGCATACTGGTTATTTTTCTAGGACGATGTCGGTACTCTTTGGATATTTTAGTAAGCGCAAGCGCTTGCATCATAACAGAGTCTTATCAATGACGCTAACATGCATCATCATCGCATACAGATCTCTCGTGCTCAATTAGTGAAAATAAGATGCATATGTACGTACCTACGTGTCGTAGTTTCTTAATTATATAGAGGTATAACTGTCTTTAAGTCTTTATATTTAATTTACTTATATTCACCTGTATGCATGTTATATGGTACTACAGCTATAGATAAATCATAAGATGGTGCGATTATTTATTGATAACTAGATGTGCCCGCGGTTTCACCTGCATTTATTGTTACTACGCCGCCCCCGTGGGTCGTAGCGTGATGTTATATAGCCTATAACCTTCCTCGATAAATAGGCTATCTAACACTAAAATAATTTTTCAATTCAAACCAGTAGTTCTTGAGATTAGCGCGTTTAAGCAAACAAACAAACAAACTCTTCAGCTTTATAATATTAGTATAGATTTGATTGAAACCATTGTTCAGAAACCTCTTTTTATATTATACTTTTTATATTATTAACAGGACTTCATTACAGTCCTACAGTTACCACAAAAGGTAGACATTACTGTCTGAAGTTAAATAGCGTTTCATTTATTTTGAACTCGGAAAGGAAACACTGCTAATGAACTACTTCAAGTAACGTAATAAAGTGCTTCGATCGCAGTCTACAGAGACCCTAATATTGTGGACTGCAAGTATACTTGACGGGTATTGTGATTAAGTAAATCAGAATATTATCGTAAGTACCGTTTAATGATCGCACGATTGGGATTCAATACAGAGATTCTCCGAAATCTTAATGTCATCATGTTTTGTCCACCGTGATTTAAAAAGAGAGATGGCACTTATGTGCCTTAATTTATGTCTTATTGTGATTTAATAACATTAATCTCAAAATGAAGAAAGCTTTTTATGTACACCAGTAACACTTAATTAATGATGGAAGTGCAACTATAACTAATGGTTCTACGCAGAAGCAATGAACATAATAAATAAAGTGTAACTCGGTAGTAGAACTAGTAGATGAATAATTGTTGCCATTAAATATAAATAGGACAACATATAAATAATCCGTTAAAACATTAAAACCGATGGCAATTTGTGTATTAAATTAAACATTACAATTGTTTAAGACATTGATTTTCGTATGGCAATCAATTATAATACATTTGAAATCAATGGGCTGGTTTTCAAAATATATAGGTAAGTATTAAAAAATTTGATACCGTTTTATCTGAATTTTATTTGCCAAAATGATTTTACGTTGTGTGATCTCAATAGCCTTATAGAAATAACCATAATATTTGTCAAAATAACAACGTGGTATCCACGGAACAAAGATATCGAATTGTTCTCACTTTTCCATGGTGATACAATTCAAACAAAGCCAATCACCCGTAGTACTTACCATTATCTAGATAATACTTACAAAGAAGAGGACCTATATTATATTATGTTACTCTATAGACTTACATAAAAAACATATAACATAAATTCATACGCAGTATAAACACTGTGTAATAAATTTATCATAGAAAGAACTTCAAGTGTTGCGTGTGTTTTTGACGGACGTTAGACAAAAAATAGTTTAGCCAAAGCTTGGAAGTCATATATCAAAATTAAGAGTGGTTTACACGCCTCTGCATCCGATATTATATTTATTACCGTTACTGTGTTGTGAGGCAGTTAAAAACCACTTGTGCAAGTACCCGGCAGTTGGTTTAATAATTAAGTTTACCGGATATTTCTTTTTGTTGCTTGTCAAGCAAAAAATATTAATGTTTTCTTACGATTAGAGAACTTTCTGTTGGTATAAAACTGTAATAAGACAAGAAAATAGGTACTTATTTATCGAAATATTGTATTTCAGATTACTATTCTTGTAACCTTCCTAGCTGGAGTCTACTGCTGGAAGCCATTGCAATTTTATTGTTAAGCCTTTTTATCAGTTCTATTGGCTATGGTATTGTCTATCTGTCTAATAAAATAATTCGTGTTTGTTAGATAAGCTCTAGATAATAAACTTAACTTTAATTTATTGGTGGGCAGTAGCCACTACCTCAACATTAAAAAAAGTTAAACATGTTGTCACGGTTTGTTTTCTACAAGTCATTGGTTTTTTGTAGCCGTTTTATACTGATCTATCACCTAATTAATATAATTATATTATACCTGCGAATACTAAATTAGTTGGCCGTGCTTGTCAACTAATTTATTAATACAATACGATGGTACAAAATTAATTAACTGATATAATTCTCATAATAGTTAACTCCAGCGATAAATTTAAGGCTAAAATATTCTGCTGTCAGAGGCTTATATTCATTTATGAGAACTAATGATACCAATGACAGATGAAATTTAGCTGTCTTTGCCTATGTCAATAAAATAGCTAATGCCAATAATAAATAATTAATTTATTCGCAATCTAAGACTGCAAGCTTGTTTATATAAAGCTTCCTATGAATAACTAAATGATTTATTTATATTTGATTTTTATTTTATTTATAAACGTTACTAGCAATACTAGTTGAAAATTACTAGTATTCTTGTTTTCCAGCTGTTCTGAGTGGTGTTCGTATATACTGAGTTCACGATACACAAAATGCGCGATAAGTAGGGATCGATATTACAACCTCTACTTCGCCAATCGAATGGCACCCTTGAGCTACAGAACTTTAAGTTAAATCTTGACATCTACTAGAAATTTGATAGTGTAGCCTTTGCTTACAGCAACAGACAATACATAGCAGAACAATGCCATTCGTTTATTTACAAGCTCGTTAACATAGAATCCGAAATCTAAATACTTTAGTGGATGCGAGCATGTGATAATGAAGGTACTTCGCTCTCACCTCTCTGTGCGCCGTTATCTCCAGATCTGAAACAGAACACAACATATTAACAATAGCTTATTAGCCGGGAACCGAATAAATCGGCTAATCAGATGGAAATGAGAGAAATTACCATGTAATTAGATGTGTGTGAACTTCACTGATATATCTTGTGAGTGAAATATTTGAGCAGTTAGTAGTTAATGGTAATTAGGTAATTTGCATTGAAACTGAGGTAGAACGATACAGTTTTTGCACAAGCGTTCGCGGTGGCAACGCTCCTCGGTTTTTGCGTACACACACACATACACATGTGCAGTTATAACGAGTTCGCAGCGAAATAACTCTTACCATTAATCCAGAAGCGACTTGCTAATGTGTATTTTATTCGGTCAGTTAAATTTCAAGATCAAACTCGGTCAGGATAAGCAGAAAAGTAATAGAGCGCACTGTATAGGTTACTGTTTCCGCGAATATCATTATAACTAATTAAATTTTATTTTTTACCATCTTGGTGGCGATCGGCAGTAATGCGCAACTGCTTGAGGTCTTTCATAAGGTCTTAGGATCGATTTGCAAGTGAGGTATTATTCGATTTTCTATAGAGCAATTCCCAATATGACGATACTAAAATGGCCCTAAATACCTAAGACCCTAATAACCGTTCAAAATCATAGTTGGTGTAATGTAGGTGTAACACATCGCTGCCTGCCCTTTCGAGAATAGAGGTGTAACTATGTATGTATGTAATTAATTTACATAATTAATTATGTAATCAAGTACTTAATCATAATTAGCTTACAAGATGCACCAGACGTGATAGCGTGCGATATATAATGAGATGCAATATTTTATGCATAAATATAATTACAATATGAAATAATGAAACTATTAAAGATGTTGATGTTTTACTCGTTTTATCGAAGGCAATAATGACTTTTAAATTAAGTTAAGCCTTATCTAATAGAATTCGACGCAGTTTTCAATTAAACTATACTATACTAGTACATTAGAATATAGTCGTAGCAAATTAAAAATTTCAGTGTGTTAAATTAATATTACTGAGAAAACAAATATTTGTTTAAATTGTGTAAGTGGAAATGTAATTAAATTTTACCATTAGCCTATAAAAATGAATTATTTTCTACTTTTTGTGTTGAAGATACTTTTTGTATTATATTGGAAACATAAAAAAATTTAACGCGTTGACGAAGACCATCAAAGATTTCGCTAGAAGAAGAGTCCTGAGCAAATATTGTAAAATTCTAATCATATAATGTATTGTTAAATTTGAACATATAGATCGTTATTTATTTGTACAAGCTAGATGTAACACAATTTATCACTAATTCATACAAAAAATACAAATAATTTAGTAGGCGAAATTTTCGAGCTAGCTTTGAGTATAATATCTTTAAAACAGAATTTTAATGTACGTGACCTCAACAGGATAAACCGCGGCCCTTATTTGATAATTTTGTTGTACGGCTGTCTGTCCGTCTATCAAATCATAATACTCTCAGGAAGGGCATGACGAATCAACTTGCAACGGTTATTAAGTACTAATCTGGCAGAGCAGTCAGAAATGCAAGCTTCTAATATCTAAATCAAATTATATTTTTTATTATTCAAGATTTATAATCAGTTCATTGCTGAACAAAGATATCTTTCTTATACGATATCTAAGCGCTATTTTACTGGATTGTTTGGCTATACGACGGAGTAGAGGCTTGATATTTTTGCGTGTACTAAGTTTCTACTCAAAAACAAAATCTAGCGCAACGGTTTTCACTCAAACTTATTTTTGTAGCCATTACTATGTAAATTTGCTGACAAAAGCGCAAATAAAGATAACATACCCTCTTCATCTATCGCATGGAAGAGCGCGTCGTTGTCAATTATTTAGGGATTCTATGTATGAGCGAGTGAAATTTATTAAAAGAATTTCGCCCAATATGTAAGAGTTCAAGAGGCTGATACATATTATATCGCCTGCTCATTGCCTTTCATTCCATTTTTTATTCCTTTGACGTATGTAGAGCCTAGCCAGAGTCCTAATGAGCGAGTGTTACCTCTAATATTGCTAGTTATTATTATATACTACGGTACCAGCATAAAATCAGACTGTTTGCTACGTGTTAAATATAAGAGGGAAATATACGGAGACCGTAAGAGAGTCTGCAAATCGTACTTAAGTCTAATCATTGGATTGCTGGCTTTTAAAATTTTTATAGTCCACATATTCAGGCCGTATAGAAGTATAAAGCAATATAATTAATCGTCTATATGAACGTGTAAACATTTTAATAATGTCATAATGCGACAATATTCTATGCACGTTTTGTACCAGACACCTCGCAGTGTAGAAAAACCCGTCCATTAATATTGATAGTCGATAATTTCACCTTCGTGACTTTTCTATGATTTACAAGCCAATATTTCACATTGTTAGTGACATTTTAATTGGACTGCGTTTGTTTGTTCCGTCTATTCAAAGCAAAGGTGTAAGGTAGGCGTTGACCGGTCGAGCCTTATAACTAGATCATTCTGTTTAGGGTGTTGTTTATTTATTGAGAATGATCTCTGGATATATACATTGCAATCTTTCTTTGAAGTTTGAAAACTGTTTAATTTAGGTATATACGAGGTAGGTACATAAAATACTATGTATATGAACATCTCATCTTGAAAAATTAGATCATTGTGTATGCGATACATTCTACCAGAGAGGGAGAAAAGAGATAGATATTTACGTATTTACGCGACACGTAAAATTTCTGTGCGCCTGACGCCTGAAATAGATATCAAGGAATTAGATCGACCAGTGATATGTAACATAGTTATTTCCAAACCTGTGTCGCAATTAAACGAGAGATAGTGGTTAATACAAACTGATACTAATGATATACATATCGCTATGCAGGAAGTAATATTACGATGTCCAGTAATACAGGTATATTTGCATTTATATAATATTTGTGCGTGATGATTGTATAATTTCATAGTGAGATAATAAACTATAAATATCATATTAACTTGATAACTTTCATGCGTAAAGAGATGCTCTCGACGTAATAAATATTTATTAATTTGACAGTATATAAAATGACGGAACTGTTTTACATTAAGTTGATAGATAACATGTTGTTGTAAATTAAAGTAACATCAAAATTTAATTAAAATTTTATGATCACGTCTCGTAAATTTTCACCTTGTTAAAAATGCTTATTATCTGTAGGTAGCAATTAAAATGCATGTTAGAGAGAGTAATTCGAATAAATAAACAATTATCTACTTACAAACATCTCTTTGTATAATGACAATCAATCTTAAAGAAACGATTATCAGTGGAGCGTTTAACAAATTACGTACGGAATATTACGCATGACGAGTTGAGGATTGTTATTATCGCTACCGGTAATAAATCCGACACAAAAAATATAAGAAGCAACGCCATATTACGGCCCACGCATACTGGCCACTTTTTATATCTAAATTGCAAGATTCAATGAGCGATACTACGCTTATAATAGTGTGGAGAGGACTGATAAATAAATTTTGAACATTTTAAAAATAATTAACCCATGTCTAAAATTTATTATAGACCCTCTCAGTGTAATTATAAAATGCAGCCCTACCATTAAGGCAACTAGATAAAAAAAATCTATATTATATCGTTTATCGGGTTTTGAATATAAAAAAATGGTAAATTTTATTTGTGTGATAGAATTTAACGATTAATTTGGTCAGTGCAGGTTTACATTTAATGCTATAAATAACTGATATCTTAGAAAAAACAAAAATAAATCTAAACTTACTAGAACTGAACCTGGTATTATATTTGGACTAAATATTATAATGTCTGTCTTCCAAGAACGAGATAGAAAATCAAGAATATTTTCATAGTCCAGCATGTTAACTAAGAATCAAAAGTATTTGTCAAGAACTTAGACACAGTAAATTGAGATTATCAACACATTGTAATGTATGAAGCCTGATCATACAACAACTCATGCTAAGCATCGCACAAAAACTTCATTAAACTAATTCGATCCATCTGATGACATTCAAGATCGCGTGTGCGATCAGATATCAACCAGCAATGAAAATAGATCAATTAAGTTGTTTATAAATATTGATCAGTGAATACGCAACCAGACAAAAGTAGCACAATGTGATTTATTTTAGACAATCAGAGTACAGAAATAAAATAATAACGATGTAATGTATCTCGCAAATTCGGCATTCGCTTTCGCCAACTGGTATTTTTAGACACATGTAATCATAATTCGAATGTAAGTACTGTTTTTGGACAATGAAATCTCTTTCTACAGGAAGTGAATGATGAGAAGCAATTACAAACGTGTTCATTAATCATTCTTTAGCTGCTTATTCACTGTAATGTGACGATGTGAGTCCATCGTTCGTGATTTAGACAGTATCTTGATCAACAGCGTCTTACTGCACATCGGCCAATCAAAGATCACTCGATTTTGATCGATGATAAGCTTACATAATACTCTAATCTCGCTTACAATTTCTTTATTGGGATGTAAATAACATATGTATCATTAGACCAAATAATCGCGTGTTTATAATTAGCAACTGATTGCTTTGAATAAAGAGCAAGTCTCAAAGCCTTCACTTATTTTCTCTTCAGTAAAAAAGTTAACTTTTTGAATTGAAGGAATGAACGATTGATATAAACATCTCAGTGAATGAATGACAGTTTAACAGAACGTATCCGGCGATGCTTTTGTCCGTTGTTTTGCTGTTAATAAATATAATTTACATGCATGTCGTACAATATTTAGGTGTCATTTATGACACTAAATTACGACGAGTTTTGAAGACTAAATTGCAAGTTAATGGATTTCCAAAAGTTACAACTGCAAATTAAATGCAAATGGCAGTAAAAGCCAGGGGGCAGTACTTACGATGTTTAAATCACTTAGGTTTTACAAGCTTTTACATATGGGCGTGTTGTTCTCACTATAAGTAAGCAAGTAAACCTCATCGATTACAAGACTAAAAAGGCAACTAGAACATCGAGACAGAAATGTTCTATTTCCGGCTTAATTGACTAATGAGTTGTCAGTATATTGGATCTAGCTGAGCTTGCGACTTCAGACGCGGCTTTGCATCATTTACAAACTATAAATTCATTATATCATCTTTTTAATTTGCCAACCGATTTAAATGACACTTACAATCCTAACTAATATTATAAAAGTGAAAGTGAGTTTGTTTGTTTGTTTGTTTGTTACGCTTTCACACCTTAACTACTGAACCAATCATCATCAAATTTCGCTCACACGTTGTTAGGGGTACAGAAAAGGACATAGGGTACCTTTCATCCTGCAAATAAGTACTGTTCCCGAGGAATACAAAAATAACTTTTAGACGGTCGTCCGCTATAATAACTCGGCCTACTGATATGATTGAATTACAACGTGATGCCTGGAGTACAAAAAAAAAGATCTACTCCCGATAGAAATCTGATATCCCAAATAAAAATCTATTCTCGAGATAGGTTAGGTTAGGCTCAGCTATCTCAAAGTAATTATATTCAGCTTATTAAGCTATGTCTGTTCACTTAGTTAAGGTAATTGACAAAGGGGATCTCTTTGTGTCGCCTCATTTTTTTGTGCTTATTTAATTTGGCATACCGAGTAAGGCATATTTTTTATCGTAATAATACTTTGACATAATTGTTCTTGGCATACTATTTCAGTAGGCATAAATATAATTTAGGCTAATGCTTTTTGCCCTAATTTTGATTGGCATAAAGTCGTAAGGCATATTGTTTACTCGTCTAATAGTTATTTGGCATAAAGATCACAAGGATATCCAATATAACTTGGGTATCATAGAGTAACAATAGATAGTTACAATAGATAAGCCAACAAGTTTATTTTATATACGAAAAGTATTTTATTATTATTTTTATGCCTTTAATTATAGGGCATATAATTATTATGCTTAAATATAATTATGCATATATAAATGTATGCTTTAGAATAGTATGCTTAATAATTATTATGCTTATAGCAAATATGCTTAAAAATATTGTGCCTAAACAGTCAGCCAATTTAATATTATGCGTAACTATTATTAGGATAAGTAAAAGTGAAAAGCATCTACTAAATTTAATGATTATTTAACAATCAAAGTACGTATGTTATTTCTTTAGGCTGTTTCACTTCTGATTCATAACAATATTGTAATTGTTTTACGTTTGCAGTTTATATTGTTTTCGTTGAACAATAGTTAATCATTATTATTTTTAGGTTCATTATCTTACTTCCAATTCTATTTTCCACAATTCATGTTTATTTTCAGTTTAATATAATTTAAGCAATAGTTTGTCAGTTTTATTTTTTAGGTTACTACCTAACTTGTATTACTGTTTTTTGTTTTTATTGTATTTTTTTCGTTAAGAGTTTATTTTCTTTTTTCGGCATGCCTCGCAAACGTAATTCTAACTTATCTAGGAGCTCACTGCTGGCACCGCCAGCAAAAATAGCTCGATCCCAAGAATCATACGTTCATGCTGAATTATGGAGGCAGCGTCAAGCTGCTTTGAGAGCTGATGAGACACTTACTCAAAGTCAGGAAAAACTGGAGGACCAAGCCCTCCGCCAGGCTTCATAAGAGCGGGGAAACGCTCCTTCAAACACAATTGTGGTTGGAGGAAGAAGCCGAACGCCAGAGAGACTTGAGAGCAAATGAAAGCTCCTTCAAACGCAGATTCGTTTAGATGTACAAGTTGAACGCCAAGCAACTTTAAGAGCAACAGAGATGTCTCATCAAACGCAATGCCGTTTGACTTTGCTTGGACTTGATTTTTTGTTTGTAAGGATTTAACTCATATTTCATAGTTACAATAGTGTCTATCATTCAAACTTTTAGACAACATCACTACTTTATATGCAGATTCATTATCTTCTATATTTTAATATCTTTGAGCAAAGCGATATTTGCATTTGAGTATAATTAATTTTATTTGGGGGTTATGGCGTTATCTGGCAGATGGAATGCATTGACGCATATCTCTCCGCGGGAAGACGGAGAGGTTATGTCGGGCTCACCCAGCGAAAGATGGCGACATCCCGGTCATACCGACTAAACCTACCACGTTGTTCCTCAACATAACCAGAGACAGCGGAGCCGGGCAAATCAGTTTCATATGCCATCGTGACTTCGGCTCGCCATATAAAACGACAGGCCACTACACAATGCTACCTATCCTTATTAGAATACGCGCCCGGTTATGCGGTTGGGGCGTGGGTTCAAGCGCTCCATATCCCGCTCCGTCGCCTCCTTGATGGAAATTACTTACTGTGAGGAATTAATTGATGGAAATTACTTCCTCAGAAGGAGGCGACAGCGTTTCACGACCTCTCACTCCGGACGATAGACTGAACCATGGCCGGGAACGAGAGAGCCATTCCGACTACCGCGATCAATTCACGGCGCTGCGATGCCCAGGTGGGGCAATCTGCCAACGTGTGCAGCGCCGTGTCTACAACAACATCGCGGCAGTCGCCGCAGTGATGTTATCCGGGCGTCTCCTGCCGGCCTGTGCGACACAGGAACTGACCAAAACAACCGTAGCTAGTCATTACCTGTGTCAGCCGGAAGGTGAGGGCACCATGCCACCTATCCAGCCACTCTTCAAAAACGGGACCTATCCACAACTTTTTTTTTTTTTTTTTTTTTTTACGTGGGGGAATGCTATGACGCATATCCCTCCGCGGGGGCGGGCGGAGGGATTATGTCGGACTCGCCGGGGTAAAAGAAAGATGGAATAATAGTAAAGTACCTCCCGGAATACCGACTAAACCTACCACGGTGTTCCTCGACAAAACCACTATCGACGGGGCCGCGCGAATCACTTTCGCATGCGGTCGCGACCCCGCCGAGGTTACGGCCCGCCGTGTGAAACGGCAGGCCACTACCCGAAGAGACCTACCCAAAGGACTCACGCTCAAAAATTCCCTACTGTCTCCCCCCTAGGGGGGAGACGGACTCGACACAGAGGCGCGCGTGGGAACACGCACGCCGCCTCTCGGACCTGGTGCTGAACGGATGGCGGGCAGGCCCACAAAGCCCGCCACCCCCAGGTCAAACCTCAGGGTGGCTGGAGGTCATCGCGCGCCCTCCGGCGCCCGGCTCTGCGGTTGGGGAGAGGGTTCAAACGCTCCCTCTCCCGCTCCGCCGCCTCCTTGATGGAGATTACTTCCTCGCAAAAGGAGGCGACGGCGTGCCTATCCACAACTTAACCTAACCTACTTTTACGCGGGTGAAGCCGCGGGCAAAAGCTAGTAAACTATAAATCATGGTAACTATTGGAACATTAAACCATTGTAGAGCGCGTAGGAACAAACAGACGTAAAATTGTTCATGATTCTGTAATATGTATAGAACAATAAATTTTATTTAACTTAATTAATTAAAAATTTTAATTTAATTTAACAGAGTAATGTAACATTTAAATTCCTATTGGCAAATAGATCAAGGGAAATAAAGAAAAGGAAGTCACAAAAATTTAAAGCCGTATAAAAACCAAAGATCGATTGGAGGAAGGTAAAAATCGGACATATGGAAGATTGAAAGACTTGGCATTGAATAAACAGAAATGGAAATTATGCCGTTACGTGCCCTGCACTTGAATTATAGGATGGAGCTGAAATTATCCGCCAGCAACTACAATCTGCAGAACGATTTATAACCTAAGCTAACAGAATTTTCACCTTATCTTGTTATCAACTAGTTTTCCCTGAGGCTTCTTTCTCGTGATGTGTACAGAAAATTTTAATCTTCGACATTACGCACGTTTAAATTACTTTACGCTTCGGTTATGAACGTAAATGTTACAAATATCCGATAGTTTTGAATGCAGATGGATTTTGTTTATTGTTTTGTTTTAAGTTATTTAATATTTGTTCTTAGTTTAAGTTTTGTTTTGGCGTCTTATCCACCATCGGTAATAAATAAAAAGAATGACCGAAAACAACAACTGATGATATCAGTTTTATATAATTAAGATTCTTTAAATGCTATCTTCTAGCAAGTCTAATATATTCTCAAGTCAGTTTTCTAGTGTAATCTAATTAAGCTTAATATCAGTAGTATCAATATCGAATAATATAAGACGAAAAGATAACGATGTTTTAAAGTTTGAAACGATATTCTAAATTACTTATCATACATAGAGCTGTCTGATTTACGTGATGTTTAAGATATCAGTATATTTCAAATATGTTACTATTAAAATTATCAATATGAATCTATAGTTTAGTTAACACATGTATAGGTACTATAATATATATATTTTTAAGGTCAATTTGATGTCTCGTAGTAACATCTTCAGTAGGTACTGTTATGATTGATTGTGTCCACCGAATCAACTCTGTTTCAGACTGTATTGTCTCAGCTAACTAAATTAGTTCCGGCTGAGTTCACCTCAGGACAGTCACGATTATAATTCCGTTATTGTCAACTCATATTCGCAACCAGTTCATGCATTTTGTGTTAAAATGTGAATGAATAGAATCCTGTCTCTTTATTATTCAGTTTGTTAGACTTTATGTCAAAATAATGAACTTGATTCAATACGAGAGCAATGAATGAATACATTATGCACAATGTTGGATTTATCTTCGTCGCCCATTGCCTGTCTACCATCAAGTGGGTATAATTTGCTCGATTTCGTTACGTTTTGGTTTTATCCTAGAATAATATTAAACAATATCCTTTATAGAACTTTATTGAATTGAGAATTAGTATGTACTGTTGCGTGGCTTACATCAATTTATTGTAACTACGCCCACAATAATTCAAACGTATTTTTTCTTAGATAATAATATGTGACATAACTTTGTAATAGCGTACGCGGCGAGATTCTTTTTACTCACTCTAAAATGAGACATCTAATTTCCATTACTTTTTATGATACTTGAGTGTCTCAAATAAAGATGCTTGTTGCATAACTACGTGAAACTTATACCGTGTATGGTAAAGTGGTCATCACACGAAGCAATCTACCGAATATTTATACTAAAATGACTTTATGATTGATGTTAACAGTAAAATAATATCTTGTATGAAATCGCATTTTTTTGCTATGATGCCGTACTTAAATTTTTATATGTATTACAAATCGGAGAGGACATCGAACGGTGACATCGCCTGCAGTTATGTCGTCCGTGAAATGCCTCCTTTTTTTATGGGCGATCGCCTCTTTCCTGATATTGCGATCGGCCGCTAATTAGATGCCTAATAAACTTCATTGCTGTCAACTTACGCTTCGTCGTTTAGACGAATTTATTTATAAAAGCTTTAACTATGTCTTCTAGAAAGCAGTAGGTTCTTTTATATGAAACTATACCCAAACGCCGATATTCGGTGTAATATTCTACGTCAATATAATCTCAAGAAAATATAAAAATGATTTTATGTAATGTTTTATATACAGTGCGTTTTATATTGTTCAATCAGATAGTGTAATTATAAGTAAATAAGGTTTGTTATACATATTGTAGTGTGAATCGTTTAATTTTTAGCAATTATACAAACCGCTGGCGCGTGGCGATGCGCCAGAGACAACACCAGATCAGTTAAAATCTTAATTTGTTTCTGGATCTGAGCATTTTGAGCCACAGATTACTTTCTGCACTGTTTCCTTAACGTAATTAAAATCACATTTGAAAACTTAATTTAACGTTCAATTAAATTGTAAAAAACATCAAAAGCATTTTTGTATATATCTTTATGTAAATATCAGAGAAAAATGTAGTCTTTAGTTTGAAATAACTGTTAATTTAGTTTGTTTGCTGGCTATTAAATGTGTGAACAGTTGTTTAACGTGTTAGTTTGTTTTCATATCCTCCTTTATACAATAATAATTTGCTAGTTCAATGTAAGTTTAACAATAACTTTTTTGTAATAGAGTCAATAGATTTTTTAGATATTCGCCGTGCAATTCTGTTAATCTTTTAATTTTGAACTAATTTGTCACTTAGGTTGTAAACATAGATATCTTCTATTTATACAATGGTTACTAGATAAATTCTATTTGTTATTAATGATAGAGAAGTGAGTTTAACGATGAGATATTACAGAACTAAAGAAAATTGACTACTAAGCATTCGCTCTTCTCATGGAGACAGTCTTATTTTATAACGAAACTATGTTCATAAGACTATCGCAACAATGTGACTGCTTGTATATAAAATATATCTGTACATGCCTTATCTTTGCGATAATTCATAATTACAAACAGGCCTTAGCCCATGTAACTAACTTACATAAATTAACTAAATAATTAACATAATTAAGTATGTATGCAAAAATAATGACAATTAAAACCTTTTCCATTATTTTTTTGTTATTCAGGAATACAAAAGGTCGTTGCTTTCCTTAAGTAATAACTTTCCCTTTAACCATTTGGAGTGAACGAGTCTATAATAATAGGTCATAAATATTCTCATAATACAGTCCTCTCATTACAGGTTGTTTGTCTTACATTATAGTTCAGTAAACTTAAACTTAGTCAATGAATAAATTAATAAGATAATGAGATTGTAGAATTTATATATGATATAATTGGAATTTTATGGATATCGGCGTTAAACGTAGCGGTTATAAATGTAAATCACTTCCAGAACGTATCGGCTGTGTGATTATACGCGGAACTGACGTAGTTAAAGCTTTGGGACTGAGGTTCCCAGGAAACCAAGGATAAATGAGTTTAGCATTATCAAAGAGCCGATTATGTGTTTTCATAGATGTTGGCGCTACTCTTTATGTGAAGCATACCTATAATTATTCTTTTATAAATTTATAAATAGCAGGAAGATTCTATGAGTTAATGTAAATGTGTGGAAACACAAACCGAGGTAACGTTGTGTCGAGGTAAACCCTCCGGTATAAAAATCAAAAATAACACCACTTTGAGGACATTTTTCTAGGCCAAAACAGTATGCTTAAAATTTCACTAAAATGCTTAGTATCCTACCTGAACGCTTGTTTTTTAATTAGAAAACAATTGGTTGAAAACATTTATTAAAAGCAGTTTAATAAATAATTATGTTAGTTCTTTATTCAAACGCAACTTGAACATACACGCGAGTTTTAAAGTTTTAAATGCCCCCGCGGTTACCAATGTTCGCTTGCTATAAAATTTCTATTACGCCTGCTGCACGGCACTCAATGCGTTTAATTCAATACATAGCGACGCAATTTATAGAATCTTTTTCGACGTAATTTAGCCCAAACAGTGGAATGCCGCGAAGCAACTATAATAAATGTTTATAACCTGGTGCCTTACTTGCATATATTAAAATCCGCACAGTTATACCAGCAGCAACCCTACATCATCTGAAAAAGCATATCGGTTACAAGATTATAAATATTGCTTAATGTTTGAATTATCGCAGATTACTATAATTGCATAATCACGTATAAGTATCCAGCTACAATTCACAGCATGCCTGAGAATAATATTTTGCTTTCTGATTAACCTGAAGCGCCTAGAACTCTTGTCTCATACGCGATATACCAATAAAATTATACGACGTCTAGAAATGTGTGTGGCCATATTTATAACAAGTAACGCCTATTTTCATGATAGCCTATAATTTTTAATATGTTAGAAACATGCGTGTAAATTTAAAAAGGGTGTTTCCATTACATTTTTCATGTTTTATGTGAATAAACACATAATTACCGTAATTAGTGTGTAATAATTTATATAGGAGTACCTATAATAAACATTGAAATCGCAACTTTTATCAACGAACTTCAATATTCGCGCCTTAACCATCCATCCCAGTGCTGTGCCAATTTTGTAGAAACTACGATATCAACGAGCCATCTTGCCACAAGCCTTCTTACACGTGACGTGACATAACCGTACTCTGAGCGATCCGATATTATATGAAATTTAAATTGATAGTTATAACAATGGATAAAATCTTGAAATTGCACATACATAGTTGAACGTAGCGTCTGTTAGCCTTATGTAGCTGTGGAATAATCACAGTATTTGTGCTCGTGTACACTCTATTTTCTTCCAGACAAGTCTCCTGTTTCCCTTTAAACCAAATACTTCTAAACCGCCAATTATCAAATGATGACCATAGCTTATATAGATGGCATGTTGAAGCGTGTGGAATGCGAACGGTAAATATCCCGCAGGATCGGCCACAAATCGGCGCGGGTGCATGCCTGCGGCGTGGCGCGCTCGTCTGCCAATGATTCTAACGACACTCGTAATGGCTGATGTGTAAGTACCCTTACGAACATTCTACGGGATTCGTTTGTTGTATAGTAAAGTCATCAGAGATTGGATTAGTTGCTCTATTTATTTGTTGACTTTGTTGAAAAATATAGAATAACTAGCATAAATATTCATATGCAGCATGATTACAGTAGCTCCTTCATCAGTTAAAACAGCCATTATTTACTTCATCAGTGTAGATAATCTGTTGAGTAGGTTTCTAAGTAATTTTCAGAGAGTTAGCCTGAGTTATAAATTTTATCATAAAACCTACTCGTGATGCTTTTTAAGATAATAACTGCATGTTTGATACATGACTGCTCGTTGGGTGCATGGATGCACGTTTAGTGCATTAAGAAAGTTGTCATCAAAATAGTTTCACACACGACGTTTGCAGTCTTCAGTCATGAAACAGATGTATGTATAATTCAAATATTATAATTAAAAGAATAATAAAAAATATATTTATTTGACTACAACCGTTGAGCCTACCCAACGCAGGACTCACTAGTGCGAAAGACGTATAAAAAAGTACCTATTTATTTATTTCACACGATTTTAATCGAAATAATTGCGCGTATGGTATTATAAAATAGCATGAGCGTGTGTAATAATCTCACAGAGCATCTATTCACTACTCATCGGGTGTATGATGCGAAACACCTCGAGGCGTGAATTGAGTTTTCAATGTCTAGTTTCTTGGCAGTCATTTGTTTGTTTCGCGCGCAGCGGCGCCGGCGCTGTGTAATCCGCGTCAGACAAGCGTAACTTAATCTCTACGCACTTAATGTTACATTTTCATACAATTTTATACGATCCTTAATCATTTTAATAACATGGTGATTTGTACGGGCTCATGGCTTTATCGTTGTTAGCTGTCTAGCTGTACCAGTGTGTGGGTACTGCAGGTAACGTAGCTAATGCCTTTGGGGATTGATATATTATGTAGGGGAAATAATCCCTTCAGCATTCTAATCATGGAGTACCTATATTTAGACTATATTTTGCAAAATATCACTGCATCAAACTTTAATAGCCTTTTGGGGTCTAGTTTATTAATTATATTTAAAACAGTTTGATTAATGAAGAATACCCGAAAAGCTTTATAATATTTTCTCGTTTTTATTCAATTTTGTCGAATTACCGAATAAACCGATTCAGACGAAGATTATTGGCTAGGTACTGTTGGTTTAACAATAATAATTATTATATCGCGGTCTGTAGGTATACATTTAAACATTTTAATTGCGCATGTAAAGATTTTCTTTATTTTGACAAGTTTAATTTTGACATGAATTTTTCGTTGCTCAAACACTTTGAGCAGACATTTATAGAGTATCCTTTTTTTTATAAGTATAATTTTATGCTTATACCATGAATACGTAAGCGCTACATTATAAAGGGCATGTTAAAATATTTTCCTATTTTCTTTACGTAACCACAACATATGAGCTGTTATAAAACTGCAGTGTTAAAACTTGGTCAGTGGTTAAGCGACATACTGTTGTGTTCTCAAGAACCAATGGCTCCTGAGTAGATAAAGTACTTCGTCCTCTAAGACAATACGTGCAACATCCTGGTTTTACGAAAAATATATGCAGGTGAACACGATATATGCCTTCTTTGCAGTAATTAAACCAGTTAAAAAACCAACGTTAGACATTCGTCTGTCACATGCTGACTAGGTTCTATTTTAATCACGTCGTGTGACATAAGCTTAAGGTTTCATTATTAAAAAGAAAACTTATTTTATTTTCTTATAGTGTGTTGTTTATGTTCATCTACGTTCACCGTGTGTTCCTTGATGTGAACCAAAATAAGCTCTTTCTGTAAACTAAACTTCAATTTCCCCTGCCTCTTGAATGAACGTACTAAAACAAAATGAAGATATGATAGTGCTAGACTATAATAAGTTATAACAGTATGACAGGCCGGGCTACCGGGCTTATATTTATGAATGAAGGTACCGCTGCTGACTTACTTTAAGAATTATTGAATCTCACATCTACAACACGAAAGGCTTAAGTAGAGTAAAGGCGTATTGTAAATACATTTTCCAAGAAAATAGAATACAGATTTATCATCGATTCCCGTATGCAATTTCTGGCTTCGAACTGATGCAGAAAGACTTGGTTTCACTTTATTTGAGTAGGGAATTAAACATCGAATGTTACGATTGGTAGATTGCGAGACATGTCGTTTCCTATACATTTAAAATTTGTATATAAATCTTAGTGAGATGTAAAGAACGTAACACTAAGGAACCTTTTTAATAAATAATCTGTATACAGACTGGATCCGAAAAGCGTAAGACTGAGTATTGTGGCTGAAACTAAGAGAGGCCCATATCCAGGAATGAACTGATGATTGACTGATTAATTAAATATCATGTCTAGTTCTAAAGAACATTTTAACTAACGCAGTATATAACTAAGACAGACCAGACTTAACTATTTACAATACACCAATTCTAAAATCCATTAGGCAAATATATTTGGTCTTCACTATTGAGAAAGGCAAATTAAACTTGGTGGTAGTACTCGTATATTGAGACGGACTCGACGTAATTGAACCGATGGGAGTGCGCACACGTCTCCACGTTCGCCATTTTTATCGCACCATATAAGATAAAGCCTAGGGCTGCACATTAGGAAAAAATTAAGTACTGGCATGTCAAGCTATTTGTTAGATGGCAGGTGATGATATGCTTAATAAGTGTGTTATTTACCCTCAAACGCATTATACAAAATGCATTGTATCTAATCAAGCCTTAAAGTTTTAATCATTTTGAGGAGAACAAAAAACGAAATATAATTAGAATATAAAAATATTTCAGTTGTTGAGATATGTAACAATATCAATAATAAATCAAGGGTATACATATAAAATATATATACAATCGAGAATGCATCGATACATTTGAAATGTATCTTTATGTTCTGAATCGCAGACTTAACACCTTACTGCAAGAAATAAAATAACTAAAATTAATAAACTACTGACCCGTAATTATAAGATGCAGCGCATCTTTTAAATATCTCATTTTATACATATCACGCAAGTTTTAATTATAAACTTGAATATTCTATAGCTTCGTTAGAATTAATTAGTAACTGAAAACAGATTTTATAACATTTACGAGACCTGACAGTATAATAGGCTGGTAAATAAGATACTCTTCATCTCAGAATGATGTATAGCTCTTTGATCAACGGGACTTCTATATTAAGCTACCTTTTAAGCGAACACCCTTGAGATAGAATTATTTGCTCAAATCTTGTTTCTCTTCGCCTATAAGGATTTGTACTCAATACTTCCATTTGATATCACATCCAAGAAAGGCGGGCTGCATCTAATAAATTCAATTTTCCAAGTTTTAATTGCAAACACGTTTGGTTGGCAGCCCTGGCATCGCGGAAGTGAGTGCCTAAGTTTATCTCCATTAGCGTGAGTCTAAGAGTTTATCGAATTCACAGCGAACGAGACTGAGTTACTAATATATATTTCCTCGAAGTTTTCGCCAATCGGTAAGCCGTTAAATTGTTTTATAGGAAAGGATTGTTGCCGTAGTATTACTATCTGGTATGCAGTACACGGTACTAACTGCACTTCACCCGATTCTTGCAGTAAGAAATGGGATTTAAACGTGTATAGAAAATGCCAGTTCAGAATAACAAACTGACTTAATTGATATGGTTGTCACATAATATGAGACAAGCATAGAAGCGTTTGAATAAAATCGATTAAAGCCTCAATTGAAAGGTGCACCCAGCATACTAATTGTTAGTCAGACGGTTACTAATATTACGCACATATTAGCCGTTAGTTCAGTCTTCTCCTCTTCGCAGCCGTCATTAGACAGGAATGATGACATTATTACTAGAACACACGCTTGATAAGTTTTTGCTACCGTTTTTAACGGCAGATATCTCTGAGTTTCTCTGGGTGTGGCCGTTGAAGTATGTAAGAATAGTACACCGCAAAACCTTAAGTAAGACGGAAATGTTCATGCTTCGCATAATAAATACGTGTGTATTTTAAGTGCATTTTTTGCTGAAAATTGTATGAATATCTTCAATCGTGCTTTGCCATATTAGTCTAAAGATCCACACACAACAGATATAAACAGATTACTGTAATAAATGATCAGGTCATCGCAATACCATAAATAGGAGATGACAGATTGATGGATATTTTTTGTTCTGCGTTGACTCTTGTGAGGGTCATAAAAAAATAGTGACAATTGCAACTGGATGGTAATTGACAAGCTCATTGCCATTTGAAGCTGTGTGATCATGTCTATGTATAACGTGTAACGCGTAGTTCGATGTAAGAATTGTAATATGTATCCCACAGATAGAGTATACCTAAAATTATATGGAAATTATAAGTTGTTGTCTAACAAGGCTTGCGAGATGACGAATAATTTTCCATTACGAACAACTGACACTAATTACGGACCTTGGTAAGGTTTAAGGACATTATAAAATTTGCTAAAATGAAATGAAATGAAATGTTTCACGTTAAGTTTTAAATACTATAAAGTGTGTAAGGTAATAGTTTTTATAGGTATACTGAAATCTAATTGAGCTCATTTTCTTATTAGCCTACAATACTTTTTGTTTTCAACGAAATAGCATTAAAACTTACGGGTGACATCATTGATTAATGCAATAAAATTTCACCTGTTACTTCTATTATTTTCTATTGTTTGCCATGGTTGTATAAATTTAATTATATGGATCTACATCTTTGGTACTTTAGAAGATTTATAAATTATCTAACAATTTGTAAATTTTTTGACACAAGTAAAATGACATGAATTATCACATATTTGTTAATCTGTAATGTGATATGAATGCTCGACTACAATCCTGCTTAATCAAAAATAACTAGATAATTAAACTCACACAATGTGTAAACTCATAATCTCTAATAAATATTAAAAGAATATCCATTAGTTAGTTATTACTATATTTTAGAGCCATTATAATCAAACATTTTCAGTATCAGAGATCGCAGTGGTGCGGTACTAGTATACTAAATAGAAATAGTGCGGAAATATTCTGGTGCACGAGTCGCGGATGCCTGCGCGTGCGCCACCATAACAGCTCGGCACAAATCAATGCTAATCGATCAAAAGAACTCGGCGGTCCGTCGGTGTGGTGAATATGACGATTACTGCTCTTCATATACATGACAGTCTTGTCTTTCACAAAGATCGATTGAATATGTAAATAGCTGAATATTACTACGTAATATAATTTTAAGATAATGAATAATTTTGGTTTTAGTATTATTTTACAAAATAGAATCATAATGAAATCATATGACTGCACGGATGACGTAGTGGTTTAAGTGGTCACCTCGCCACTACCATAGCGCCGAGTGTTGTGGGTTCGAATCCCACACACATCCCACAAAACTTTATGTGATCCACAAATGGTCGTTACGAGTCTAGGTGTTCTTTGTGTCCGTTGTTAGAATGTTTGTAAAGTTCCCCGCGACACAGGATTTCTTCCTAGTGATCTTTTATTAAAAGAAATTACATATAGGACCGTAATTAATTAATTCTCGACTAAAATTAACTAAGATAAACATGAAAATAGCTGGTGTAATATGTATGAAATACACATTTGACTACGTATTTATTGGTACAGAAGCGCAATGAAATGTACGTACTTTTTTATTACGAAACAAGCTACAACTTCCCTAATGGTAAGCGGTTTCTTGTAAGAGAGTGTTAGTTCTCTGAGTGATCGACTCATTTGCACCGTCCTAAAATAATTAGCAAGAACAGTAAAAAGTCTAACACCTTTTTTTAGTGGTCTACAAAACCCGTTATATTTTTACTACTAAAATAAGTTATTCTTAAATAAAATTATTTTCTGTTTAATAATAGCTAATTGGGATCGAGCTTTCTCAAGTTCACTCCCAATTAGCTCCCTCTGCCCGACAGTTTCACGGTCTCCAACTAGTGCGTATTAAAGAATTAATTTACGCTTTCTTTGACGGTAAAGGAAAACATGGTGAATCTGCATGTCTGAGAGATTTCCATAATATTTTCGAAGATGTGTGTCTGTCAACCCACATTTGGCCAGCATAGTGGACTAGGGTTAGGCCCTTCTCACATTGAGAAGAGGCCCGTGCCCAGCAATAGACCAGCTAATATACAGGGCTGATTCTATTATTACAATAGCTAAACCTTTCAAACATGCAAGTGTTTTTACTAAGTATGCGTTCCTTGGAAAACGCGGTTTTATTTTTAAACCGTTTCTAAATAATTAGGTACAGTGCACTCTTCCACTGTATCTACGTTTCGTTTCAAAAAATATATTTATTTCAATCCAATAAACAAAAATTCGCGAACGTTTATTAATTAATTGAAGGGGAACGGTCAGTTCCACCATTTGCACGGGTGTTAGCGCGTATAATTGCGATTTGACGGCTCGCATCTATCGTGCCACATCTGGTACCGTTCTAGCACTACTACCCCACTCCACTTTTGAGAATTTTGACACTATTTCCATCACATAGTTATAGTCACACATCATAAAGGTAAAAAAAAAACTCATGTATTTTCCCTCTTGGTCGGGCTTATTCAGGTGGACGATATGAGATTTAATTACTTTATGAACAATGTTTCAAAAATCACAAAAATTAAAACGAAGTACTTATTATATATATGTACTTATATATAGGGTAGTTATAGGGATAAAAATTTATTCCGAATGTCAACATTTAAGAAAATAATCATGAGATTGTAATTTATTACACAATCATATTTTGAATTTATATTTTCATTTAAAATGTCCTCATGTCTAAGTTATCAAGTACGTGACGCAGTGCTTTAAATTATCACCACTTATACCTCAAGCGTCGATTCTATCTAAATTTGTCGAAACTAATACTTCAAAGCCATCTGAACCACGCGATATCCGTAATACAAAGGTAGCTTTAAAGCATTGTGAAAAAGACAACTTCTTAAAGATGGCTGAAATTTTTGAGTTTTTATTGGTCGACTACGATACAATATACGAATATAGCTCTAACTCTGAGTAAATGTATGACCAGGCTCACCTGGGAACCAAGTAACCTCCTACATCCACCACAAGCCGTTATTTGCTTTATGCGTAAGCCATAAAAAGTCATGGGTGGTCTTTCTTTCCTTCCTGCGTTGGACAGTCCACGAAGGTTCTATTCATGCTGAAATGGCCAGTGTTTGTCCATATTAGGTATTATGGCGATATTAGACTTGCAAGTTGCGTGCATTTGTGGAATAATGTATTAATATTATTACTACATCTTGAAATCACGTTTAAGAATGTCATACTTGTAAGCAACTTAATCAGGATACTTCATGCGATTTATATCATAGGAATAATGCATTTTGTGTAAGTAAAACGCAGTAATAATAATTTATTTCTCCATTAGAACACAGATGTTGTATCAAATTTGAATGTAAGCTGCTTTTATGGTAATATTTTTTATGAATTTGGCAAAATTTCTTCTGACTGAAATGTAATTTTTTTTTTGCATTATTGAGATCACACTTAAATAGCTTCTTAAAGAATTTAATCACCATTAAATGGATCTAGGTTTGTGTACTGCTAATGTATTATGGGTATTCACGATACAGGCTTGCCTTGTGTTAAGAGCACAGAAGTATTTCTGTTTAATTCTGCCTGCGCTTGGCATAATACTTAATTATTGAAAGTATTATAGATGATAAGTTTTTCTTATTTGTTAAACGCTGTAATAAACATTATTTTCTTTTCATTTAATACTAGTTAATATATTCGTTATGTTATGATAACCCGTTGCTAACATATTCTCCTACAACTATTCAAATACTTAGCGGTGTATTGTTAACATATGTACCCATGTTTATAATGTATATTATTTATTAATGTCACCGATCATATCGCTATACTGGATCCAACATCGAGTTAGCGCATATAGCTTTGGTTCGTTCTAGCGCATACGCTTTAAGAGATTATGGTAAATCCCCCGATAGTAGAAGCCAGGCAGCCATTATTAAACGCATCTAAGTCATCTCGACATCGGCTATTCGGTCTATCCCACAGCCGTTAAACACTTGTGTGACCCAAGCTGCAAATAATTCCAGTCATGCGGCTGCATATTAAATACAATATGGATCATAGCGAGTACAAATCCTTAGACAATGCCAAGACCTCCGGGAATAGGCGTGAGTCTGTAAATGTATGTATGAATTAACTGAATTTTAGCATATTTATAAACGCATTTTAAACATATTTCCAATAAGCTATATGCATACTAATATTATTTAAGTTCTTGCATTTAAGCAGCTGTAGCCGAATAGATAAGGCATTGGAATTGCCATCAAGAAATCGTAGGTCGTATCACACCCATTTCACTACTGAAGAATTGCCTTCTCCAAACACAGTAATGCCAGCTTTACTGGAGGAGTTTTGAACCCAAATTACAACGAACATTTAAAAAAGAAATTGTTAATTTCAAAGTATAATAAGGAATAGAAGAATTATACTTGCAAATAGTAAGAATATATCATAATCTATACATATGAATGTATAAATTAAGAATACCTACCTTTATTGGCCATTTTCGCGCATAAACTCCTATCCTAACTTGACTAGCCAGACAACCAGTCGATAAGAAGTACAACACGCTCCACGCAAGTGTATTAACAACCAATAATGTATATAAATAAACTTGTAAGCTCTCTACTTATAGCAATAATGTAGGTTCAAGGAAACAACCAACATACAATATGAATTTATTCACCGATTTTACTTTATAACAAAGTGGTAGTGAATATTTCGCAGTTGTAGCGCCATAACTGGCGTATGTACTGTTACGTGGAGACATCTTGTTGATAAACAGTCAAGTGGCCGCCGAACGACAGTTCCGTATATATTTCTCGAATATCTGACCTCGAAGAAACATATTTTACACGCTAGCAGCGACCGCGATTTTGTTGGCGTCAACAGATATTAGTTGACTTGTCTTCCCGAAGTGATAGCGATGGAATTATTGTACAAGGTGTTCAAACCCTCAGTAACATAACAATTAAATTCTAATCAAACTCTTATAAGCGATTTATGTATAAGAAATGCATATACAAACTGGTAAATAGGCAACGTTGCCAAAACAAATTTGTTTTCCATTCTGCATAACACGATATCAATTGATGAAACTGTAAGGTTCTACAAACGCTCGAATTGTTTTTTTTTTAAGTATAATAATATATACTAACCTACGATCTATTTTGACAAGCATTGAATATAATAAATCACAAAATTCGATTCGAATATGTTTGCACAATTTCGAAACCTGTTCGCTTCTTTATAATCGACAGAACCAATTAAATCATTCGATTTCATAGTTACATCATTCGACGTAATTGAAATTCGATGTGTGGAATCGAAAATAATTCTCCATAAAAATACTATAAATTAATTACAATAGATCATTCGATCAATCAAATAATTTATTGTGTTTCTTCCCATACAATAATTCAATATGGCGCAACAAACGTCACGGAATTTCACATTGAGAACACACCAGAAGTATTTTGTCTTGCTTGAGATTTTACGCTACTTTAAGGTCAGAATCCCAAGGCTTGTGTATTAATAAATATTAATACTTCTATTTCTCCTAACAGTATATCGACATTATTACAAATTCAGAAGACTAACACTATTTTATGCAATTGATACAATCCGTATTTTCTATGGAACTGATTTCTAATGTCTTATATTTCATGTTTTCATTAAAATATATTTGTAGTATTTTTAGCTATATGTATTTTGATACAAATGTGTACTTTTTCGGATTTAATAAAATTAAATTAAAGTAATTTAATTGTAATAAAGTCATTAAATTGAAAATATAAAATAATTTGGCGATACCGACCCAGCTACGAAATCTACGTATTTTAAGAGCAAATGAATCATTCACTTATTTTCGAACGCCAGAAGTTTGTTAAAAAGCTCAACAGTCGCACTATTTAATTATTAATTACTAATTAGTAGCTTTATTAATTAAATTATAATAAACTATTAGTCGCCTTGTGTTAGAAATATAACCTTTATTAATTTGTTTTTATTTTCGCTTTCTGCACTCTTTCCCCATATAAAGTTTAACTAGGCTAAATATAATACTGCTCCGTGCGCGGAATACGTTTAAAAAAGATATAAAGTTTTCTCTTCACGTATTAATTTACAGATAGTGCTACTTCTACACTAATTAGAACCCACAAAGCAGTAATATTTAAAAAGTAAACGATCCAACAACAAAAGTTTAAAAGTTTTTAAATTCCTTTAATATTAGATACAAATTAGTATGACAGCCCTTAGTCATTTTAATTTCTTTAAAACTACTACTAAAACTAATGGTACATTTTAATGAGTGTAGGGTCCATTTCAGTTATTTTTGTAAAGGCTTATCTGCGTTCATATCTCTTTACTGCAGGGAACTCTGAAAACCTGTCAATAGTCTAAAAACTGGCCGACAGCTCAACGGGATCGTATCGACAACGGAACCTATCCGCGATTGTTTGCTCCCTCGGCCGATTGACAAGTGCCTCGCCACGATATTCCGAAGCTTACTTTAGAACAAGTCGATGCATTCAATTCTAAGCCTCACTAACCCTATTTATATCTAGATAACATTTCGAATGAATACTAAAGACAGTGTTGTTTTATTATCTTTGCCATTCTCGTGGATTTTATGCCTGCCCTCAAAATATATTTATGAAAATCATCTGACTAATGCTTAGATCTTAAAATTTTCCGGTAATATACCTCATTTTCTTTTTACCGGTTTTGTACACTATCCCCTAGTTTTCAATCCTGCATTATATTCTAATATGATGGCAAGCAAACAGGCCGCTACTTGCCTAAAGATACTTCATTACTTTTTAATACAAAACGCCTTCTATAAAGAGACCATCAGCAAAAAAAGTTGCACTGAACACAATCAATCCATAAGCTTGTACAACTTGTAACTATATTCATAAACAGATGATTGGCGTCTGATCATAGTAACGATCGCCACTTATAATACTGAACATTAAAATAGCGTATAATCAATTGCTATTACAAAGTATTCCAAACAGAATTAATAGTTTCCCCGTCGAACATCTCTATTAGCATGATCAATACGTTTTTTGCTTCGTCTTCGTGTCAAACAATTATTCCTTACACGGCACCGTCGTATTTTGCATGTGAATAATAATACATTTCATATAAACTCGGACACTTGACCGTTCTTTACAATAAAAAAAAACATGCAAGCGTAAGGAAGGCGCCGGCATAATACGGATTCAGCACGATTTACTTTTAAATAGTTTTCTGTAAGTTTATCTTGACAGAGTAAGTAAAACGGTTTTTGATTGAGGAAAGAAATATTTTTATAATTTGTATTTAAAAAACACAACGGCCACACTGGGTATTATGTCAGTATTGGGGTCTTGTGTCGCGTGGGACTTTCGAACATTTAGACCCCCTAGTTATTTAGTTCCCAAAGTGGTCCAGGTGGACCCCCCAAGAGTCCACGGGTGACTCGACGGGGGTCTAAGATGGCGTGACAAAAAAATGGGGTTCACTGACTTCACCTATCAATATAGGCAGATAATATTTTAAGAAGCTCAGCGACTGTTACTTGTTTAAACGTCGGTCAACGGATATTTTGAGAAATATCACTCCCTGAAGACCAGAGAATTTCTAAAAAAAAACAAGGTTCATCCCGTAGAGATTTCCCAATGAAAGGGGTCTATGACAAAAAGGTCTGGGAGCCTCTGATTTAGACACTGGACACAAAAAAAAGCAGACTCAGAGCTACTATTTGTGAATTAAACATTTTTGTCCTATATGAGTATCAAATCTACAACTCTTGGCGCAGTGGCTGCGGCGAGGCAACCACTGAGGCTGAGGCCAATACGATATCTATGCAGTCAAAATTATATGAAAAGATAGAGAATGTATTATTCATAAATTGAAGATAATAGAAATACATATGTATGTACATGCTAAGCCTATATTAATTTGCCTACAGAAATTATTGGAGGAATAGGGATCACTGAATGTATCTCGTATACCGCATATACCGTATATAAAATAAAATAATAGGATATGACTCAATGATCACAAGGACTGGTGGACTAAAAGATCTTTAGTCAAAGTGTGTTAATGAGCTTTTAGTGTGCAATATTTGCCTATTATAATAAACACTTAATGATGCAGAACAGTAAACAACAGCAACACTTGGTGTATTTTCCAACGAGTTTAATTATTTATTCCATGAGTAGGTACATAAGCAAAGCGCGCGGTAATCTTTCGTGCAAACGAGGCGTCTGTTTAGCATAGACAGTAAAAACTCAATGTTGATCGCATTAACCGACGGACAGAATATCCAATGTCCGCATAGTCCTGTCTGATGCAAATTCTTTCATTGTCAAGATTGGCACGTAATAGCTCATGCCTCTAGAATCCACGATCTGGATGCATATGATTATATTAAAACTGACTTCGCCGGAGAAAACATTGCAAGCAGAGACAATATGCAAAATTACTTGGAAAGTATAAAGGTATATAGGCTATCAAGATACGCTTATCTCCGTCCGAGGATTACTTGAGGCTATTGTCGAGCCTAAGCTCTTGTAAAAGACTTTACGTACCCACTGAGAAAGGTTCGAGATAAAACAAACACAATGGCTCTTGGGTAGTAAGCTGCAAAGACATAACACATTAATGTTTTTTTTCAAACAGTTTTTTTTTTAGAACTTATGTAAAAGACAACCTTTCGTCCACCTAACAGTAAGCTGTTATTCCATATGATGGCTTTTACTACCAGGAGTAACTATCATTCACGAATTGTCGACCAATTAGGAAAAATAAATTAAAGATGGGATGAATGGAATGGGTAATGGCATGTTCTTTTTTGGAAATTTTTGTTTATTTTATAAACATTTCCCTTGCTAAGGTAGAATGTGCTATCCGATATTTTATCTATCCAATATTAACATATATTAATATATTGACCACTTTATATGGTAAACAGCGCATAAATATACAAAAATAATTCGAAACCATGCATATATTCGCACATCAACTTAAATATTCATGTTCATTTAAATCGTCTGATTCGCGACATTTAACGGTAACAAACAATTTGCTCGTCACGAATCTTGAGAAACAATTCGAGTGTTTGTAAGTGTTTGCCTGTGTTTTATTTCGGCTAATAATGTTTGTGCACAAACAGTGTAGTGTTTGCCAAGTACTTCATTGGACGATGCCGCCTTTTTATGACATGGCCCTAGTGGTTTTGTCTGTGTACCGTTATTTTATAATATTGTATTAGTTTTAATAGCCATTACAGTAGTGTTTATATAATTCCTTTTTTATAGCTGACGCACTTTGATCATATGGCATATGTTAGTCATTTTCAATACACCTATTAAGGTACCTACACGATGTTTAAGAGCACATCTAGCAAAGTTTATGACTTATTCGAAATGTATGAAGCAACATGACTTGATCATTGAGTTAATACGTACTACATACTGAAGGAGACGCATAGTCTTTAACTCAGTTAATCCGAGTCATTTGCATACTTACTTGTTTACTTAAGGTGAACAATACAAGCTACACATGAAAGCATATTTTCTAATCCTAACTAACATTACAGAAATTAAATTTATATGTGTATATTATATTTAAATGTGAATGTGAATTGGTTTATTTGGTTTTTTTACACTTTCACGCCTTAGCTACTGGCCCGATCATCATGAAATTTCGCATACACGTTGTCAGAAGTACAAAAATAGTATACCAATCATCCAGAAAAAATACAGTTACTAACCTAAACTACATTTATGCAAGCCAAGCCGCAAGCAAATTATAATATTAAATATTTTGCACTCAAAATTGTCGTTGAAATAAGCGCATGACTTAAATTAAGTCACTGAGAAAGAATGCACTATAACGCGTGATAAAATCAAACTAGTAAATTTGTCTCCTTTACGTAGTACATATGTATTAGCTCAATACTCTACGATCTAACGTGTCCATGCGTCGAGAATATGAAAACTCATGATGAACTGGAGGATTGAACATCAAACTATCGCCGCTACGTTTCTATAAATAAGTGTCCACGATGCTGTAACTTACGAGCTTTATTGGTCCATAACTCTTTTCAACGCCGTGGGAAGTGATTATTATGTGTAATTCACTTTATATCTTCAATTTATATTATACTCGCCCGGCTCTGCTCTAATTTATACCTCTAGCACCGCTATTTCGTATTCTGTATGCCTACAAAATCTATTGTATTCGAAACAATTTCAAGACACTTACACCTAAGGTGAAAATGGAATTGGTAAAAGTAACAAGTGAAGGAAACAAGTGGAAAAGTCTGACGTTAATAGACATCATATAACATTTCGTTAAAGATTTTATACCATCCGTGATCACGAACAGACAGACGTGGGATAAATGTTTTACCTTAATTTAATGTAGGTACTATATATGTATAGTCTCAATTGACTGATAAACGAGTGACATATTGAAAGTATTCAATTCAGTGTTCAATCCGCATTTCCATCAATCAGGCTCATTCGAATTCGAGTAATACCTTAAACCGTAGGGTTTTAGTGATATAGAGTGATCTTTGTTCAAGAAATTAAAATATTTATAGCTTAGAATATTTAAAATATTTATTAAATTGTAGTTAGTTATTTTTATACAGTTTTTATTTTAAAAGAAGTTTCATCAAGATAACGTACAACTATTTAAAACCGATGCACATTAATAAAAGTTATAATGAATTCTACAATATAGTGTTAACAAACCATAAATTTAAAACCCATTTTGAAAAGAAATTATTTAATATAAACATGTTATCATTAT